>JAQQZY010000028.1:18948252-18958473 GCA_030068375.1 Ostorhinchus rueppellii | reverse complement strand
GATTGTTTGTCTCTATATGTCAGCCCTGTGATGAAGTGGCGACTTGTCCAGGGTGTACCCCGCCTTCACCCTTAAGTTGGTGGGATAGGCTCCATGTGACCCCCATGACCCTAGTGAGGATAAAGCGGGTATAGAAAATGAATGAATGAACTCATGTAAGGTAAAAGGAACGTGTATTTTAGAACATTAGAACATTGGACCCATATGCGTGCTGATCCAGACCCCTGTCCACTTCCACATCCACCCTTTGAACATCATTCCTTCCATTAATATCATTACTTCCTGGTACCTAACAAAGGAGGTCCACTCACTGTTCACGCACAGGTGGACCTTACAGACCCTGGAGACCACATTGGACCTGACACTGAGCCAGTTTACATGACCATAAAGAGCCAATAACTGGGATTAATCCTATAAATGCCATAATCTGAAATGCACTTCAGAAATTTCTTACAGGTTTCAGTCCTATTATTTGGTTATTTCGGAGTATTGTATGTTATGATGTAAGACATACACTTTCTGTCATTTTCAAAACTTCAGGTCATGTGTTATTGACCATGGCAATGCCTACAGTGTTAGCATTAGCTGTCCTAATGCAGGAGCTAATAAAACTATAAAATAGATCATATGTTACTGCTATCTTTTATTTCATTTCATTGTTTGTTTACCTTTTTCCTTAGGCTCACCTTGTTGCTGCATAACTTCTGTTTCTATAGTTTTTTTTTTTAACCCTGTATACATGAGTGAACACATCAATGTACTGAGGAGAAATCTAGCTGTTTATCAGATTTCTCATACTCAGATAACCGTTATCGGATAAAGCCTATCAGATGATCCTGTTTACATGATCACTCTGGAATTTCCTCTTTTGGGACTAATAAAGGCATATCTTATCTTACCTTACGTTATCTTAGCTCATCTTACCTTATGTTATCTTATCTTTCCTTATGTCATCTGATTTTACCTAAAATTATCTTATCTTAAAATTATGTTATCTCACCTTCCATTATCTTATCTTACGTTATCTTACCTCACCTTATGTTAATTTACCTTACGTTATCTCATCTTACCTTATGTTATCTTATCTTACCTTATGTTACCTTACCTTATGTTATCTTATCTTACCTTATGTTATCTTATCTTACCTTACGTTATCTTAGCTCATCTTACCTTATGCTATCTTATGTTATCTTATTTTACCTTACGTTATCTCATCTTACCTTATGTTATCTTATCTTACCTTATGTTATCTTATCTTACCTTACGTTATCTTAGCTCATCTTACCTTATGCTATCTTATGTTATCTTATTTTACCTTACGTTATCTTGTCTTACTTTACGTTATCTTGTCTTACCTTATGTCATCTTACCTTATGTTATCTTGTCTTACCTAACGTTATCTTAGCTCATCTTACCTTACCTTATGTTATCTTATCTTACCTTATATTATCTTTTATTATCGAACCTTATGTTATCTCATCTTACCTTACATTATCTTACGTTACGTTATCTTATTTTATCTTACCTTACATTCTCTTATCTCATCTTATATTATTTTGTCTCATCTTACCTTACTTTCACTTATCTTATGTTATCTCAGCTTATCTTGAATAATCTGATAACTCCAGAAATCAGATAATGATCGGTGTGCATGCAAACAGGCTCATTGTTACTTCACTGTCTCTGTTGCTGTCTTGTAAAGAGTGTAGAAATTAGAAAGACCGAAAACAGTCACTTGCTCAATGAAGGGTTAATCATCAGAGAAAGCAGAAAACAAAAGATGTGAGTTCTGACTCCAGTCTGAAAGCATCCTAATGTACTCCTCCTCTCTCTCTGTGCTGAGTCATTCAAAGTCAAACAAGTGTGATTATGGAGATGAGATACGGTGAATTTACAAATCTACTGAACCATCTTTGTTTCAGCTCAAGTCGAGGTCTAATACCGCCAGCAGGCAATTTGAGTTTCACTGGCAAAATGACAAAAACGCATTTCCCTGGTTAACCTCTGAGGGGGCCCCTCTGCCCTCTCTGTCCACTTGCGTAAATATTTTTCCTGTGAGGTGTTTGTTCTGACATTAACTAATTTTAACTATCATGGCCTACTGTGGTCTCTTCAGGGGTGTCGAACATAAGGTCCATGGGCCAAAAACAAGCACACCAAGCTGTCCAATTCGGCTGGAATTCATTTGCAAAGTGCAAAAATTACACTGAAGATATGAACAGTCAAAGGAGTAAAGGTACAGAGCCATTTGAGTGGGTCAGACCAGTAAAACTAGAAAAGCACCTGGAGAGCGCAGACCTCCGCCAAGGCAGCTCAGTGCCCTCATGCCCTATCTCCCAATGATACTGATTACATAACCTCCTTGGTGGAGTTAATTATTCAATTATCCAGATCAGTCTTTGATATCTTGTCGAACCTTTTGGAAACATGTCCTGTATTTTTTTTCCTCAAGTGCCCTGACCATTCTTTGTGGAGTTATATACATAAATGCCCAAAATGATCCTATCTGGATCCACAAGGTGATCCGGATCACCCCCAACATTGAATTATTTCTTCCATTTCCCATTTCCAACAACTCCTGACAATTTCATCCAAATCCGTTCAGAACTTTTCAAGTTATTTTAAACACAAACAAACAAACAAACAAACAAACAAACAAACAGATAAATGCCAGTAACAACATAACCTCCTTGGCAGAGGTAATAATAGGACATAAACCTAGAGACAATAACTCCAAATGTTTGTCTCTGCTAAATGTGAAAAATTGTAGTAAAAGTATCATAATTTGCAATGTGATATCATGAATTGCGTAGAGATAACACACCACTATTAATTGTCGTGTTATTTGTACATATTCTAAGCTTTCTGCATGTATATGTTCACGCTGCATAAAATAACATATGATTACCAGTTAGTGCACTGAGCAGTTAGGGTTATGGCAGTGTTTTTCAACCGTGGGGTCGTCTGAAATTCAAATGTCGTCGCCTGTAATTTCTACTAATTAATAAAAATAAAATAAAAACTTTCCAATAATAAATCTATGGTGAGTTGAGAGAGACAACCACATACATAAAAGACAAACTGTGAGGCTGAAACTGAAGCACTGTGGTACTGTTTATCTGTCAAATGTTCACTGTGGTCAGTTTTCATAAGGTATAGTGCCTGTTACTAAATATGTGTTTTTGTAGATCCACTGTAATCTGTACGTTCTTATGCTTACGAATAAATGGTTAATATCATTCTATGTTGTTCATATTTGTTCAGGTTATCCATGTTTTTTTGTGAAAGGATAGTTTGGCATCATACATGGATTCATGCTTTTTTTGTAGTAAAACAAAAAGAAAAATGCGGAGTAGTGATTATTTATAGGTTTTGATGCTATTATTTTCCTGCTCCAACCCACTTGAGATCTTATTATATGTGGCCCCTGAACTAAATTGACTTTGACACCCCTGCTTTAATTAATTTTGACAGTTAGATACACTTCTAACTGTAAAATGGCCCTGCTTGTCGTGTAGTACGAGAGTTCTATTTTCCCTTTCCATCTGAAAACAATTTATCCACATGACCTTTAATTTTACCAGATATATCTGTACATGATTGCACAAAAAGGGTTCACAGAAGCAGACCAGGCCTGTAGGTGTTGGTAAAGTCTAAGAACTGAGAAAAATACAATCATGGCTGCAAGTTTCATAGTCCAATTGTGAAAGTGCAAAGACAGGGGTCAGATTGCTTGCGGCGAGCATTCACTTGTTTTTCCTTTCTTCTTATTTTTGCACCTAACATGTTTTTTCTTGAAGGTTTTGTCAACATCTATGAGGTGAAGATCCTCACACATATATCGGTGGTCAGTGTTGGGAGGTGTTCCTCTCACTTCATGTTTATATAACTTCAATGTGTGAAGATGCAGTGGTCGTACAGAAGCAGTAGTTAGAGATGGAACAATATGAAAATGTCACATCACTGTTATTGGGACCAAAATAATCATGGTTATAATTATTATTGTAGTATTGTTAAAATGTGCTCAAAATGTTCAAAAAGTACTAAAACACACATGGAAATATTTTAAGCAAGTTTTATTTTGGAAAAAAAGTAATAACATGCAAAGTCTACTTTCTGTTGGTAGAACCATTCAAATATTATCATGTAAACATCAAACATACAAATGTGCTTTAAAGATGGAATCTTATGGCCATAAGAGGAAACCAAGATCCAAGAATACTGTACTTTCTGGGCTATAAGCCGCAGGTGTCCACATTATGGCATGAGATATTTACACAGAAAAATGGTAAACAGAAAGATAATTTAAATATTTATTTACACACCTTCACTGCTTTTTTCCAAACAGTGCCTGTAACACGGCAGTAAAACAGCTGCTTAAGAAAACTAGACAAGTCACTGACGCTGTCCATCTTCCTCCTGTCACTGAAACCACTGACATCTTCTTCCTCAGTGTATATGCATTTCATCGTGTGTGATGAATGAGTTATGATGAGGGTGAGTGAGTTTCCACCATCCACCTGTCTGCCTCACTTTTGCGCTTCCTACTAGAGGGCCCCCTGGAGGCTGGTAGCCTGTAAAAAAAATCTATATTCGAGCGACATCGTTGTATAAGCGAGAAATAAGTAGCGGCTTCTACAATTTCATTTAGCAGACACTTTTGTCCAAAGTGACGTATAACACAAGCAAGAATTTAGACTTAAAGGGAAAACCCTTAGTAAGCGCAAAAAGTATTTCAGGTGTGATTGGTCACAGGTATTGCCATCTAGTGACAGAAGAAGTGCCAAGCCCCCCTCCCATCCAACCCCCTATTTTATTTTATTTTTTTGGCTTTTTTTTTTTTTTGGCATTCAACATTTAGCAGGTTATGCTGCGTTTCCACTACATGGTACCAGCTCGACTTGGTTCGGCCTTTTTACATTTCCATTACGAAAAAGGACTTGGAATCCGGTACCGATACTAGTTTTTTAGTGCCACCTCAGCCAAGGTTCCAAAATGTTGGAACCGATACCAAAACGTGACGTGTGAACACTGCAGACCACTGATTGGTCACACAGTTTTCTCTGTGACCCACTGTTTTACAAAACACAGCATGGGTGGTCGAAAGAATCAGTCTTTGGTGGCTGACATAAAAATTCAGACGAGACAACACACAACGAGCGAGTTTTCAGCAACTCTGAGCAGACGACCCAGAAATAAACATGCTGCATCTGAGTCGTGCCAAGTTGAGTAGAGTTGGTTCCACATTGTGGAAATGTGGCGTTACAGTCTGGAAAGTATGGTACTTTTCTTTACATTCAGCGCTCAAGACTAGACCTAGTCTAACAGATTTAAGAACTGGTACAGAAAGAAGACTTTCACTGTTTCATGTACCTTATCTAGAACTCAAATATGCTTATAAAAGCAACACTGATGATGATCATCTGATTTCACCGTGGTTGATCCACAGCTGGTTGATTTTATTGTGAAATGAGCTTCACCTCTGTTTACATCTGACCACAGACGTCATTGAGCAGCACATGCTAGGGTTTTATTGATGGCGTGCAGATTCATTAAAAATAAATCCCTTAAAAGCGTGTTGGTGTGTTCAGTCATGGGTCGGGTTGGGTTGGAGGTCTCATGTATGCAGGTATGGGTGGGTGCAGATTGGACATGAAAAAAAAAATACAGGTTGTGGAACTCAGCTTTGCAGGTACAGGCAGATGCAGGTTTGGAAGAGTGGACCTGTGCAGGACTCGCCATGCAGATGCCTTCTGTTGTGTTTTCAGAGGCCAAACAATGCAAACTGCACATGCGCACCTGGAATGCTGCTGCAAAGTGCTGTAATTAAACACAGTTTTAATGATGATTAGAATTTGAAACAGTAATACTAACCATCAGGAACTTTACTGCAGTTTATTATACCAGTTATGGTTACATCCCTAGTCATAGTGCATAATCATCCAAACATTAAAAACTGTTGTGTTAGAATGAGCTGTTCATCTACAGAGGGAGTGCGTTGTTGCTTGTTTTGTGTCGCTTCAGACTTAATCTTTTCTTCTTTATATTTCATAGCAGGTGTCATCCAGTATTACAGTTTGCACCTGGAACAAAGTTAATATCTTATTAACTAAACAGCCCAGAATAGACAATAGAGACTTGGCTGTAACTAGTGTTGGTCTGATGTAAGAAGATATGTTCACTTGCAATCAGAAACTTCACCGCTAGATTGGACTAAATATCACACTCTTAATCTTTAATCAAACTCCACAAAGATACAGTTAATCCTCTTTGTTTATTAGATTTCAGTGCCGGTCTGTATCAACAATACACTAAATGCCAGAGAGGAGTATCATGAGCATGCATAGTGAACTTATTTTCCTGGCAATGAAATAAAAACTGCAGAGGCTGAGGCTGTTTCCTGCCAGTGAAGTGGTGAAGCAATGCCAAGTGAAGTTGTAAACTTGTAGTTCTAATGCTAAGCAAACATAAAGACAGTGGTACAGTGGGTTTTCCTTAAGTTTTTAGAGGAGTTTGATGATGTCTGGATTCTAGGCACATACACTATATGGACAAAAATACTGGGACACATTAAATTCAGGAGTTTGGGGTAAAAAACAATAATGAAAAATGTTATAGTTTTATATTAAATATCATTATTGGTTAGTTTTGTGTAAACTGTTGATTCCACAATGTCTCAGAAGTCACTTTTCCATTGACCCTCAAATTGCGTGAATATACCTTACACATGAAAATTTACTTAATGGAAAAACTACAATTTCGCCCAAGCTCTTGCGTTTTGAAGAAAGGATTTTGCGCTGGCAAGAGTTTTTTCAGGTTCAGCAAAATAGGTATATCATTACGAAACTGTAATGAAAAGACCTTTTTCCGCACCTACAGTCACATGAATAATAAAAAAAAAAAACCCAAAAAAAACAGATGTTGATGGATGTTACAAGTGAAGAATAGTTTTAAAAGAAACACGGTGCGATATGTGTGGACAGGAGGAAACTAAATAATTTTTTAAATTAAAGACGGGTAACAGGGGAAATTTGTAATAATAATAATGATTATGGAATGACTTCTCGTGTCATCTCGCAATAATAAATAAACAAATCATCGCATTTATGATTTAATGTTAAAACCGACATTACGCACTTCTGCTTTTCCAACTTTTAGTAAAATTCGGTAAAGTTTTGCGCAGATGTCCAATGGAAAAGCCACTCCAGACAGTTTTTCTCTCAACATTTTCTTTGTTTTTTATCCAGAACTATGATTTTAATGTTCTACCTCTAAATTAAAAAAAAAAAAAAAAAAAAAAAATGTGTTTTCTGACTGTGAATAATAATTTTCCACTATAACTGACCGTCTACTTTCCTCAAATCTCACTTAGGAAGAAAATTATTCGATGTTATAAATTACATAGTCAAAAACAACAGGATAAATTATGATTACAGCTGTATGATCTCCTGTTCATGCAGATTTCAGATATAAATAATATTTCTGTACAGTTTAATGGTTGATTTTTCTTAAGTAAGATGTGAGGAAAGTATATGGTTAGCTGGGGTAGAAAATTATTATTTGCAGTCAAAGCACAAAAAATATTAGAGAAATGTAGAACATTTAAACTCTTAATCATCGAAGGGGGGGCAAGAAAAATGTTGAGTTTTGAATTTTGGAAGGGGAAAAAAATAAAGCAAAACTAACCAATATGATATAATGATACTTATCACAATATAAAACTATTTTATGGCATTTGTCATTATTGTTTTCTATCCTCAACACCTCTTAGAAAAGAAACACCTGAATTCAACATGTCCCAATACTTTTGTCCATATAGTGGATATCCTCCTGAAACCCAGCAATGTATTTTTTCCCCCCCCTGTAGGGAACAAGAGTTTCAACAACTTTACTTTTTTTATGTATGATTTATTTATAGAGGTTATCATATGTATAAGACATTATGCACAACAATCTTTACAAATAGTTGCACAGGTACAGCACATATCAAATAACCAAATAGTGAAGACACACTGTACAACAAACCCCCACCTCATCCCTTCCCAGTCCAAAATAAAAGTCAGAAAACAAAATACAAACAAAAAACCTACACCACTGGCTGTTGGATGTTTACAGTCACATATTGTAGAATATGCTCATTCATCGTCACCAATTCAACCACCCACGTTCACTCATAGGCTCCATTCACACAGCAGGTCTTAATGCACGATTGGGATTTTTGGTGAAATCCGATTTTTTTCTGTGCTTGTTCATATTACAAATTAAATGCGACTTCTATCAGTTTTGAGTATGAACTGAATGCGACACTGAAGTGAGCCACATGCGCAGAAGAGGTCCTGACGCATTGTGTTTAAGGAAGTAAATATGGAGGGATTTGGTATCGACGTGTGTGTCACTGATAAAGTTTGTCTAAAACCAAAGTCAGCACCAGTCAAATAATTTTAAGTATAAGATTAAAAAAGAGCAGAGCCAGGTTTTTTGCTGTGGCTGCTACGTCTGTACAACGGAGTATTTGAATGTGGAGTCGGAGTCAGGAGTGGTGGGATAGTGACGTTAGCAGCTTCACTGACACAGACTTCATTCAGAATTTTCCAATGACAAGAAAAACATTTAAATATATCTGTATATATCCGTAACACTCTCATGATAAGACACTCATCTCTAGCAATTTCTATGACATAAAGGTCGGACAAATGCGACCTCAGACTGACGTGGCACTGTAAAATATCTGATATGTATCGGATTTAGTACCACATATGAAAGTGGCCTGAGTTGGACTTGAAAAAATCAGATATGTGCTGTTCAGACTGTCTTTAAAAGGTCCGATACAGACCAAATAGCAGCAAAAAGTCGGATTTGGGTCACATTTCTGAACATAGTCAAATGCACACACGCTCACATCCGTTCATATATACAGAGACACACACACGGCACAGGCTCAACAGCTTTACGAAATAAATAAATAACAAAAGATGTCCCTTAAAAAAAAAAACGAATCTTACAAAACTGTTGCGTTATACTGTTTCATACTAAGGCATATATTTAATGTCAAAAAGCCAAAACCTGTATTTTCCTGGGTCTCAGGAGGATACTGGGAATTCAGGGTCCTGGAAATATATAATTTCATGTGTTTTTAGCCCATGATCTTCATATAGTTGCACAAAAATATGCAAAAGTGAGAAGAAATGATAAACAGCAAGCAGGCAGCTACTAAAATGGCTCAGCTGGTCCATCTAAGCCTTAAAATAGTCGATAAAAGCCTTTTGTGTATGTATTATTGTTATAAAATGCAGTCATGGCCATGTAGAGAAACCACACTCCAAAAAAAAAAAAGAAGATAAATAACCCACTTTATAAATGAACAGCCTTACAAACAGAATTATCCCTGATGCTCTTCATCATTTCTTGATAAGGACACAAGGAGTCCTGTTTGCTCCTAAAGCGGCGTCTTCTCTGGAACGCTCTTTCACCGTCTCGTCAGTGTCACACAGAGATATAATGTGCAAACACGGATATCTCATTTTCACTCTCAGTGGGCGATCAGTGTCTTATGCTGTGTATTTTCTGTCACTCAGCTTAAATAAATGTCTTGTCATATATGATAATATAACAGTTTATGTCCGGTGTCAGTCTGAATTCTCAATTACGACTCGTTGGCTTGTCCATCTAAATCATTGCGGACTGTCGCCGTATGCAAGCGTAAGTGGGAAAGTCAATCTGAAGCACGAAAATATGTCAATTTTACCAGTGGCCTGAGAATCCTCCAGCGTCCTCGTTTGTCACTTGAGCATCTATAAAACTGTGTTTGACATGAAACAATATCAGCTTCCTTTATTATCATTTAAAGGGAAAATTTCACACTTAAATGGTCAAATATGGCTAATATGTAGTGGAGTACATGTATTTATTTATTTATTTTCACTTCTCTTTTTATCGGTATTTGCATAGTTCACATTAGGGCTGCACGATATTGGCAAAACTTACGATATGTGATATGGATGTGCAGCATTGTGATGACAATAATATTGGGATATTTCTCATTCAGCTAAAGAAATACCAGTTTCATCAAATAAAAGTGTTCCTTAACAATGTTAAAATGAGCCAATTGTTTGTTTTCTGACTCAATTATTTAGAATTTAAGACAAAATACTGAACTAATACAATCAGTTCCACAGTTGTGTCCAAAAACCTGCTGATGCTGCTACCACAGACCTTCAGACA
>JAQQZY010000028.1:18896328-18911614 GCA_030068375.1 Ostorhinchus rueppellii | reverse complement strand
ACGAACAGACATATGGCTTTTTCAGTGTTTTTTTTTTAAGTTAAGCGCCCTCAGCCAAACACGCTGGTCTTCTTCACCGTGAGGAGGCGGATAAACATTAAAGGCCGGCCCACAACATTCACCACTTCTCTTCCTGTGAATAAAACACTCTTGTTGAAGAGACGAACACTACTTCTTCCCATTATTGTGGCAACCACGGACTGCACAAATAATTTTACCTCACCTCTTTTGACCCTTCATATATATGCTCGCCAATGACTCCGCTGCACCACCGATAGTTTAAGCACAAAACAAGATGGCGCCGCCCCAGTAACCACGGAGAATCGGGTGAATAAATGAAACAGATTATAAAAAAAATAAAACAAAAACCTACACATATACATGAAAACAAAGTATGACTTCATTTGCTTATTCACACTAAAACATGTTGATCAGGTTTATCAATAATAGCAAAGTTACAGTAGTGGTGTGAATGTCAGTGTATTATGGGATGGTGCACAAGTGTCCACTGTGTTGGCTGATATGGAACTAAAACAACAAAATCCATGAATATACAAGAGAACAGTTTTGAACAGCTGTCCACTGTAGTGACCACTATGCATGAAAGGGTTCATCTGGAAGGTCATTAGTGAAAATAAAACTTCTTCCTGCAGAGTGTGTATAATGCGTCACTGCATTTATTTATAAACACATCATGAAAAAACACCAGCCTCGATGCAAATGGCCACATTACTGCAAAACACAAATCAAATCAGTTTATTTAGTTGTTATTAAAGTGTTCAGCAGTTATTTTATGCAAATGAAGCACTAAAGATACAAGACTTGTTTAGTCAGATAGTTGTTTGTCTTCTTATTTTGACATTTTTCTGTATTTTTATTTGGCATATTCACAGTCTGTCCTCAGCTGTCTTAGGCCCCCTAGTGCGTCGCACACCCCATGTTGAGAACCACCTGTACAGGCAACGACCAAAGTTTATCGTCAACAGAAGGGTGCGGGTGAATTTGCTGACATTAGTCTGTTGCTTAATGATCGAAGTAAAGCTTTAGTGTATGGTTATATGGTCTGAGAGGAACTAGATACATGAACCTTGTCTGGTTTAAGAGGCTGTAAAAGCTTTTGCAGTTGATGAGGGGTTAAATATGTGATCAAGAGCTTTAATTATTCATCTTAAACCAAAAGTAAAACCAAATAATGCTTTTTTTTCTGAGAAACATTTTTACTTACATTTTCACAAGATATAGAACACAGACAACTGCTCAGACATGACCAAAATAAAATAAATGTATAAATAAATAAAAGGGAGGAGTGTGAGCGTATGGGGACAGTAAATATAAAATAACAATAAAAGTACAATTAAAACTAAAAAATAGAAATAACTAGAAAAGCACTCTGAGACTTCTGCCAAGATAGTGTTTGTATTTTTTTTTAAGGTTGTTTGTATTAGTAAGGTAGTGTTAGTACTGTCCTCCACTAGATGGCAGTGAATGACCTCATATGCAGCTCTGTGCCACCATGCCCTATCTCACAATGATAAAGAATCCTTTTAAAAAGTTCCTGGATCCAGACGGTGATTCAAATCGCCTCCAAAATGTAATCATCTCTTCCTTGACCCAGGGTGGACATACCCTGAAAATTTGATCAAAATCCATTCATAAATTTTTGAGTTATGTTGCTAACAAAATCGGATGGATGGTTACAAACAAACGCACAGTAAAAGATAACCTCCTTGGTGGAGGTAAATATAAATAACAGTAGGCATAGTTACCGTCCTTCCTTTTCCCTTCCAATCATCCACGGCAAATAATGCTAATTTGACACAGTGGTATCAAACCGAGTCAAACCATGCATCTGTATTTATTTTATTTTATTTAGAAAGCTGGAGGAAGAAGGTGGACATTGTGTGTTTTCAGCTTCTGGTATTTCTTCCTCTTTGTTCTGCCTCTCACTGCTTTAAAATGGATTGTTAATTTCATTGTTCTAGGACAAACAACAGTTTTTGCATTTGTGGAGGAGGAACTGATGTAGTTCTGGACAACAACCCTCCTGTATTTTTACTAAATAAATGTGGTGAAACATTTGTCAGACAGTGGAAGAACACCTTGCACTGGCCTCTGGGTGTTTGTTCCCATAAGGATGTGATGACGTTTGTTAGAAACAGTGGCTGTTTGGTCTATTTTCTGCACTCGGTGTGTTATCTGGGCTGATATAATGAAGCCACCGCACTCAGAATAGTCTGTGTAAAGTCCAAAGTATTGTATAACTGCTTAACTTTTTAATTTATTAAGAGAAGTGAAGCTATCTTAATATTTTCCCTTGTGAACGAAGGGCTCATCAAGTATGTAACCAGCATCAGAACCGACAGGGACTGCAGTGTTAAGAGTTCAATTTAATGGATGGATGGTCAGATTGATAATGGGCCATATTCCCTGCATTCAAGTAAATTATACAGCCACGTAAAAGGGTTTTGGCAGCTTTGACTCATTTATTCACACTACTTTTTTTTTTTTTTTTTAACTTTGTGAGTTTTATTAAATGTGAGTTTAATTTATCAGGTTGTAGATATTGATCTGATTTTCTTTGGTGTGACTTTTTATGAAGTACTTCAGTATAATGCGGTACCTTTGCCGTAACACACTCATGAGAGACTCATGAAAGTGAGATGAGAGCATTTCATCGCGTATTGATCAAAATTAAATTCCCCTAAAAGTGTTAAAATGTCGTTTAAAGGATTTGTAGCCTCTCAAAGCAGCGGGGTCATAAAGAGGCGTTTTCATCCGTTTCCTGTGTCTGATTATTGTGTTCGGGCTGGACTGTTTCCCAGCATGCAGTGGGAGAGGAAGGATACATTAAAGGAAGAATATTCTGATGTGAACTATTTTCAACAAATGCTCTGATCTCCTCAAACAAAGATCCTTCACCAATTGCTTTAAAGACAAAAAATATCACAACAGGATCTAATGCTGTATCACAAAATGTTTCTGTGTTAAAACTTACATTATATTTTACCGACATTTACAGTTTAAGATCCTGCTCAAATGTTCATATTCTATGTGTTCATAACATTATTTTGATGCGATACCAACAGAGGAACAACAAAAAGTGCTTTTAGGGTGATTCAAATAACCATTATTTAAAGTGCTGCTTCCAACATTTAATGCGTTGGAATAAGCATGTCTCAATTAATCCACCAGGGGGCGCCACTCTTAATTAACCATAGTGGACAAATACCATGAAGACGAGTAAAGGTTTTTTTTTTTAGAAGAAAATGGTCATTAATAACAAATAGGGGTGTCCATCGGCAAGAATCTGGTGATACGATACAAATCACAATACTAGGATCATGATACTGTTAAAAAGACAATTTTTTGTTTTTCTCTTTTAAAAATGATTATTTCCTTTAAGAATTGAGTTACACTAGAATTATACACAAATACGAAACACATTTTTATTTGATCACAACTGGATCTAATGCTACGTCACAAAATGTTCGTGTGTTAAAACTTACATTATATTTTACAGACATTTGCAGTTTAAGATCCTGCTCAAATGTTCATTTTCTATGTGTTCATAACATTATTTTGCTTCGATCCCAACAGAGGAACAGCAAAAAGTGCTTTTAGGATGCTTCAAATAACCATTATTTAAAGGAACACACCACCGTTTTTCCAGACTGAACTATCTTCTTTTCTGATCTTAGACCAGTTGATACATACCTCTCTTATCTCTGTGTGTGCACTCAATCATCCTGGCATGCAACAGTACTTTGTTAGCATTTTGTATAGCTCATTATTTCCTCCAGGACCAAACACACGTGACGATAGAAGCAACCAAGCACTTCCACTTTTCCACTTTCGGTTTCCTGTGTCTGATTTTTGTGTTCAGACTGGACTGTTTCTCAGCATGCAGTGGGAGAGGAAGGATACATTAGAGGAGGAATATTCTGATGTGAACTATTTTCAACAAATGCTCTGATCTCCTCAAACAAAGATCCTTCACCTATTGTTATAAAGAGAAAAAGTATCAAGTATTTTTTTTCAATATATGTGCACTGGGGCCATGAGTTGCTTCACAGTTTTGATCTAAGAGAGTTTTGAACCTTAGATCAATTCCCCCTATCCTCATTCATTCTTTCATTTTCTGAACCCGTTTTATCCTCACTAGAGTCAAAGGAGTTTCCCCTATTGGTTGGAATTTTTTTTTTTTTTTTACTGTATGGATATTACTAGGGATGCACCAATACCACTTGTTTCCAGACTGAGTACTAGTACAAGTACTTACATTTGATTACTTGCTGTTAACGAGTACCAACATGAGTACTTGATAATATTACAGTTGTTAGTTACTTTTGAAAATGTGCTTTATTGTCGTTGTCATAAGTGCTGCTACTAACATTTCATGCGTTGGAGTGAGCATTTCTCAATTAATCCACCAGGGGGCGCCACTCTAAATTAACCATAGTGGACAAATACCATGAAGAGTAAAGTTTAAATGGTCAATAATAATAAATAGCTGTGTGTATTGGCAAGAATCTGGTGATACAATACAAATCACAATACGAGGATCATGATACGATATCACGATATATCATGATACGGTTAAAAAGGCAATTTTGTTTGTTTCTGTTTTAAAAATGATTTCCTTGAAGAATTGAATTACACCAGAAATATACACAAATACTAAAGACATTTTAATTTGATCACAACAGGATCTAATGCTACATCACAAAATGTTCCTGTGATAAAACTGAAATTATATTTTACAGACATTTACAGTTTAAGATCCTGCTCAAATGTTCATTTGCTATGTGTTCATAACATTATTTTGATGCGATACCAACAGAAGAACAGTAAAAAGTGCTTTTAGGATGCTTCAAATAACCATTATTTAACTAGAAAAGATCTCAAGAGTGCACAGACCTCCACCAAGGTAGTGTCAATGGAAGTTTTTTGATTATTTTTAGCAGCATTTTCGATGTGTTTTTGCAGTGAATTATTGTAAACTAGAAAAGTACTTGGAGAGCGCAGACCTCCGCCAAGGTAGCATTTGTACTTTTTTTTTCTTTTTACCTCCATCCAGGAGGTTATATTTTTGTCAAGGTTTGTTTGTTTGTTAGCAACATAACTCAAAAAGGTATGGACGGATTTTGATGAAATTTTCAGGATATGTCCTCTCTGGTTTTAAGGTAGTGTTTGTACTTTTTATTTTAAGGTAGTGTTTGTACTTTCCTGGCACTGAATGACCTCATACGCGGCTCTGTGCCGCCATGCCCTATACCCAAAATGATAAAGAATCCTATAAAAAAATTCCTGGATCCAGAGGGTGATCTGGAGCGCCTCCAAAATTTCATCATCTCTTCCTTGACCCAGAGCGGACATATCCTGAATATTTCATCAAAATCCGTCCAAAACTTTTTGAGTTATGTTGCTAACAATCAAGCAAACAAACCCTGGCAAAAATATAACCTCCTTGGCGGAGTTAGTAAAAAACTGTTAAATAATAATAATAACAAAAATGAACTTCTGCTATATCTGCATTTCAATAAATACCTAAAAATGTCGATACAGTATTGTGAAAGGAAATATTGCGATATATTGCAGAACTGATATTTTCTAATAACAAACATGATGATGATAGAGGTAATATTAATGTGGATGCTAATGTTGATATTGATCCACAGGCTCCCGGAAAATGGACAGAATTACGTATGGGATGTACGCTGAAGACAGACAATACGCTTTATCCATATCCGTCTGTGTCTTTAACGTAACTTTTATTCACCGTTATTTTTGTTGCCGTCGTTTGTTTTGATATCCACACTGCCATCGAGTGGTATCAGTGTGTTTGTATGGAACACTTTTATGTACTTTAGTATGAGTATTAGTACACGCAATCACCTGATACTAGTATTGGTGTCAGTGCATCCGTAGATATTACCTGAGAACAGGAGGGTTCTACACAACAAACACTGATACAGACTCTGAAACAGAAACAATGTGCAAAAACAGAACAATAACGACAGCAACAGAAGAATATCAGGTGAACTGAGTTTAAAGTGATAGAATGTTTTTTAAGCTATCCTTGGAATTATAGGTCTTTTTTTGTGTTGAAATTTATCAATACCATTGATAATGCATAGAAAAGTCAAATATCTAAAAATCTGCACGTCAGCTTGTCACTTCCTGTCAGCTTGTCACTTCCTGTCATTAAATCTTCCTCAGTTTTCTCACTGATGAAGCTGAGTGCAACATGTAGTTTGATTATATGGAAGAAAAAAAAAAGTCATTACTACCAACCAAAAAGAAAATGAATGAAGTTCTACCAAACTGCACTCATTTTCCAGTAGGTTGAACTGTTCAGAAAGTAAAATGTTGGTTGGTTTGGATCCAAAATGAAACTAAAGCACCACAGTGACACAGCACTGGCTGCAGAATTGTGTTTGTCATGAACGCTGGTAGGTTTTACCCCTGAAAACCCAAACATCCACCAGTAAACAAAAGCTGATCGAAAATGTTTAAGAACTGCAAAATAATTGAGGTAAAATACAGTTTCTTAGGTTTTCCTGGTCATCAGATATGACCCATTTGGACAAAAGTCATTAATTAATTTGAAGTGTGTTGAAGGTAACATAGTATATAAATATTACACTGCAAAAAAATAAAAAAAAACAAGTGGTGCCAGGCACGACAAACCCCACCCCTCGCATGGATCTGAGACAAACGGAACCTAAGTGTGTGACGTGAAGAACCGCAGACAACACAGATAGCTAGGTCAGTTTAACAATTTAATAAGTACAAAAAGTATTTTTTAAAAAAACAAACCCAGGGCGTCATCGAATCAGGAGGAAAACACTCGTACTGGATCGAGGGGGGTGAACCTGGAAAAATAAACATATAAATAGACATGGTGGTAAGCACACACGAAGAAAAACAGACTAAATTAAAAGCGCATTGTGGCTAAAACACACTCACGGACAAAAACGGAGACAAAATTAACCCGCATAGTGGAAAAAATACACGCAACTGGAACAGATCGATTCAGAAGCTAGAAGAAGAAGAAAAAAAAAAAAAAAAAAATCGATGGAATAAATTAGGAAGTAACAACAGAGAATACAGGAGATTCCTAGTTACCAAGATGGAAGCGAAGACGTTCTGGCACACGTCTGTGGAACTGCAGCGTCTTAATGCAGGTGTGAGTTCTTGATTGGTGATCAGTCCCAGGTGTGTGTCATTAATGGGCGGAGCTCTCAGGCAGAACAGGAAGGGGAAACACCAGGAAACAAGACACCAGAACTAAACCAAAATAAAAGCAGTTCATGACAGCAGCTTATTTTGGCATCGATCCAGCTGATGTCATCATGTCTATGCATGTGCTGATGTCAGCAGATCAGCTGCATCTATATCTGTGGCAAGTGTGAAGTAAATTCAAACAAAAGTTCTGCTTTTTGATTAGACCTGTCTTTCCCAAAATGTAATGACATGCATTCTGGGTCACTGGGAATCTATAAACTCAGTTTGGAAGAAACAAACCAAAAACAGTACCCCCTAATTATTCTGTATTTTGGGAGGGATGGACACAAATAATTGATGAGCCGATTAGATTTGATTCATTAGTGGAAATAATGTTTATGGTGCTGTTTTTGTCTTAGAGCTGCACAAAGTAATGTGTCAAGTTTTTTTTTTGTTTGTTGTTTTTTTGGGAGGGAATTATTTTCAGAAAATAATGTCTTTAGCTGAAAAATTTACTTTATTCTTGACAGATTTAAAAATGTTTCAACAAACAGACAATAAAAGAAAAATACAAAGACACAAAAAAGGGTCACTGGTGATCGATAAACCCAATTTGGTCTGAATTCAACCAATAATTTTGCTGCCACAGATGTGAAAATTTGCTTTTGTTATAAGTAAATAAGGGGAAAAAGTTAAAAATTTTTAACTTTGACCCACTGTTCCTTAAATGTAACCACATCTATTCTGGGTCACTGGCAATCTGTAAACCCAATTTGGTCTGAATTCAACCAATAGTTTTGCTGCTAGTGTTAACAAACAAACCGAACCAAAAACCATACCTCTCTCCTCCCCTTCAGGGGGTGGGGTAATAAATAATAATAGTACAAATAAAATATTGCAACATACATCAAAAATACATCAGTATCCAGGGTTCTTCTCAGACAGTAGAACAACAGCGCTGCGCCAGTACACTGCTAGCTCAGTGTCGCTATACTTATTTTCAAATTTAGGGCGTTTTTTTTTTCTATTTTCCCCCGATAGTTTTGCTAAAATCTGCCAAAATCCGTCAGGTTTGCAGGTACGCACTCAATTTTCCAGCACCAACTTTCCATTGAAATCTCGTGGAGTTGCATCTATCGCGAGGTTTTAGCACGAGACTTTCTTCCCGAACCACGACACAATGCAAGCGCTTTACGAAGCCTGATGCGTCCTTAGCGGTGACCACAGCCCGGGTAGCCGAGGGGGAGCGGTCAGAAAAACCACCTCGTGTGCCATGCTGTGTGACCCCTGTCGGGGCGGGGGGGCACCAGGATACTATAAATTTCTGGGGAGAACCCTGGTGTCTAATTTTATCGTGATGAGGTTGCTAAAAAGTAGAAATGTTTGCCAGTCATAGTATATTATTAATACTCCCAGAATTTCACACATCATATGTTCTGCTTTTACACACATTCCTTATTATAACCTCCGTAAGTGAATGTTGAAAGACCCTAACCAGAGAACATAAATAATACATTAATATAGAGTAGGTTTAGATCTTTGATAAATACCCTGTGGTCTTCAGACGTCCTGCTGTTGGCCAGTGGGAGTTAACAGTATCTTCAATGAGACTTTCTCTCCTCCTACACTGGCCTCTCCACTCCGTCACCCCGAGGAAAGTCATCTCTAGTAATCCACAAAGGTACTGGAAAAAGTGTAGCCAAGGGCAGAAAAAACTTTCAGGCAGTCGGTACGAAGGCTGTAAACTCCTACACTGTAAAAGTGTTGGTTAACGCTCACTTAAAACCACAGAGTTCCACAGTTTGGTGCAGGATGAGTAGAAATGCTTCCATGCTCATTCCAGACACGACTTTCCTTTTTTATTTTTTATTTTTTTTCTTGGTGTAATTGGCTTCATTGGCTTTTGGAACACTGAAACTTTAACAATCCAACACACGCACACACACACTCAGCTTGGATCATTGCATGCAAATGGATTCTAGTTTAGTTCAGTGCCAATTTGCTTTACCCACCAGAGAAGATTTCACACAGCAAAGTTTGATTGGTTTTTTTTCCCTTCTTCTTCTTCTTCTTCATCTATAACTGTGTCGCTCAAGTTTTTGGAGCCGACACTGGAAATATTCCTAAAAGGAGACAGCTGCATCTGTTGTCTGTGAGCCGTTAGCTTATCTCATCGGTTGCTTTTGAGGAAACAAAGCCGGCCTATAATTACAAACCAAGACAGGAAACGTAATTATATCCAATTTCAGTTAAAGCTGTGAACACAATATGCAACCTGTCAAAACTGTCTTCCATCAGTGTTCTTTCTGTCAACTATATACTTATTTAGACTATTTATTATGACAGCTAGATATGTTCCAATGTGTAAAGGCGCAGGTGACAAAAGTTGACATTCTCACTGAAACAGAAGAACAGAGATATCTAAAAAATTATAGTAAATACTTGTCGTTTTTTTTAAATCAAGTGAATAAGCACAGTCTCAGAAATGTATGTAAAGTAAAACATAGTGGCTGTTTTCATGGCAACAATTAACCATTCCAATAAATTTTAATAGATCCTCAAAGTAATAGACTTTAAGTTGGTAACAATGTGGAAAAAGTTGTCAGTGTTGTCATGTTTGATGATGGCACTAATAATAATCATCATCATCATCTTCAGTCCCATACTTTTTAGGTTTTTTTCCAGGTTGTGATGATGTGTGTCTTTAATAATAATAATAACAAGAAGAAGAAGACAAAGAAGAACCTTGGTTTGTGCTTAAAAGGTATTTATTAAATGCGTAAGAAAAACAATAATTTACTTGAAATTAAATTCAACTTCATTGTTCACGTGGACCTAAAGCCTTCAAAAAAAGTTTTTAGATGATATTTATAAATGTCACACATCTAAAATCAGCAGCTTAAAGTTTTTTGGGTTTTTTTACAGAGTTGTAATGGATGTGTGTTTTTATTTAAAGGTCCTGTACAGTGAATTTGTTTACAGTGAATTGCTGCGACAACTTTGGATGAAATTGGTGGTGTTTTTAAGGGACAAAGACTCTGTTTCCCATGAGCACTAGCACACACTGTCATAAGGGCATGACTCTGGCCAAGCCCTGCATTTGTTTTGAAGCTAACGGCTGAAGAGCGGATCCTTTTTACACCTCTGCATTGTAAAGAGGATTCTGTCGGGTTTCTGTAAATTGGCTTCAGAGTCTGGTTTCCACCGGCTCCATATGTAAAGTGTCATGAGATAACTTTTGTTATGATTTAGCGCTCTATAAATAAATTTTTGATTTGATTAGATTTTTTCAAGACACCAACTTGCAGGGTGCAAAGTGACATTTGAAACAAGACAACAAGTGAACTTCATAAAGTCTGTTTGTAGCATAGTTTAGTAACCGGGGTGAAAACGAAAGTGAAACCTAACTTTAGACGTCCAACTCCTGCTTCTGTGTCTCTGTTTTACTCCAGAGTTCCTGGAGTGTTACTCACAGACTGGTGTTCTAAGATGTCTCTTAATAATATATATTTGCACTATCTTTTCCACAAAGTATTCAAACATGTTCATCATTCTGTATTAGCAGTTCAGTGCTAGCTGCTTCAGCCTTCTGCATTCACAGTATTCTACTGCTAGAATTGTCTTATTCCTGAAGGGCAGTTTGGTATCCAGGTCCAGCATGAACATTAAACTCCATACAGAACCAGTTGAGTCTGACCTTACAAAGCTCTTAGTTTGGGACTGAAACAATGCTCCAAATAAAACAGATTTCCGACACCACAGAGCTCGCTGTGTAGCTAATGCAGAAGCATTTACTAAGTGTTTGACTGAGCTACAACAGCCACTATAGTCAAATACAATGTTCCAGTGCATATGAATAAAGAACAGAAGCATTCTATACCTGTGGAGAAGGAAGAGGGACAACTCCAGCTCTGTTTTCAGTCCTTTTAACTCCTTAGTTCTGTCCATCGGTTCAGGGTAGAGGTTTACTGGTGTTTTAGCCTGTGCTCTATCACTCTGTTTATCTTTCTTTTTCTTTCTGCCAGTCCAGCTTCAGTTCCAGTATCCACCTTTACAACTAAATAAATCCAAAAAATCCCTTTCTTTAGGAAAAAGGACAGATCTTACTCCTCACTCCTTCAGTTTACTTCTCACTGCTAACCTCTGCAGGTCAATTTGGTGTTGTCATAGTGATATAAGTATGCCGTAAATCAGACCAGTAATGTCCGACCCAATCAGTGAAGCTGGAAATAGCATTTGGAAATAACCTATTTTGGTTCTGATAATGTCGTTTTACATTGCGGACTACAATCAGTCATGTATATAAAAACAAGACTTTTTCAACATCATGCAGAAACTCTGTACAGCACCTTTAAAATTAAATTGAACCAAATAAATACTAAATAACTACTATCAGATAATTACGATCAGAACAAAACCGTTTCTGCAGGTACAGTCAGTGTTTACTGTGGCCTCCCTTTGGATTCAGTGCATTTCCAACCGTTTTCTTGAATAACCTTGTCTGATCTTACACACCTTCAGCATACCTCACAGGTTTCCATGGTCTTTTGTACTTACTGTCTAGATGATCCGGTGTAGCTTTTACAATATTCATATTTTTTCTGGAATGCATGACCATATTTATTCATTTCTCAGCCTTTGTAGTAACAGCAAATATGTTAACAGCATTAAAAACAAAAAAACATTTCAGAAACCTTGCAAAAACAACAAAACTGAAGGCTGCCTAAGATGTTTGCACATAATGTGTGAATGCCTTTCAGAATACTCAAGGACACTTTACAAGGCAGAGTTAAAAACATTATGTGAAAGAATAATTCACCACAGTAAAATGAGAGGCAAAAATACAAGAAAAAGAAAAGTCACAATAATAACAAAATTCCAGTCTTGGCATCATTTTGCGTGTTGTGTTCACCTTTTGGAGCCAGAAGTGAAAAACAGGTCATGGGTGAGAGAATGCTAAACTGAACCAATATACTTCAGTAGCCTCTTAAACCCATCTGTGTTGCCATGGTAATGCTTGTAGCCATATATCCAGTCTACAGCCAGAAGAATGTCAGTTAAAAGCTCAGTAAAACCAATCCAAACCACCACCACTTAATTGGTCAAACACTTAAAACAAACAGAAAGCCTGTGGATGTCAAGAATATTATTATATTTTTTATATATATATATACTATTCTGTATTTATTTTTAATAATACTATTTTTAATTTGTTGTTTTTTTATTTATTCTTGTATTTTATTCTGTTATTTATTTATTTTCCTGTACAGCACATTGGTCCACTGTGGTTGTTTTAAAGTGCTTTACAAATAAAGTTGGATTGGATTGGAAGAATAATTTAATAAAACACACCAATGCAACAAACTTTGCACCGCGAAGCTAACAGTTAGCAGATCCAACACAAGCATTATTTCTCTACCATTAAAACTCACCGAACAAGCCAAAGAGGAGGAAAAAATAACATTAGTACATAGAAATTGTTATGATTTTGTTTTATTTTTGCTGTTTTGTGATCATAACTCGGTTTTATATGGATGAAGTTTCTGCTATCGGCTCATCTATAGTTTTGTGTTACATTAGGGCGATAATTAGATTACATCAGGTTACGTACTGTACACAAAGGTCTTTAGGAAGTGTCCAAAACACCTGGGAATAGAAATCCAACATGGCAGACATCATCCCAAAATGTTACTAACAGAGCAGGAATTTAAAGGGCTCATATTTTCCTAAACCACTTTTATTAGTTTTTGGTACATTTATTTGTATATTTGTGGACCCTAATAGTTCATAAAGTTTGAATTTGAACCCTCCAGGTGCTGCAAAGCTATCTTTATATTCCCTCCATCCATCTTCTGTACCCGTTTTATCTTCACTAGAGTCATGGGGGTCGTTGGAGCTTATCCCAGCTACTTAAGGGTGAAGGTGGGGTACACCCTGGACATGTCACTAGTTTATCGCAGGGCTGACATATAGAGACAAACAATCACATGGGAAATTTAAATTATCCCCTTAACCTATCAGTGCATGTGTTTGGAAGTTGGAGTACCCGGAAAGAACCCACGCAGACACGGGAAGACTGGTGCTGGAATCGGACCCAGGATCTTCTTGCTGTGAGGCACATGTGCTATCCACTGCACCATTCCAATTCCTGCTTGATTTGTTACATTTTATTTCTTTATTTATTTCCCAGGGACAGTGCAGTCAAACATAGTTGCAGCTGATGTGATGCATATCGACTTTATAGCTAGTGCTAATTCTCAACTCCAGTCTCTAGTTGGGCTCTTCCACATCATTGCACTACAATATAAAATATACATCATTTTAAACAATCATACCATGCAATTCAGTAATCTAGTGTTGCATTTTTATGATATGAGTTATTCATCCACCCACTCACTCTCCCAACAGAATATATACATTATTTACAGATGAGAACAGTTAAGGTTCTGGTGGTGAACATGTTAAACTCTGAGATGAATTTTGTTTCTGATGGCAGTGAGTTTCAGAGTTTAATTCTCTTACAGCAGACAAGGATGAAAGTCCAAAAGTTGTCCTGCAGAATGGGGTTTTGCAATTTAGGTTTGAGGAGGTTCTGGTGACTCCGTTGCCATTTTGTGTCTCAACAAATCGACTGAGTGGTTTGAAAATTAACTTGGAGAAAACATAGATCACGAAAGCTTTCCAAGCTTTGCAAGTTGGATTTTTTGAGAAAATGGCAGTGATGATACCTGACTGGTTTTAGGTCCGTGATTTTTAGAGCTTGCTTAAACAGTTACGTCACAACATTTGCACATGTAAGGTCAGGACTTCCGATGAACATTTCAGCGCAGCAGCAGCGGTAGCTCCTACTGAAAATATGTCCAAACTTCAAGTCGATTGCCTAAAATGTTCAATTGTTGGTTGAACAGGACAGAACAGCACAGACAACACAACAACCTGGAGGGGGTGGGATATGAAGTAGCTCATGTCCATTTAAAGGGCCAGCGCTCAAAATGACTTTTCTGGTGTCATTACTCAGAAATAGGGTTGAAGATGGACCTGTGGAGTTGAATTAATGAACAATTCAGACCCAAGCAGAGCATTTACAGTTTATGTAGAGCAGAGGGAAATGTGTGAAAATGCATAATTCTATTTTAAAAAAAGCAAAATATCACTCCTTTAAAGATGGACGACCAGAATACTTATATTCTTTATTATAAGTGTGAACAATACAAATGAGAACAGAGACACTCCTGGGAAGTTGAAGTCTTTTCTACTTGTTAAAGCCCAGTGAGTAAACGTAAAACGGTATTTGTACTTGTACCACTTGTGTTTACAGTATAATACAGCACAGTATTTGCTCTGTTGAACTGAAGTGTCTTGTAAAGGTAAGAGACTTGAACAGGGAAATGTTTCAGTTGAATGGAACTGACTCATTCCTTCAGAGGGTTTGTCTTTGTTCTATTAAACGCTGCAGTTGATCTGATTTCCTCTGGTGTGACTTAACGAATGTTCTGCCCTTACACCTTTGTAATGTAGTACTTATGACATTTGCCGCAGGAGCGAACTCATCACAGACTCATGACAGCGAGACGAGATGGTTTCGTTGTGAATTTATCATAATCATAGTCTTCATTTGTGCTGAGAAGTGTCACGAAGGGAAGAAAGTTAATGTTACTATGATTATTATTAGAATGATCATATATTGTAATGACTATTGCTGTTATCACCTTCTTACAACTTTTATCCAATGATTATTAAACTATACATACATAATATACAAACATAATTACCTTTTTATTATTAGTAGTATTACTATTATTATTGTTGTGCAATTGCCTCTGTTTGTAAATACCGTTCTCTTTTTTGTAGTTGTGTTGCTATTTTCTTGCAGTATTTCTTGCACGGTTTCTACAGGTCTTTGAAAAGTATTAAAAGTCCTTAAATAGATTTTGTGAAAATTAAAGCCTTTAAATGGTATTTAAAAGCATTAATTTGGATGTCCAGAAGCATTAAAAAATTAAATACAATTGATGGGGGGGGGGGGGGGGGGCGCCGTTAGTCCAAATTTATTTTTATA
>JAQQZY010000028.1:18810864-18821199 GCA_030068375.1 Ostorhinchus rueppellii | reverse complement strand
TGTTTTTAAAAAAAAAAAAAAAAAAAAAAAAAAAGTGGAAGACAATAATAGAAAGTTTGAGTCAATCGTCACTGTGCAGTTGCGGGAAAAGTTACTAGACCATCAAAAGTCACCAAAAACAGTGGTTATGTATCATGTGACTAAAACAGAGAAAAGAAAACATGGAATGTCTAAAAGCACTGTTTTTGTCAGTGCAATGCCATAAATATTGATGGAAGACCTGAAGTGATTTTGGTTTTTATCAAGAAAACATGTTAAATGGATAGATATCAGCTCTGAAATTACACTACTATGAACTATTTGTGTTATTATATTTGTCCAAACAAATGGACCTTTAGTTGTACCAGACATTAAACTGAACAAGAAACTGAAGAAAACAAGGGTGGTCTAATAATTTTTTCCGCAGTTGTATGTATATGTAAACTTGAATATTACAATATCAGATTTCTCCCAGTTATTGGATTTTCATGGTCATGTAAACGGGCCCAGGTTCAGCAGAAGATAAACATGTCCTGATAAATATATCCACCCCATAACAAAAAGACTGTTTTCACTGTTTTACCTCTGAATCTGACAACAGAACTGAAACTGAAGCCACGAGACTAGAAGTCTACCGATATGGGTTTTTCTAAGGCCGATATCACTTTTTAAATATTTGATCAGCAGATTTTTTTTTTTAAAGCACAAAGTACAATTGAAACCCTCAGATAATGTGCTGAATCATGAAAATGAAAATGATCACGACCTCCACAATTCAAGTGCCTAATAATGTTTTTCTTGTTTTGTCTGTTTTTGGAAGTGGTGTCGGTTGTTGTTGAGATTAACACAGTCTCTATCACTCCTGCATCCTGAATAGCACTGCTCTCCTGTTTGTCGGTAACCCCTCCCCCTTTTATTATCTTCTACGTGTCCCCCTTAACCCACCGCGGTGCAGCACTGCCCTCCCTGGTTCTTAACAGGAAAATCTAATAAAGAAGGACAACTTAGCTTCCAGGGAGGGCTGGTGACGGTCACGCACTAAATAGTAAAATATCTGTTTGCAAGAATAAAATGTGCATCAATCTCATAAAAAGTTGACACCCTGTTTGTCGTGTTACACTATGAGAATAAATGCAGACAAAAAAAAACAACAACAAAAAAATTATTCAGATAATGTTTTTATGCAGCAATATAAATAATAATGAATACACGTACACAGTATTCTTTTAGTGCTGCCCACACAGGTGCCTGATCAAATATATATCAACACTTTTATGACTGATCAAATATTGGCTTTAAAACAAACACACAAAAAAAATTAAGGCCGATATTGAAAAAAAAAAAATCTATAAATCGGTTGGCTGATATATCGGCCTACCTCTACAGGAGACTGTTTCAATAAGAGCTGAAACAATGACATTATTCAACTAGTTTTATTTAAAGTAGGGCCTGGGTGGCTGAAGCCTCAAAGTGCAACAGTTCCACAGTTAAGGTGATGGAACTTATTTTAGTTCAGGTTCCACGTACAAACCAATATGACCTACAGTAAAATAATAACAGGATAACCTACAAAACATGACTCCGGATTTTCTTGATTTCCTGTGAAAATAATATTACACACCGCCTATAACCAATGACCAATTCAAATTTTTGTCTTTGTTTTAGACCAAAAAATAACATTAAATTATGAAAATATTTACATTTACAAACTATCCTGTAACAATAAAATGTGAATAACCTGAACAAATGTGAACAACCTGAAATGTCTAAAGAAAATGAAGCAAAATTTTAACCGTTTTCTGCCTGTTTGGAAGTGTTGAGTGTCTTTGTAGATCCGATCCATAACGCACATGTGGAAATGAGAAGTTGAGTCAGAATATTATTACAATTGCATTTATTTTTCTTAAGAAATTTCAGTTTTTTTCAGGTTTTTCACATCTGTTTTGTTTGGAGAGTTTATAAAAATAAGTATTTTTCATAATTTAATGTTGTTTTTTTTTTACTAAAACAAAGACAAATCATTATTTATAGGTTATTATGCTATAATTTTACTGGTCTGGCCCACTTGAAATCAAATTGGGTGAATGTAGCCCCTGAAAGAAAATGAGTTTGAGCTCCGTGATTTAAAGAGTATGACCTGTTTTTGGAGTAAAAAAAAAAAAAGGCTCGAAGGATTTTCCTGAATATGTGGAAAATAATGGATAGGATTCCTGTGGAGAGCTTTCAGATGGCTTCAGTTTCAGAAGGATTGAAGTAAACCAGTGAAAATGATGCTAAAAGTGTGTGTGTTTTTTTCTAATCCTACTCCTGTCCACTGTGACTGTGGATGAATACCTCATTCCGCACAAACATTTCGAAAATCAATCAAACTGGATACTGAGAATTATTAACATTTGAGCTCCATCTTGAAATCTGGATGTTTTATCTCCCTCACGCAGACACACGTTAAACAAAACCCTGAATATCAAAGAAACGGACGTCTAGTCTAGTCGCCACCTCTTCTTCTGCAGACAAAAATACAGAGATGTTGAAGGAAACTGTACAAACTCCTTCCTTTTTACACACAGACGTAGGGACTGAAGGTAAACAGGTTGCATTGAAGTGCTACGAGATTTTTCGTTGGCACACGAGTAACATTTACAATATATACATTTAAGATTAAATAATCCGAAGTCATGCATTCGAACAAAACAAAGTTGTAAAAAAAAAACAAAACAAAAAAACCCAAAACAAATAAAAAGCTCACATTCCATTTGGATATCAGTTTCTGTCTTTGTGTAGAAATGATACGGAAAAGCAAACAGAACGTCGGGTTCAAATGGCATTCGCTAAAACTGCGGACTGGATGACGGGTTCTTACGCTGTACAGGATGCATGAGCAGGAGGAACAAACAGGAAGCATTCCGCATCGAGTCGGATAAAACGGACATTCTGTAAAATCCATGCTACTGAAAATACTCCAACAGGAGTCAGGATAAAGCTGACGACTGCCGCCCTCTGAGTGGGATCCCAACCTGACGCTCAGGACTGCATCAAGCTACGGAGAGTGACCGCCACGGCAGCCAAATATTCACACTTTTGCCCTTATTCCCAAAAAAAATGAGCTGCTTACACTAGTCATCAAACTGAATATTCCACTAATATTCCTGTTTCCTGCATAATCTGATGAAGAATATGACTTTTACAATTGTTCGAAAAGCCAAAGTATCTGAAAACTTGGCCCCTAAAGACCCACAGATACTTTTGTAGCCGTTCCCAAATGATTTTTTACATCTGGTTAGACTTTCTAAAGTGATTTATCAGCGTTTATTACAATATTATCCTCTGAATGTTGCATTTTTCAGTGTCAATCATGTATTTTCCTATATTTATTCACAGATCATGTCTACAGAGTTACTCATTCCATTACGTCTTCATTTCTTAATAACTTAATGGGTTTTTCCTTATTCCAGACATTTTGAGGTTTTTGTTTACCTGACATGAAACATCAAACAACATCAGCTGATAAATGAGGCGTCACACGACCACCAGTGACACTCTGATGAAGGCGAATGGAACATGTCAGGTAAACGAAAACCTCAAAATGTCTGGAATAAGGAAAAAACCCATTAAGTTAGATCATGTGTATATTTATGAAAACAAATCAATTCAAAGGTCATTAATTATCCTCAGTAATGCTTTTTCATCCTCTGATTTACTTGAACCGTAAATACCCAGTGCTACTTCTGTGGCAGTTCCAAAATATTTAACATTTTCAGTGATTGAACACCATTCATTATGATATTATCCTTTGTATTTATAATTTTTCCGTGAAACTCATGTATATTCCTGTATTTAATTTACCGATCATGTAGATGTTCATTAAAGCTCAGAGTTGAGGGTTATTCAAGACAAAGTGACTTTTTCAGTTAACTCTGTCATGAACTGAACATAAACAACTCAATGGGTTTTACCGGAGAATTAATGTTGTACAAGATGACTGTGTTTCCATGGTAACTACAGAGCCTCTGAACATCCGATTACACGCCATTTATTTACATGTACTGATACGTTTAATGGATCAGCAGGTATTAAATATTTTAGATCAGTAGATGGTTTTGGTTGCCAGTGGCTGTTTGGATCTTTATGGGTTAAAAAAAAAAAAAAAGTGCACTGCAAAGAACATTCTATTAAAAAAAAAAAAAATTAAAATGAAACTGAAAATTCTGTTGCATCATGTCAATTTCAACTAAATTATTTAATGTAAAAAAAAAAAAAAAAAAAAAAAGCCAAAACTTTTACTTAGTGGGTCTCAAAACAGAAAACCTATAGAAAAAGTGACTTCTTTCACAAAGAAATCAATAACTGAACATGGAAAAAAAAAAATCCAACTTCATGGGTTTTACTGACAAATCAATGCTGTAGAAGGTGACAGTGTTTCCATGGTGACTACGAAGCCCCTGAACATCCAAATGGGTCACATCTGATGACCATGAAAAGACGACAAACTGTATTTTATCTGAATTATTTACACGTTCTGGTGGGATTAGTGGATCAACAGATATGAAACATTTTAGGTCAGTAGATGCTTTTGGTCGGCGGTGGCTGTTTGGGTCTTTAAGGGTTAACGCCTTGTGGACCAAACCACATTTAATAAACAGAATACTATTAGTAGCCCTACATGTTAAAATTAATGTTTAAATTGTGAAACACCAAGATGCTGAAACATAAAACTAAAAAGTTCAAACAGAAACGACCTAAACTGAGGCGAAAAAGTCGATATTTGAAATGAAAAATACAATTAAAACTAATTAACGTGTAAGTTTACTAGGGCCGCAAGAAAATATCGCGACATTTCGTTTCACGATACTGTATCGATATTAAAGAGTAGTGAATTGATATTTTTAGGTATTTATTCAAATGCAGATATTTTGGAGGTTCGTTTTTGTTTTTTTCTTTATTGTGTTTAATTAAATAATGTTTATTTGAAGCATCCGAAAAGCACTTTTTACTGTTCCTCTGTTGGGATCGCACAAAAATAATGTTCTGAACTACTAGAATATGAACATTTGAGCAGGATCTGAAACTAATGACTGTAAAATATAACTTAAGTTTGAACAGGAACATTTTGTGATGGAGCATAAGATCCTGCTGTGATCAAATAAAAATGTGTTTAATATTTGTGCAGATTTCTGGTCTAATTCAATTCTTAAAAAAAAAAAGCCTTTTAAACAGTATCATGATATATCGTGATATATCATATCGTGATCTTAGTATCGGGATTTGTATCGTATTGTCAGATTCTTGCCAATACACAGCCCTAATGTTTACTGTATTTATACTTTTAGAAAACTGCTGTTGAATCCAGTATTGAAACAACTACAATGTAACCAGCATGTACGTGTTACAACTCCTGTTTATTGACCTTTATTAGAAGCTAAATCTTTTTGTTTCGTTTTTAAAATGATAATTTATGGTTTTCTTCAGGTGACACGCAGCTGAACCTAAGAGGAGGTTAATGCTTCACATCGAACTGGAACACACGCCGACATCTTGGTTTATTTCCGGTCTGAAACGTGGACTTTTGTTTGGGACACTTTACAGGATCTTGGTGTTATCACACAAACAGAAAATGCTCCGTTCATAATTAGCCTCATTCATTATATATAGAATTCATCTTATGGTATTGGAATAAAAGTGGAATATTAGTGTGAACATTGAACCCTTTCCAGCTCCAGTTACAACGACCTGAATAAAGCACAGCAGGAAGTCGTGGTTATTCGTGAAAGTGGGTTCTGTGGGTTTTGGACCGTTACCTGGTCTACAGCTGCCCCCGCCCCCCTCAGACAACATCCTATGACATCACTCTCTCCCTTTGGTTCGTCGGTTTAGGACCGCCCGCTCAGCCCAGCGTCAGTCCAGGCGGAGGGAGTTCCCAGGCTGACCAGCAGACCTTTGTGGGGAGGGGAGGGGGAGGGGGTAAAGGACCGGGGACAGGACTGACCGAGTGGGCCGTCTCTGATTCTCCAGATGACGTGGGGCTTTGGTTTAGGTCCGCACCCAGCAGACCGGCACCCAGAAGGACTCCCGCTCCAACCTTTCCAAAATACCTCGCAGTTCTGCACAGGCACTGGCCGAGTCCTCCTTGATCAGGACCCGGTCCACCATGTGTCCATACTGCTGGTCGATCTGAATGGCAGACTGACGCATCTCCTGGAGGTCTTCGTCCTGTACGAACATGACAGGATTATTAAAGACAGATACACGTCTTTTACTCAGGTTATTCAGGTTTAACCCATAAAGACCCAGAGCTACTTTTGTGGCACCTAAAGAGGGGATTTTTCTCCATTTAACCTTTCTTAATTTATGATTATGATGTATCTCCATTTATAGTGTTTAACAAATGTATTCTTCCAGCTCGACCCAGTATAAGGTGTACCACTGCTGCCAAAATTGAACAGTATTTCTGTTTACCTAAAAATCTGTTTACGTTCCTATAATGGTTAATCCACCAGTATATGCCAGGTCTTTTTTATCAAAACCACATCTTTAATGCTAAAATAGAATGAATAAATAGCTTTATTTGTCATTACCCGTATTTCAGAGCAACGAAATTCCATTCCAGATTACAACCAACCAAGATCACATAAACACAGACATAAATATGGGGGTACAGGTACAGCTGTAACTGACGATTTGCAGAGAATGTGCCCCATTTCACAGATAGAAAAAGAAACATCAGGGTTCGAGGTGAGTAAAAAAAGAGAAATTCCAGCCTGTAGTCATAGTCTACGTGTTGGAATTTGTGGAAAAAAAGCCTCTAGCAGAAGCCCAAACAGATACAAACAGGACTATTGTTACTATCCATACATTTTCCAGTTTAATGTTTTCCAAAAATCCAAAGGGAAATGCAGCAGCAAATTAATATTCATTTTTAATGAAGTTGCACAGTTCCAGTTATTATTTTGCATTCCTGTGTAAAACTACATAAAAACAACGGCAGCAAGAATGTCAACTGTTATCTGCACCAAAGGTGGACACACTAAATATGGACATTTATGGTTATTATTTGTCAACAAAGACTCTTTTGTTATTCCAATTGGTCATTTTCTGTATGAATAACAATGAAATTGTTAATTTGAAACAAATTTTTGATAAACTATGAAGTTATTTATGTTTTCTTGTTTTCATGACAGGTGGTCTAATACATTTAAGCACCGTATTATAATATTATCCTCTGTATTTTGCATTTTTCAGTGCAAATCAGATTTGGCATTGTTGTATTATGTAGATCAGGGGTGTCCCACTCTGGTCCTCGAGAGCCACAGTCCTTCATGTTTTAGTTGTGTCCCTCTTCCAACACACCTGATTCAAATGATAAGTCTCTCACAAAGCTCTGTAGAAGCCTGATAATGACTATCAGGTGTGCTGGAAAAGGGAAACATCTAAAACATGCAGGATTGTGGCTCTCGAGGACCAGGGTTAGCCACCCCTGATATAGACGTTCATACATGCTACCATTATAGTTGATTGTTTTTCTATCAAAAACAGAGAAAACTGAAGAAAAAGTGACTTTCAGCAAAAATATCAACGGCTGAACATAAACAGAGTCTCATTCCACTGTTACATATCAAACTCCATGGGTTTTACTGGTGAATCAATCTTGTAGAACAGTGACACTCAAAGTGTGGTGGCACCTCCCACTGGTCCGTGAGAGGATGTCATAAAAAAGTCCAATTTATGTCAGTGTTTCTCATATCACCTTCATTAAACTTCCAAAGCAAAGTTACACAGATAATTGTTTTTTAAATTAAAAGTCAATCAAATGTAGCCTAAATAAGTACGAGAGTAGACTTTTATTGAATTTGTTAATGCAAACCCACATTTTGCATCACCGTCTCTATACAGTTAGGTTACCTAGGTTACCTATTGCCATATCAAAGACCTTTAGTGACGTGTGGATTGTGGAGGAAATGAAGTGGAATAACGAACTAATCAGAATCAAACAGTGAAACGAAACGAAGGAAGGAAGAGTGAGTTGAACAGTTCTAAAATATGATAATGGATCAATGACTGAAGAGAAAAGCTGGAGAAACCACCACCAATGTTAGCAATAAGGTGCAAAGACATTCTGTTAGCATCATGTGGAATATACTGCAGGCTTAATTTGTAATATACAAAATATAAGAATATCAATAGAGGCTGTTTAAAAACATTTTTTTAGGGTGGGAGTGGGAAACTGGCCAGCTGGTTAGTTGGTTTGTGAAATTTACTTTTTTTTTTTAATGATAAAGTGGTCCTTGGTGTGAAAAAGTTTGAGAACCCATATTCTAGAAGTTAACAGTGCTTCCTGGTTCACCACAGAGCCTCTGAACGTCCAAATGGGTCATATCTGATGACCATGACAAGACGACAAACTGTATTTGACCTCATTTATTTTTATGTAATGACAGGTTTAATGGTTATACAGTTATTAAACAGTTTAGATCAGTAGGTGCGTTTGGTTACCAGCAGCTGTTCGGGTCCCAGAGGTTTAATCAGAGACTAAACTCACTGTAATGCGTCCATGCTCGCCCCCTCCTGGCGATGTGGCGGCACTGCGACGACGTCTGCTCTCAGGAACGCGAGGTTTGACGAATATTACGTAGGGTTTGAACTCCGCTGTCCGCAGCCGCTTCAGGGCCTGGAGTGGAGGTGATGAAGGACGAGGAGGAGGAGGAGGAGGTACAGATGTGACACAGACAACAGAGGTGACAGAGTCAGGGTTGATCTGTCAGAGCGTCTGCAGGCTGAGCAGATGGGAGCTGAATGCTGCCCACTTCCACTCACTGAGCTTCTACTGATGTACATGAAACAAGATGGCTTCAGTGGCCGTGACGTGACCCCTACCTCAGGCTGCACGTCCACTATACACATCTTATTCTTGGCCTGGACAGAGCGAATGGCCTCTATACTGGTGCCGTACTGGTTCTCCTTATATTCCCCATGTTCTATGAACCTGAGCACAGCAGAGAAAACCTTCACACATGCTTTGACATCCTGGATTACATTTTGTAATGACATTGTAAATTATACAGCTGATCTGTGTTTTTACCCCCTGAACAGAAGGCAAGGGGTATTGTTTTTGGTTACATTTATTTGTTTGTTGGGTTATTTGTTAGCACTTTAACAGCAAAACTATTGGTTGAATTCACACCAAATTGGGCTCATAGATTTCCGGTGACCCAGAATAAATATGATTACATTTTGGGAAAAGTAGGTCAAATTTTTAAAGAATTTTTAATTTTTTTTTTTTTTTCCCCCATTTACTTTTAATGGGCAAAATTTCACGTCTATAAAAACATCAATTTTGTTTCAATTTACTTCAAACTTGGCACATATATAGAGACAACTAATATGATGACATCAGCTGGATCGATGCCAAAATAAGCAACAATATGCACATTGTTTATGCCTTTGTTTAATTGCTGAAATAAGACATCACTGTTCTAACACTAAATGACTTTGCAAACCTACTTGTTGTTCAAAGCATCTGCATCAAACTGCTGTTTGGTGACAAAGTGATACTCCACACCCTCCTTCTCATGAGGTTTTTTGGGCCTGGTGGTGTCTGTGGGACATAATATGCAGATTTACATGTAATGTGATGTATTCGTTACTACACAGATGTGTGTATTTTGAATAAATGTTGCTGAAAGTGACTCACGTGGTACAGCGACTGCATATCGATGAGGGTTTTCAGCAATCACTCGCTGTTTGAGTTCATTGATTCGAGCTCCGAGAGAACCTTAGGAAAAGACATTTTTTTTGTTTTTAATGAGGCAAAAAATATAGATGAGTGGAAAAGAGTGGCAAATGTTACAAAGAACACAGAGGTTTATGGGTAAAATAATTAGTTTTTTGCTTTTTTTCAGAAATAGTTGGTGTTTAAGAGATTATATGGGGATTTTCATTCCTTTATTTGACATGGGAAAGAGAATGAGATGGAATTGTGGGTAAAAGCATAAGGGAGCTACATGCACTAAATGGTCCAATTAGTCAGGAACTGATCATGGAACTCACTGTTCAGGGTATGATTAGTTTCCAACCTTGGGGTTATTGGGTCACCTGTATTTATTTAGATTTTTCTGCAGATCATTTAATTAAAACACCAGGCAATTAATCTAAATTATGATGCATTATGATATATGAGACTGCATATTACTGCCTATCAGCTAGCCCCAAGTACCTATTCCTGCGCTATGTACTAACAGATAGATAGATAGATAGATAGATAGATAGATAGATAGATGGATAGATGGATAGATGGATGGATGGATGGATGGATAGATAGATGGATAGATGGATAGATAGATAGATACTTCAAGTAGTTAGAAT
>JAQQZY010000028.1:18765992-18777143 GCA_030068375.1 Ostorhinchus rueppellii | reverse complement strand
TTTACAATTCTTATTGCTCTTTTCTGAAGTTTGAATATTATTTCTGTATTCGTCTTATATGTATTCCCCCACACTTCATATTTGATAACTTAAGCATCATCATACTGTATTTTACTGTGTTCAAGTGAAAATATGCATAAAGACTCTCAATAAAGGTCAGAAATACTTTGTTTATTATTCAAAATGTGGTTATTCTACTTCATAAAACTAGCCATGCACTGAAGTCACTGAAAAGTCACTGTTTTCACCTGATGTTTCACTATGTAGACACGAAACGGTATCTCAAAGCTGAGGAAAGTTATATTTAATTTATAGAAGCAACTTCATTTGTATTGGATTTATACAGAAAAGGCTAAAAAGAGTAAAAATATGATTAGATTACAGGACGAAACAGAAAATAAAATATGCACAGACTGAACTAATCAACACAATAGTCGCTGTGTTCTTATAAGAGTGAGTCCTGGGGAGTGCCGGACCGACCGTCGGCTGGATTATCGCCACCCCCACTGATCGATTGTGCTGCCACTTCATTCAATATTCTCCATACTTCCTCTCACTGGAAACACAAGTCAATAGCACCGACCGCAGACTCCATCATGCCTCGCTAAGATGTGAACAGCAGAAAAGTTGAACCCAAAAGGAATCAACACCAAAACGTGATCTGCAACAGGGATTATTTCCAATTTCACGATAAATCATGACATTAATGCTTGAACTTCTTCGGTCCAGTTGGACTTTCCTGTAATGTTGAGGTCATTGCAGTGCAGAGGAGTTAAATACTGGCTTTTAACGTCGCTCGTCTTATCTAAACCTTGCGTTATGTTATCAGTACTGCCAGTCTAATTTGTGTGTCAGTGACAAAAATAGTGCTCGGATTGTTTAAAAAGGAGGCAGAGGCCAAAATGTCAATGGGCTGGCTTTGAATTGAAAGTTTATTTGCTGAAAAAACATTTCCTTCTTAAACACCTACAGATTACACGCGTCCTATGGTCGCAAAAAAAGGTTAAACTGATATAATAGACTTATGCAACCGGTAAGGAGCGGCAGAAGGAGTGGCCAGACGAGAACACATTAGCGAGACGGCAAAGTAAAGAGGTAAAAGCAGAGTCAAAACTGTGGCTTTTAATGATATGATTCTGGTGCATTCAGAAAACAAACAGAAATAAAAGGCAGGTCATCACATGAACAGCAAAAACAATGTGACGGTCTTCCTTTTAAATGACTTTGTTGTAGTAATTAACTGGATTTACTCTATTTATTTTTACCTTGAAGGGAAAGGTGCCACATATACAGTCACAGAAAAAAATTATTAGAGCATCAAAAGTCATCAAAAACTATAGCTATGCAATCCAGTCCTAACTCCTGTGTATCATGTGACTAAAACAGACAGAAAAGAAAACATGGAATGTCTAAAAGCACTGTTTTTGTCAGTACAATGATGCAAGAACTGAAGTGATTTTGGTTTTTATCAAGAAAACATGGAAAATGGATAGATATCAGCTCTGAAATTAAACTCTTAGGAGCTATTTTTGTTGTTATCATTGTATTTGTCCAAACATATGTACCTTTAGTTGTACCAGGCATTAAAACGAACAAGAAATTGAAGAAAACAAGGGTGGTTTAATAATTTTGTCCACAACTATAGGTTAGGTGCAATACATAGTTGTGATGATGCTGATTCCAGATAGCACTGTAGTTCCAAACAAATGTATCATATGGGACAATAAAGTCTTTTCTTCAGGATCCTGAAGTTCATTTTGGGACAGTGACTAATGAAGTCATCTCGTCTACAGCACTAATTTGGAACTGATGGATCACACACCCATTTTCAGTGGGTTGCAGGCCTTTGCCTCGGCAAAAATAATGTTAAAAAACACAAATTCCTTCTGCATGAAAATGATATGATATGATATGATTAATGCTTGAATAAGTGACTGAATGCACATTTAATGTACATGTTTTGATTTTGGTTAAAATTAGAGCCTGAACGATATGGGATTTTTGAGGCCAATGATGATACCGATACTTGGGGCTAAAAAAAAAAAAAAAAAAAAAAAAAATGCTGATATCTGATATATGGGCCGATATATGAAAGAAGAACACTGGTATAAACAGGATATAATGGTCTTATATAAGATAATGGTGCCCATGTGGATTAACTGTCACATCTTTGTTTATCTCACAAAGAGAATTCACACAACTTTAGAATGCTGTATAATAGTCTCAGGGTTCTGCCCAGAAATTTACAGTATCCTGGCGACGGTAGTGGGGGAGAGAAAAAGTCTCACGCTAAAACCTCACAATAGATGCAACTCCACGAGATTTCAAAGGAAAAACAACATGGCGCTGGAAAATGGAGCGCGTCCATGCAAACCCAACAGATTTGGGTAGATTTTAGCAAAATAGAAAAAACTTGAAAATGAGTATAGTGCACTGAGCTGCCAGTAGACTAGTATGTGAGCTGTGGGGAATCACAGGTTAGAGATGTGGTAGAGGTGCTGGGGAGAGCAGACTTTTGGGAAAAGATACGAGTCTACATTTTATAAGAAATGACATGAAAATTGTTTGGTAAATCATTCTTTAAAATGTAAGAGACAATTACCATGCAGTATTAATATCTGTAATAAGATCAAACAAGGGTTAATATACAGTAATCACCCAGGTGCACATGCAGAATGAAATTGTGAGGTACACAGGCAGTACACAGACGGGGGTGCGGGGTGAACACTTTGTACGATGGGGGTGGATAGCAGTCCGTGATCTGTGATTTTTTGGGGGGGGGACCCAATTTAGCATTAAAGGGCCTATTTCCCTCTTTAGCATCACCACATACAGATCATTTTAGTTAAACATTATTATCATTAATCATTAAACATGTCTTCTATGTTGTCATACTGTGATATTCTGTATTATTTCAGGTTAAAAACATACCATCTTTTTAATAAATACATTCGAGAAATTTAACTTTTATTAATTTGGATCTGGGCTTGTCATTGAGGAGTGATAGTGGGTCCTGAAGCCAAACCAGTAGAGAAGGAAAGACTCTTTAGTGGCTCCTAGAGGACAGGTGAGGAATAACAGGTGTGGAATGACTTAGAACGGTGTGATGTAAATGCAGTACAAAAGGGCAGAAGAAGATGGAGATTTCTCTGCAAAGTTAAATTACATGAGAAGGAAAAGAATCTGTGAATCCGATCAAAATATCAATGATTGAGACAATTCAATTAAAAAAGGAACCTCGATATACCTCCGTAAACTTACAAAAGCTGATTCAACGGAAAAATGAAGCAATTAAAGAGCAGTCTGTACATCTGTTTGTCATAAAGTACAGAAAGAAATCATAAAAAAAAGAAAGAAATTGAAATGTTATGAAAAACAGAAGGACAAGGACAGATAAATGAAATGACTTTAATGTCTATCTATAGTACAATGAGCACCAGGATGTATTAGCTTGTTACACCATGATCTAAGGAAAAGGTTGAAGTTAATTTTGTTTCCAGTGTCAGCAGAAATGCATGATGGTCTCTAACCTGAAAACATCAACTTGGATATGTGGTGAATCCAGTGAAGGGCTCCTTAATGAGGACAGAGGGGAAGTAAGAAGAACAAGGAGAGCAAACTGTACCTGACTGAATCCTCTTAGGAAAAAAAAAAAAAAAAAGGTTTATCATGAAATAAAAACCCCTCTATGTCCTGAACTCTGACATCTGTGTTTAGTGTAATTTGCCTTTTTATTTTGATGTTTCGCCTTTGTGTCACATAGGAGAGATCTCATCTTGCTGTGTAATACAAGTCTGTAACACAATGTCATACCTGTACACGTCAGTTTGATCAAATATCACTAGAATTTTCACTGTTGTGTTTGTCAGGAAAATGTGAAAAGCTATTGACCTTCAATATACAGCATACACAGCTCCACAAAAAAAAAAAAAAAAATAATAATAATAATAATAATTATTATTGTTGTATAGAAATGTGTTGTTTATTTTGTCAAAAACATAACTGGTCAAAATATCTTAAATAGTGGAGAAAAAAAACAGATGTTGGATGATTTTATTGACGCTTGTTCTTACTGGATTGTAGCACCCTATAATTTAATAATCTACTGAAAATGGAATAAAACCCAATAATGTAATAACATATCTGTGACTGACATTGTAATGACATTTTGACCGATAATATAATACCTCATTACATTATTGGGGATTTATTAACTTTTCAGGTGGGTCTGATAATGTCAAACTTGACAGACAATGGACCCACCTGAAGATGTAATAAATCCCCAATAATGTCATAAGGTAGTACATTACCAGTAAAAATGTTATGACAATATCAATTACATTATTGGTAAAGTTATTACATTAGTGGGTTTTATTATGTTTTTGATTAAGTGCAAATTGTATTATACTTTCAGGAAATTATTACATTATAGGGTGTTACACAGATGTTTGATTGTATTGGATGTTTTACCATAGAGGATGTGTTATTTTATTTATTGCTACGCACCTTATCTTGTGCCACTGTTGTGTGTAAGCTCCACCCAGTTTCCTTGTACTATTACGTGCAACGACAAATAAACTTCCATCTTATCCTATTCTGCTCTACCCTACCCTATTCTATCCTATCCTACCCTATCAATCAATCAATCAATCAATCAATCAATCTTTATTTATATAGCACTTTTCAAGCAAAAATTTGCCACCCAAAGTGCTTCACACGAAAAAAATAAAAGACAACAAATAACGGTAATAGTATTAATGACAATAATAATAAAAGCACATCCCTCCCATCCCTTCAAACAACCCATCCCTCCACACAAACAAGTGCGCCCATATCCTACTACCCTACCCTATTTTACCCTACCCTAACCTATCCTATTCTCCCCTAACCTATCCTATCCCATCCTGCCCTACCCTACCCTATTCTATCCTACCCTACCCTATTTTATCCTATTCTACCCTACCCTATCCCATGTTTGAACAAAATACCGGTATGAGGATTTAATTTTCTAAAGCCCTTTTTAATGCCACTTTAAACAAATGCAACGCTCATGTCCAACTGTAGACACACTTTTACATATACATGATGGTTTACTGTCTACAGGCTTTAACCAGGTTCTGAACACTTCCTCCTCTAACTACTTCTGCTGAATCTTGCATTTTCCCATTTTTCTGACATTTGCTAATATTCCCTCCACTCTTTCGTAACAGCACGTTGCATTCCAAGCATCTGCTGCTGATGAATTCACGCATCAGCCACAAACAATAGCCAATTAAAGAGTTCCGCCTGTTAATCACACTATACTTCTGATCAAAATGATTAAATATTTATATTATCAAAACAAATCATGAATAACAATGCTTTTTTCTATCAAGTGTATTGAATTTTTGTTAATGCTTAATGCTTTTTAATGCCATTTAAGGCCTGAATTTTCACAAAATTGATTTATTCACTTTTAATGCTTTTTAATGATCAGCAGAAACCCTGGCATGTGTTAATGTAGGATTTTTCTGAAATCAATCTTTAGTTTAATAGAATCACAGCTTGGTATTTTTTTATGTTAATTCCAATATGAGTTTTTAATTTTTTGATGGAATGCAATGACCTCACCCTGCTCTTAATCACATTTCAGGGATTTTCAGGTCTCAGTTTTTTCCAGAGCTGAATAATTTTATCCTATTATGTCTGTCATGAATGGCACGTGGACTCTTATTTATTTATTTTTAAAATATTTTTCCATATTTGTTTACAAAATATATGCATACAGAGCTTAAACCCCTGCATCTCATATTCCCCCACAGAGGACAAATCCAAATAAAACATAGTCAAGCTTTTTTCGCTATGTTTTATTTGATTTAAGTAAATAAATATATAAAAATGGCATGTGGATTCTTCAGTTATGGGCAAAAAAACGTGAGGTTGAAATTAGCTTTTTTTTAATAATAATCTGAAGGAATTTTCTCAAGGTGTTAGTGTTCTTGACAATAGACAGATGAAGGATTCCTGTGACGCCCGTGTGGAGAAATCAAACGTATCCCTGTGCTTTAATGGTACGTAATCGGAATATGATTAACCTCAGTGGAGACAGAAACGACCGTGAGTCCATGAATAATGCACTGAGCAGATATTGCAGAGCGAGACAGAGGGATGAAGAGAAAATGAACAACTTGAGCATAAAGAGGAAGGCAGCACTTTTTTTGTTCTGTCAGGAAAATCAGTGAGAGCAGCCCACAAGAGACGCTCTCTTTATTCTCAAGTATGTCAGCTGCGATTTTCTCCCTGTAATACGCTATATTTATCTCCAAGACAGGAAAAAAAAGATCATCAATACAACATCTCTGGGTGTGATTAAGTTAGTGATTCATTCTGTGCTTTACAGCAATATTCACTTTTCACTTATGAGTCGCCATCAACCGACTTGATCAAAGAAAAGCTTTAATGTTTCCACCCATCTCCTCCCACCCGTCTCATGACTGATAAAACTAGTAGGCGGCGAGATTTAACGACCGAGTAAAAATTTGATGTATCTCTGTTATGTGCAAGGAGCAGATTTACATAAAGGCGTGGTATGAATGGATTAGGTTTCAGTGTGGAGCTGCTAAAAGGACTGATGGACTCTTTCTTAGAGATGTTCCTTCATAGTTTTTTACACTTTACCTTTGCTTTATTTGATTTTCTTTATTGTTTCTCTTTTTTTTTTCCAGATTGATCAGTCAGTTATGTTCTATAATATATGACTACACCTGACTATACATGAACTGTAATGACAAGTCTGTCACAATAATTGCATAATTACCTCCGCCAAGGAAGTTATGTTTTTGCCAGGGTTTGTTTGTTTGTTTGTTAGTAACATAACTCAAAAAGTTATGGATGCATTTTGATGAAAGTTGCAGGATATGTCCACTCTGGGTCAAGGAAGACATGATTACATTTTGGATCACCATCTGGATCCAGGAATTTTTTTAAGTATTCTTTATCATTGTAAGATAGGGCATGGCAGCACAGACCTGCGTATGAGGTCATTCAGTGCCATCTAGTGGAGGAAAGTACAAACACTACCTTTAAATAAAAGGTACAAACACTACCTTAAAACCAGAGCGGACATATCCTGAAAATTTCATCAAAATCCGTCCATAACTATTTGAGTTATGTTGCGAACAAACAAACAAACCCACAAACAAACAAACAAACCCACAAACCCTGGCAAAAACATAACCTCCTTGATGGAGGTAAAAACAAAAAACAAAAACAAAGTACAAACGCTACCTTAGTGGAGGTCTGTGCTAGTGCTTTTCTAGTTATAGAATAGAATAGAATAGAATAGAATAGAATAGAATAGAATAGAATAGAATAGAATAGAAGTAGACCTTTATTGTCACAGAAACAATGAAAATTTAGCAGCAAAACACTTGGTGCAAAGTGATAGTATAAGAAAAAAAAAGAAGTCATATTATTTTAAGTAATTTAGTTTTATATCCAGACCATTTACATCCTCTAACTGTTCCCATTTTTTTTATACTATCCTCTATTTGTTACATTTATTTTGGTCCAATTATGGGTTTTGTATATTTAAGTTTTATTTATTTACCTTTTTAAATTGTAATTATTTTTGATTTTGCACTCTGCATGAACCTCATATCTACCATGTTCAATTTTATCAACAAAAGGAAAGCAATGTAATCCATTTAACCTAAACCTGTCTTTATTACAATGGGTTAAAGTTTGCACAACACTAATGATAATATCACTAATCACAATCATTTGAATGACAATCTTCCACTCAAATTTCAACATTGTCATAGCTCTAATTCATACCTGTCCATCCTAATGCTTATGAAAATGTTTTCCAGAAGCTGGATAGTGGACACTTTATTTAGATTATTCTTCATTTTTTCTTAAAATACCAAAAAAGTAGGCTTGTGAAGACCACTCAGCAATGTCAACTCAGTCTGAGTAGTTTGGCTTCAAACAAAGTCAAAGAGCTGCCTTTTGTAGCATCTAACATGGAGCATGAGTGTTTCCTTTCATAAAGACTGGAACGTTAAAAAAAAAAAAAAAAAAAAAGCTTCATCATCTCTTTTGTTATTCAGGGGAAATAGGCCTGTAATAACATAAAAACAAAAAACAAAAGCCATTTGGGAGAAAAAAAGACTTAATGTAAAATTAATTAGCTGAAAACTGCAGCCAAATCTTGTTTTTGTGAATAATTAAAGTGGAGATGAATGTGTTCAGAAACTGCAGCTTTCAACAGGCAAAAATGTGTGTGATGCTTAACATTTCCCTTTGGAAATATGACATCTTTTACAGAGCTACTCTGCCGTCTACGTGATGAGGTCACCTGAGAAAGGTATTATGGGAACACATAAGTGGCACCCATGGGTTTGGAAAGGAGAGAAAAAGAGTGTTTTCAGTCATACCAACTCGACGTCCTTGAGAAAATGTACACTGTGTCTTAGGGCTGGGGAACATATCGAATTAATTAGATTTATCGTGGTTTGGCTTTCTGGAAAATCTGGAAAAAGCCTACGGTGCAAAATCAGGATCAGTCCTCCGGGGACCTTCCTCATGCAACAAAAATTCTAAATGCAACCCGTTTGCTTCTTGTGAATGTGTTCCTCCAGTTCTATATGACGTCTAATATTAGCACAGAAAGAATATTCCTGAATCTTGTTTTGTCATCAGCTCTTAACCCTTTATGGGGCACTCCGAAATACTCCAAAATTCACATTTTCAACCATAGAGCGTTATTGAAGGATCTAACACTTTAATACTTTTGTCAAAATAATCACATTTCTTTATTGTTATGTAGAAATTCAAGGGCAATTAAGTTACCACATTTAGTTCCTTTCCTGTATGTGGACACAACAACAACAACAAAAATCCAAGAATATAAAACATGTTTTTTTTTTTTTTTCTTATTGAACATGGACTGATTTCAGATTTCTATGTAATGATGACAGCTGGTATCAAGTCAAGGTCCAAAATAATTCATCAGTACAATAGAAATAAGGAATGTACAGACATAATTCCATGGACAACACCACCTATTCTCTCCAATCCAACCCACACAACCCCTTTGTTAAAGTCTGTAAACAGTCAGGGCCCAGATAAACCATAAATGGCCTCCAGATATCATCAAACTTGAAAGGTTCTTCTTTTAAATCAAACCTAAGGGCTTCAAGTGGCATCAATTCCAATACTCCATTTATCAACTGTGATGTAGTAGGGGGGGGGGTCTTCTGACATTCATTTTAACAGAATACATCTTCTAGCACAGAAAAGCTAAAATTTTTATAAGTATCAACTGATCAGAAGAAATATCTAGGGGGTGGTCTATAGGACCCAAAATAAATGAGATGTTTATTGTTTTACCTAAAATAGCATTAATTTCTTTGAGTACTTCTTCCCAAAAATTGTGAATTTGTACACAATCCAATTGAATTGTATGGTATTTTAGAACATTACAACATGCGTGCTGCTCCAGGCCCCTGTCCACATCCACATCCACCCTTTGAACATCATTCCTTCCATTAGTACCATCACTTCCTGGTACCCAACAAAGCAGGTCCACTCACTGTTCATGCACAGGTGGACCTTACAGACCTTGGAGACCACATTGGACCCGAGACTGTTGACTCACTGGAACTGCTGCTGTGTATGTGGAAATGACCAAAAATAGTCACTTGCCCAATACAGGGTTAAGCCAGAAAACTATTGATTAAAATCATAACGAGTTAAAATAAACTGAGATTTAATATTTTGGCCATGTTATACAAATTTTCACTCTCCGACCACACTTCCCTGTATAAAACAATAGGTTGATCCTCTTCACTCGCAACCTTCTCTTTTAACGTTTGACCTTCCAACTCACAAACAAACAGGCCTTTAGAAAGCACCAGATGTTTTACATCACCACAGAAACACAACTACACTCACCACGCAGTACTGATCCAGAAATAGACTCAGACACCACACTTTCTGCTTTTCATCCAAGCAAATATGACGTTTTCAGTTGAAATCTAGTTAAGAGCTTAACTGCAGATCATACAGCCATGATGGAGCCCCTGTGAGGTCATAGGAAAAGCTCCGGAGTCAGCTGACCAGACAACAAACGTCACCAAATACTCACCAGGACACACATAGTTACACGCAGATTAAACAGCCCTTACTGCCACTTCCACTACTTTAAAAACAGGTCCAGTACGCTGGGGTCTGGTGTTAAATACTACTTTGTAAACACCAATTCTAAGTGTTTTTCGTCCACATACTGATGCATTCATTCATAAACAAATAAGTCTGATATCAACAACAAACAAATGCACAGCTGACATACTGTCTATACCCCCCCAGCTCTTGAAGCCTCACTGGCCTTTTATTTTTCCCACTGCTCTGCATCACTAGCCCTAGAAGGAGTTGTGACGTCAGCTGCTTCAGCAGGACAGCAGGCGATCGTCATGAACATCGACACTTAAAGAAGAGTTTCTCCAGGTCTCCCAGAGTCTCTTGATGTTTTAACACCTTATGTAAGAGTTTCAACTGCACAGTTACAGTACGCTGCAGCAGAGCCGGGTCAGAACAGACAGAAATGGGAGGATATACCCTTCACTTAGTTAACAATATTGGCTTTTTTTTTTGCAAAGTAAAAGTGTTTTCAGGGCTCTATTTTGCTGCTTCTATCCACAAGAGTCAGTTCATGTTATCTGAAGTGGGGTTGTATAAGGTGCTTATCCATGGCCGGTGTATTACCTACAGTAGATGACACACTGATAGCTTGGAGAGGCCAAAACAGGAGATAAGGGATATACTGTTGTGGGAGCAGCAGCAAAATATACAGGGAATAAGCCTCCTTAAAAAAGGGTCAGTTTATAGGTTTAGGTTTAGGTGCATTAATGTCTATTAATCAAATATAAACAAAGATGCTAAACTGGATTTTTTAAGAATATAGAACAAATAATACAAATAATACTTTTTTTTCCTCTTTGTATTATTTGTTATATATTCTCAAAAAAAAATCCTGGTTTCGTATCTTTGTTTAGATTTGATAAATGGACATTTGTGTACCTAAATCATTTTGTAATGATGCTTCTCCAAATAAACAAAACTTAAAAAAAAAAAAAAAAAAAAAAAAAGGGGGGGGGGGGGGGGGGGCGG
>JAQQZY010000028.1:18736346-18746986 GCA_030068375.1 Ostorhinchus rueppellii | reverse complement strand
GCTGGGATAGGCTCCATGCGACCCCCGTGACCCTAGTGAGGATAAAGCGGGTATAGAAGATGAATGAATGAATGTCCATGAAACGTGCTCTGAGCAGAACAAATTTCAGATAGAGTCCTACTATTTTTAATCCAACTTGAATATTTATGTAATGAGCAGGGTCTGTTGTATATTCAACAGGATCACACAGCTGTATTCTAAGACTCACGTCACCATCAGTTTAACCACAATCACACCTGACAGTGATACACAGGACTGTTATTTCTTCTATGAACACGATCCTGTAACATTGACAGTGAAATAGGCTTGATTTTTTTTTGCAGGAAAATGACATAAAATTCCATCTGATGGCTCCTTTCTATCCTTTATAGAGCTTAAAGATCACTTTGTAGATATTGAATTAATTTTATGGATATTTTAATGACCCGTTTAAAAAAAAAAAAAAAGATGAAACATGTTAAATATGCAAAGTGCTCTGATAATTTGGCTCACCACTTTATGTGTCTGTTCAGTAGCCTCAAACATAAAAAAAAGAGTGCATATAGGAAATGTTCATAGCAGTTGTATCATTTGTCTAATTTTACCCACAATCAGATGACTTCTAAATCTAATCATGCAACTTGTATTTATTTTAAGCCTCAGATCAGGATGCTACAGTACACATGCGTACACATTTATTCTATGCATGCAAATATAAATTAACACATCACATGTGAATCTGATTTGTACCCCCTGCGTGCCAATGTGTTCCAGTGACCTAATGCCCAAGATTAAGTCTGGGCAAAGCCTGATTTAGCCTCCCAGCAAAGTAAATCCCTGCTTTTAAGAGTCTGTGAGAAACGGGGCTCCTGGAATGTAAAGCCACAGCAACATGTTGCAAGCCAAGTTTTGCAAAACACCAACACAAAACTTCTGAGAACACCTCATCACTCAGGGCGGCTGAGGACTGAACACCAGAGATGGAGCTTTTCTGGGTAAAGTGCAGAGTCAACAATTACTCCAGGAATAATCCAATTTCCACTGTGATTCATGAGGCTATTCAATTAAGTCCAGAGGCTGTGAGGCGGTGATATGCCTAATGAACTGTGCCAAAACATATTTGATTAACATAAAAGTGTTGATCTATTGTAAAAGCAATACAGCAAACCCACAGCTCAAATTAGCATGCACATATTGGGAGGGATTTGTAGGTGTTTCCAGTACCTGCAATAAAAGGGGTTAAATTTAGCAGCAAAGACCAAAAGTCTAAATGACAAAAACACAACAGTGATAAAGTTAAGAATATTATTTGCATAAGGGTGCTATAGAATACTCTTTTCAGTCCAAGGTTGTAGATTGTTTGTAATGATGTCAGGAGGCAAAGCTTCTTAAGTTCAGTGAAGGATTACAAAGGCTAGCAGTGCATTGTTCCAGTCCTTTAATCAATCCAGGTACTTGGATTAGTAAAACATCAATAAGGGATGTAAGAATCCAGCTTTGGCAAACATTTACACACTTCTATCATCCATTAATGACAAGAAACAACTGCTGCTGTTTTAAATTAATTTATTTCCGTTACATACGCACATGCACACATTCCTTGACAGAAAGTCTTCAATTATTTACAAAAACTTTACACACTGCCTCAAACATACAAGCATAAATATATAAGAGTTTCCAAAAGAATTGTGTATAAGTAATAATTGGCACATCCTGGAGATACGCTGCATCACCAGCTTTGCATAATGTTTCCTATTTGTCAAATAGACCTTTCAAACAGGCACATTTTGCAAGTGCATTTTCATTAGATATAAAGTATTCGCTTTCACTGTGCTACAATGTAAATCCCTTAAAAAAAAAAAAAAAAAAAAAAAAAAACCTAAACCAGGGATCCAGCCCCTTTAGTCATTGAAGTTTTTTTCTTTATCAATAATAAAAAAAAAATTGTACCTATTGTTTAAGAAAAATATCAGACAGCCCCAGAAAGCCAATATTCAATATCTTTGATTTCAGAGGAAAGCTTTGGTAAACATAACACACAATTTAGTGCAATCAGCAGGAAAAGAACCACAGCTAAAAAGACTAACAATGATTTGTTTACAGTATAAAAAGTCTGAAGAACCTATAAAATTAGACTGAGCTACAGAGACATCTACTGGTCATAATCAGCAACATTTACTTCATTTCATAGACGCCACAGTCTCAAAAAAACAACTCCTAAAGTGTTCTTGCTCATGTGAAGTAATCTCTTTGGTGGCTGTTTCCCAGTGGAGAAAAGTCTTTTATGATTTGTCATGAGTCCAAGTTAGTAAAATATCTTAATAAATAACCTGGTCCTGCTCAGGAGATGCACCTGTTGTCCCAGAGTTTGAATACCAGTGACTGCTTTTTGATCCTTTCACATCCACATGGGTTTCATCCTGGGCTCCTGTTTATGTTTAGCTTTTCCTGTCATCTCCAGGTAGGAAGTATGGGTTCTCATGGCCTTGAACCAGATAGGAGTAACGGGAGGTATTTTTTCCTTTGAAGGTCTTCATGTCTTCTGGGTTGAGATCATAGGATCCCGTCTGAAAAGTCAGTGAAAGTATTAACATCTCGGAAAAACTGCAGGGACTTTCAAAATAAAGTTGCATGCAAACACACAAAATCCAAAACAAGCAGTAGTAACAACAGCCAGCTATGTATCTTCCATCCATCACTTGGTGGACTCCTATCTCATAAAGCTCCCCGTCACCAGAAACCCTGCCACCGTAATTTTCACTGTAAGAATCTAAAAGCAAAGCCGTGCCTTACCTTTTTCCATCCTCTCTCCTTTAGCTGAAAAGCAACACACTGGGAGTCAGGCAAAGCAGGGTGTGCATGTGAGGCAGCTATGTGTTAGCATCAAACTACATATTGTGATGATTGGGTTAATATTGTAGCGTGCATAAGCATGAAATCATATCATCAGAGCATTGAACTGAACTCTTCAGTGACATAGGGTGATTGCGTTCCGAGTTAGCATGGATTCCCTGAACGAGAAAGTTTAGATATTTAGGTCAAAACTGGGCTAAATTTGGATAAAAGCATTAAAACAACTATATTTTACAATTCATAAACTTGTATCCAGACAATCAATCTGATTCTGAAAGCTGATGCTTACCTGTTTTTTTTTTTGTTTTTTTTTTACTTTTAAAGACCTAAAAGAATTTTTGTGGTAACTTCCATGTCAATTTTTCTCCTGTAACTCATTTATTAACCCTTTAAAATCCTCACCAAGAAAAAAGCAATGACAATTTTTTTTCTTTACATTTTTTATTTCCTTGGTGCGCTAATAACAACAATCAATTTTTTATTTTATTTTTTTCACAAAAATAGATACGTGTTATACACATTTATTCTAGATGTTCTGGGCATATGTTCTAGAAATGTATTCATCTCTACCATTCTACTGAGGGGTAGAGATGGCTGAAACAGGTGGAATTAGTACAACATGTTTTTCAATAGGATATAGTGAGTTAAAACGTGCTCTACCATATGGTTGAGCAGAAGGTTAAAGGGTTAAAACATTATCCTCTGCATTTTTTTTTTTTTGCATTTTTCAGTGAAAAGCAGTTACTTTTGGGTATTTAATTCAATGAACGTGTGATTTCAATATTATGTCAAAATAAAAAAAAAAACGGAAGAAATTCCTGTTATTCCTACTATTATCTGACCCTAAATGAAATAATAATAGGAACTGGAAGTCAAGCTGTAGGCATGATGTGTGCCTATATTTGTGTCGACCTCAGAAGTCGAATATTAATTATTGCCCCAATTTCATATATCACCAACAGTTGGATAAATGCGCTGTCAGCTCTGATTAACTCTGGGCCTCGAGCTATTTTTGTAGCAGCTTCCAAATGATTTTTCCCACCACGTTTAACCTTTCCAGAGTGAATAACCACCATGCACTGTAATATTTTCCTCTCTATTTTGCATTTTTCTGTAAAAGTCAGGTATTTTCCTATATTTAATGAACTGATCATGTCAAAAGCTCAGAGTTTAGACAAACGTTTAATAAGAACAGAGAAGTAATATACAATTACTCAACGTAAAATCTTGACTGTTCACTCCAAAGCCTCTGAGTGTCCAAATAGGTTATGTCTGAATATGCTGAATAGTCGAGAAACTGCTTAGTATCATAATTATTTATATGTATTTATAGATTTATTGGTTTAAAAGTCATTGAATATTTCAGATCAAAAGAAGCTGTTTCAGTCTTTTAAGGTTAAACTGGTTCTGAATCCATGTTTACCAGGCAGGTTTGGGTTAGAAACTGCAAACTGGATGTAAAATAACTTGTCAACAATCAAGCTGATTTATTGAAGAATCAACTCTGTGCAAAACTGTGAGTTTAATGATTAGAAATGAGAATTTTAGAAGACAGAGACTGAATAAAATAATAAGAACTCACCAGGCCGTTGGTTTGATGCTTTTTATCCACCAGGTTATTTGTGCTCCCCCCTTCTGTCATCTCTATGGCAGCTCCTGAATCCCAGTTGGTGGTGGCCCGGGGGATGGGGGTAATACCGGTGGGCCAGGGCTGATTCAAGTCCCCTGATGAGTATGGGCTGCTCTCAAAGTCAGATTTGTCCTTGGAGCAGCATCTCCTGAAGAGCAGCCAGACAGGAATGTAAATGTTCACTGCGCTAAACACTGAGTCGGTGATTTGCAGATACAGACGCCCAAAAAATTATTAGACCACCCTTGTTTTCTTCAATTTCTTGTCCATTTTAATGCCTGGTACAACTTGTTTGGACAAATATAATGATAACAACAAAAATATCTCATAGTAGTTGAATTTCAGAGCTGACATCTATCCATTTAACATGTTTTCTTGATAATAACCAAAATCACTTCAGTTCTTCCATCAATATCTGTGTCATTGTACTGACAAAAACAGTGCTTTTAGGCATTCCATGTTTTCTTTTCTGTCTGTTTTAGCCACATGATACACACAGGAGTTAGGACTGGATTGCATAATCACTGTTTTTGATGACTTTTCATGGTCTAATCATTTTTTCTGTGACTGTATAAAGAAAGTGGGTTAAAAATATACACATAATTGGGATTTTCATAATATTTCAGTGGCTTAAATTCATCAGAAAATATGCAGAAATAGGACATTCAACAAATATCTAACTATCAAATGAACCAAAATAGACAAGACAAATAGGTTTAAACTGATTTTTGGCTATATTAAAAGAACTACAAGTATATAAATACACCATTTTGTGGTGGGCCAAAATACCAGCTACAGTGCGTGCAAACCTGCTGAAGACTTACAGGAAGCGTTTGACCTCTGTCACTGCCAACAACGAGCATGTCACAAAGTATTGAGTTGAACTTTTGTTATCGACCAAATGCTTATTTTCCACCATAATTTACAAATAAATTCTTTAGAAATCCTACAATGTGTTTTTTTTTCTCATTCTGTCTCTCATAGTTGGAGCGTACCTCTGATGAAAATTACACACCTCTCTCATATTTCTAAGTAGGAGAACTTGCAAAATCAGTGGCTGACGAAATACTTTTTGCCCCATTGTAGAAGCAGTCGATATGCGGACATCAGCACACACAGACAGGATGACATCAGCTGGATTGATGCCAAAATAAGCTCTAATATATGCAAGGGGCGGGGTTTGTTGTGCCCGGCACCACTTATTTCTATATCATTCCTTTTGCCAGCCTGTTTTCACACATAACCACATTATGTTAATGTTGTTTTATTTTTTGCTTATTATAATATACCAGCATACAGCAAGTAACAGCTGCTTTTATAACATTCCAATGGTTTAAACTCTCTGTTGAAATACAGGTACTGAAACAAGGCTCAGATGTTACGTGAAAGTATGATTCGACAAATATCAAACTACGAAATGACCCATCTTTTTGTTGTTTTTGTCTAAAATACGTGCACCTCTTTCTGCCACCAGTCTCACAGTGCGATGTCCTGCAGTTTACAGATACTGCTGTGAAATATTTAAATGTTGCTTCATATAAATTTTTGTTCCTATTTCTTTCTCTTTGCCTCGTTTGCAAATATATTTTATTGTTTCTGTTTTATTTTACGCTTGTTGAATGAGCGATTCTCGATATGCTTTAATGTCTGCTTTAAATGTCCTCACCAGCAGCAGTATATGAGCAAAGCCAGCACCAGTAAGAGCAGAACTCCTCCCAGTACGCAGGAGATGACGACCACTGCCAGCAGAGCCGCTGTGAACACACAAACCATAATTAGAAGGCTGTAACTGCTGTTCTTACTTTAATTTTGCCCGTTACAATGCATTCATACTCACAGTCATTGCAGTTAAAGCCACTATATCCAAATGCACATCTAAAAAAAAAAAAAAAAAAGATATATTAACAGTTTGCTGCTACCACCAAATCCACAGGAGGGAGCCAGAAACCACTGCAAACACTGTTGCAAAGGTTACAGGTCAACTGCTGTTAGAATGTGAAAGACTTTAACACACATTTGATTAGCTTTTTACTACTTTATTAACTGAGTTTTTAAACAGTAAATCTGAAAATCACTAAAAACATAGATTTAAGCCAGTAATGTTAGAGCCCAAGAAAAATACTGTTAACTTTCTAGCTGTTATATTACACAAATGAGGATTTTAGGCTGTTTTTTTAGGATTTGCAACAACAGGTTTATATGTAACTAGTAAATTCACACTTTCTGCTGAACCTCAAAGACATGATATCAGTTCCAAATATATCCTGTAAATAATTTCCTACTGCTTATACTCACGGTTCACACTTATCGTTCACTGCCCTCTCTCCGCTTGGACAAGCTACAAAAATAAGTCAAAACAATAATCATTAATAACACACAATGTCCGGCACAAAATGAGAACATAACAAACAAGCAAACTACAGTTCCAGCCTCAAAATAGATTGGGAAGTTCTGCACGCCTGGATGCACATGTAAGGAAAACACGCCACACAATGAGAGCCTCTTCATATCTGGGTTGCAGCGCATAATAGTGCATTTAGTTTTTTCCTGGGAAAAGACAGCTATACAACATTAAGGCCTTATTCTTTACCGGTTCTTCCTATGGCTACTCTACACGGTCACAGCCCCTTCACACCGAGAAAAGTGCAATTCTTGAAGCTGTTCCCAGGGAAACAACCCCGTTAAAAAGAAATAAATTTGAGAGATAAATGAAATTCGAGTCAAGGGTCGGCATAGTGAAAAGGCTGCAGCTCTTGACCTTGTCTCTAAGTCTCGCTCCCTGTTGTTTCTCCCCCCAGTTCTCACACCAAAGTATTTCACTGAGGATAAGCAGGTTTTGGAACAGTTCTCTTAACTGTAGATCTGATGGGAAGATTACACTTGAGTTGTTTTTGTTTTTTTTTTACACTGTGTAGGTTGTCGGATTTAACCCATAAAGACCCAAAGAGATACTGGTGACCGAAAGCATCTACTGATCGAAAATGTTCAATAACATCTGAACTGCTAATCCTATCAATACATTTATTTATTTATTTATTTATTTAATCACACTTTTATTTAAAAAAAGATAAGAAATACATAAACAAGTAAATACAAATGAAATATAACAGTGAAAGGGAGGCTAAAAGCCTAATATGCTTATATAAAAGCCTCCCTTCATCAACTTAATTAACAAATAAAATAAATCAAATAAACAAGAACAAAGTTAGGTAATAAGTAAATGAAACAATATAATAAAAATACAATACAACAAAGAATGTACGTGGATGATTTAAATATAGAGTTTAAAAAGAAGTAGTGAACAAGGAAACTCAAACACAAATTAAGGAAAATCACATGTCAATAATTGGTGTAAAATGGTCATCAGATACAGTATAACCCATTTGGACGCTCAGAGGCAGTGTAGTTACCATGGAAACACTGTCATCTTCTACAACAGTGATTCGCCAGAAAAACCCACAGAGTTGGATCAATGACAGTGGATGGAGATGCTTGTTTTTATATTCAGTTATTGGTGTCTTTGCTGGAAAAGTCACTTTTTCTTCAGTTTTCTGTGTTTCTGATAGGATAACCTTTGAATTTACTCTGAGTTTTTTATGAACATCTACATGATCAAAAAATTAATTTTCAGAAAATACCTGATTTTCACAAAAAAAAGTGGAATTCAGAGGATAATAGTGTGAAAAAATAGATGATAAGAAAGTCACAGAAGTAGCACTGGGTCTTTATGGGTTAATCTACAAAAGAGGCTTTAATGATCGATAGCACTATGGCAGAACATTAAACAATACGCTTTTACAACAAATAAATGGCTGTTGCAGGGTACTACTTATTAAAAACATTACTCCAGAAAAGTGAGATGAATACAGAGACAATAATTTGTTAGTATTACCTCTGCAGCTTCTGTTATTGGAGTAAAATGAAGCAAGTGGGATGAAGCCCTCTTTGCAAGAACAAACACTGTTGCCATTTTGGACGGAGCATGTTGTGCTGGAGAGATCACACGGCAGAGGTATGGTCTCGCACACATTTGTAGCTGAGGAAGAAGTTAAAGGAAGTTTATGTTTAAAAAAAAAAAAAGCAAAGATCAATTTATTTTTCTACTGATGTTCTGTTAATGAATACCTGTAAATGTTGCCCCTTCCAGAATTCCACTTGAGTTCACGATTGCATTTTGGAGTTTTTCATCGACCTTGGCCTGGGTGAGGCTGGTGTTTTTAAAATTAATGTTCACGGATGCTATTACACTTCCTGGTCTGAGGGATTAACAGGGAAAACAATATGTAATAAGTGCAAATATGTGGAAAATATGCTTTTATGTGGAACACAAAGGGGAAATACTCACTGAAGTTGCACAACGTCAGATCCCAAATACCCAGAGTCGTTTTGGAAAATGAGTGTGAGCTAAGAAAACAAACAAATGAAGTTAAATAACTGAGAACGGACAACTGCTTCTGTTCCTATTGGCTGTTTTTTGAGCTCAGGGCCTACCTGTGAAGTAATTTCAGCTGCTGTAGTCTGAAAAATCTTTGATCTCCTGTCTGTCATTCCTTCTGAAAAGTTTTTTTTGATGACATGAAGCTGTCCCGGGAACACTACAGCTGAGAGACAAAGAAGAGAGGAGAATATGAGGCAAAAAGTAATTAAAGGAAGTCTTACTATCATTTTTGTTGACTTAAATATGTGTCCTTACCTTGTTGACACCTGCCATCCAGCATAAAGGTACCAGAGATGCACTGACAAGTTCCATTCAGACAGATGCTATCAAACGGGCATGATGTGGCAGGACAAACTGAGGACACACAGAGGAAAATAAAGGCTATACACAATCTATTTCTTTTTAATAATAAATGCAGCACATTGTTTCTTCTACAGTGGACCATTTTCATACGGCGGAGTGGGAGGATCGAATCGTACTACCATAAGGACAGGGGAAATCTGAAAAACTGCCCCAATTTTTAACAATTTCACATGAATTAGTTTGTTTGAGGTGAAGTCTATCTATATCTACATCTATTTTAATATGTCAAACACTGTTATGAAATACAGTGATGAAATGGACAGAGTTTATTTATTTATTTTTTTTCTTCACGTTTTGTGCGGGATTGTTTAAAATGTATTTTGACGTGTAAGATTTGTTAAGGTACTTTCAGGCACTGAAATGGGACTTCGTGATCAGTAGAAAAGATGGGGTAAGGGGGCAGGAGTTGATAAGTTGTATTTCATCTTGCTCCTTTACAAATGTCTGATTTTTAACTTTTTTTTCCTTGCTGTTTTTGGATTTTTTTTTTATATTTGAAAAACAATTAAATAAATAAAATAAATCAATTAGCAACTTGAGGGACAATGCAAAATGAAAACCCAGAGTATCATTGAGCAGATTTCAGGATTACCATGTGACAGCATTACACAAAATATGAGAAATAGGAAGTAGGGCTGCCACGATTAGTCGACTAATCACAATTATGTGGATGATTAAAATCGTCGACAGCTAATTTAATAATCGACGCATCATTTTTACCAAAACGTGACACTATATAACACTGTATAAACACTGCAGACCACTGATTGGTCAGACAGTTTTCTTTGTGACCCGCTGATTTACAAAACACAGATGTGGAAGTCGGCAGTAAACACAGCGGTACATGAATCCACATGATGACAGCCCAAAACTACACCATGGTCAGTCGAACAGATTCAGTCTGTGGTGACCAACGTAAAATTTCAGACGAGACAACATGCAACAAGTAAGTTTTCAGCAACTGTCTGAGCAGACGACATGGAAATAAATGTGCTGCATCAGAATACCGACTTGCGCCAAGTCAAGTCGTGCCGGTACCACATAGTGGAAACGCAGCATAACTGGCTAGTTAGCTGCTAATATTATCGTAAACAGAGAGCTAACTTACTACTTACTCATACAGCTGTAAACGTTAACATTAGCGATAACGATTTGATTCATTAGTCGCCCTTAGCACACGTATTTATGTGTTTTGAACAGGTAACACTGCTCTACAATTTCTTATAAAATATCTGCTTCAGACATTACATGTGCTAAATCTTACATAGTTTAATAAGATGAATCAGAAAATAAATGACAGAAGTGCTGGTTAGCTCATGTTTTCAGTATATATGATGGTGTGTTATTCCACATATATGTTGGTTTATGTACATTTAT
>JAQQZY010000028.1:18678885-18696013 GCA_030068375.1 Ostorhinchus rueppellii | reverse complement strand
TGTTTCCAGCTTTTTCGGTTCTCAAGTTATTGACCTTAGAACACAGGGTGGTTTCGCCCAAAATGCCTGAACGCTACATACTTCCTCAAAGTTGCACCAGGTCGTTTCCTAGCAACCCTCGCAATGAAAGCCGATTGACGCCAAAACACGTCATTGGCAGTGAATGAGTTAATATACGTGGACACGGTGTCATCCAGGCTAAGGCCAGAGGACGCACTGAATGGTTTAACGAGGATGAAAATGATGTGAATCTACGCTACAGCACAGGTGTCCGTCATACGGCTCACGGACCAAATCCATCCCATGGGATCAATTTGTGAAATGGAAAAATGCCACTGAAGGTACGAACAGTAAAGGACGTTCAGATCAGTGGAGTTCAGGGGTCAGACCAGTAAAATACTATCACAGTAACTTATAAATAATGACAACTCCAAATGTTTCTCATCGTTTTGCTGTAAAAGTTGTCTGATGCACTTTATCTTAATCTGTGGACACCTTTAAAAACATTCATTTTAGCAGGTTTTTACTTGATCTTGTGTTTTATGTTTGTATGTATGAAAGTTTTACGTCTATTTTAATGTACTGCTGCCTGTCCAGATGTGGCTGATGATTGTATTACGTTATTTAAGCATTGCTTTATGTAAATGTATTTGGGTTTTTTTTTTTTAGTTTGCAGCCCTCTTCCCTTTCCCCTCAAGCGATTTTGGCCTTTTGCCTGGCCGTCATTGTAATTAAGAATTGTTCTTAATGACTTGCCTGGTTAAATAAAGGCTAAATAAAAATAAATGAATAAATAAAGTCTTGGCTAGAACACTGTTTTTCATCTCAATGAGGTTTTCCTGGTTAAATAAAAGGTAATAAATAAATAAAGAGGAAAATTACATGAAAATATTGACATTTATCAGCTATCATTTCACAAAAAATGTAATTACTGAAATGTCTTATAAAATTGCAATTATTATTTACAATATTCTGCCTTTTAATAAATGATTTTTGCATTTGTAGATCCACTACAGCTGTGATATACATGTGTAATGAGAAGCGGAGGCATAATATTGTTATAATCACACGTGTTTGTGGCTGTTCATTTTATTTACTTTTTTTTTTAAGGATAATTTGTAGACGTAAACATTTTCATCATGTGATTTTACTTTTCTCAATTGTATTTTACTGGCCCCACCCACTTAGATCATACTGGTCTGGATGTGGAACCTGAACTAAAAACAGCACCTTTAGAGTTGACAGACCTCAACACAAAAACACCTACAGAGGATTTTCAACCCACCACCGTCAAAAAAACAAATAAAAGGACCATCTTTTGGGAGAATTCATCCTTCCAGCCCAGTTCACAGAGTGTGGAATGAACGCCAAGGCACCTGTGTGTACACTAGTTCAAGAACATCTCTCGTGTCTGACTTCTAGAGAAGCACTACCACCCCCTAGTGGTGAAAAGCAGTAGTTCTACATTAGGCCCCATGTGCTCCATCTGCACATATATGGAACAGGAACTTAACTCTAAAAACACCCGATACAAAATACACCTTTAGCATCACACCGCATCATGAATGACAGTATTTTATTGTTTTCTCCCTAATCTGTTTTCATTTCATTGGACAAATACAGTCTTGTGAAATGGGACACAAGAACGGTCAAAGAACATAAAAACGCCGGGTATCATCAGCTACAAAATTTGGCGATGACTTAAAAACAAAAAAGGGAAATAAAAGACAGTAAAATTAATTTATACAGGGGTCAAAATGCCGTAAAGCAAGATGTAGTGTACATTTTTTTTTTGTAAACAATACGTTATGTTTCAAATAAAATGTGGACGACAGAAGAGACTGAACACTGGCTGGCATGAGACATTTACAGAAACCCTTTAGCGACGGCGTCTTAACGGGTCACAGAAATGCCACGTACACAAACGTGTAAAAATAGTCACATGGAAACATGACCTTTTTTCTTTTTTAAATACGACAGCATATCTGCTACATACATCAAACCCTCACTCCGTTGTCCCTGGTTTAATGCGATATGAGGTATATGTGAGGCAAATTCTTTTTTGTTTTTTTTGTTTTTTAACCCCTAAACCGTTCAATATGGCATCATATTATCTGTGTCGATGTGATATTACAACTTCGCATTCATTCTGCCATGTTTATGATTGCTTAAAACAACAGGTCATCGGGGTATAAAGGGGTTTAGAGACTCATTCAGCAGAACGGTATCATTTCCAGCACTAGCGGCTCGGTGTAAATATGGAAGACAGCGCAATTACTGTTGCCTTTACAAAACAAACGTACAGCATAAATACATTGAAAAATCAGCAAGAAATTACATCTAAAGTTTACTAGACAATATCTTGCACCTGTACTTCACAGGATTAGGCACCCAAATTTCTAACGGGACAAATATGCTCGACAGCCAGCATACGTGAAAAGGTCTGATCAGACGCCTATATTCATACAATTTTTGTCAGCCATCAGTTTTTTTTGTTTTTTTTTTGTTTTTGTTTTTTTTTTTGCTCATACTGCATATGGCTGCCTCGGTAACAGCTGAAGAAATACTCAATCACTAACACATTTGTCATCAAATTCAATAAGAAAGCAAAGCTAAGTTGGGTAACAAGTTCAACTAAAACTAGGGGTTCCAATTACATTTACAATATCCCAATTAAATGAGTGAGCCCTCCCTCCCCGAACGCTAGCCCCTCCCTAAATGCAAGGAGAAAGAGAAAATTTTAATGAAAAATCCCACTTTTAATAAGTCAACCCTCCCTCCCTCCGACCCTCTGAAATCATGCTGCCCACACAGAGGATATCCCATAATACCCCGACCACTTCCAGCCCACACAACCCATCTGCATTTGCCCAAACAGCCACTCGTGTCTTTAAGAAAGCCAGTCTGTTCCTGACATTTGAGCTTCGTTGATCTGACAGGGTACTTTTCTTTACTTAATGGAATAAAACGGCTCAAAGTGCTAATTGGATTCTTTCAATGAACTAAGACGACTGATGAGGAAGAGGAGTGGAGGAAAGGGGAAGGCCATTCTATCGCTGTCCAACAGCAACCCCTATTGGCCCAAGAAAAGGCCTAACATCTTTGTTCTCCAAAAATATAACAAGGACAACATCTGACCCCTGAACCCGCCCTTCCTCTACTTCAACTGGCAGTTCCCCAGAATGACTAAATCTGTTATTTTACATCATATATATTCTTATAAATATATATATATATAGATATAGATATATATATATATAATGGCCCTTATTGAAGAAAAATGAGTTTCACATTGACACGAAAGTACCATAATCTCTATATAGCCAAGTAGAAAGTGTTTTCAGTGTTCAAGTGAGCTGGCAGCAGTCTGTTTATGTCACACTCATTCAACAAGTAATAAAACATAAGAAAAATCCTCTTTGAAGTCGCAAATTTACACTTCTGAAAAGAGTGCTCACTGCACCTCCTAGGCTTCTCCTTTTCCACTTTTTCCTGAGTAATACTTTAAACCTTGTAACAGACAAAACCTTTTTTGCTATTTCAATTCTGGGCTATTCCCTGCCATCATGGTTTATTTCCATTATTATTTTACAAATGTAAAGTTGATTGCTCAAACACTTCAGCTCATTGGAAGAAGAAATATGTCGGGTGCTACTCTATGCCTACCCTAAAAAGAACTTTCAGTTCATGATTAATGACCAGACCTAAAGTCAGTAAAATGACAAGAATAAACAGTCAATACATTATTAACTTAAAGTAACAGATATTTTAAAAATTGCATTTGCAGAAAGCCTCGTAGGCTTATTGTGGGGGAGAGGAGTGGGCACAAAAACAGAGCATCAGTATAATTAAAATAAAGATGTCACTTAAAAAAATAATAATAACAATAATAATAATAAAATAGAAGCACTAAAAAAATTAAAACAAGAACAACACCTTTAACAACAGAGTGTTCTCTCCCTCTCAGGCTCTCATCTGTAGCTTTGGCTTGTTGGAGTTTTGGAACCTGTACTTACTGGCTCATTGACATCAGATAACAAACTACTATACCCTGAGAATTCAGACACAGGCGTCCGTATCCTGTGATCCACCTCCCCGCCGGAGTCAGTGCCATAAGACAAGCCGTGGCTGTCTGACTTGAACTGGGAGCCGAAGGCCTGAGCAAAGTTTTCTATCTGGTAGGAAGGCTTGGAAGAGTCCAGAGAGGCCAGATCCTGTGAGGGGACCAGAGGGTAGACCGCCGAGCCGTTCTTGACCGGCGGCGGGTCCTTCTGGCTGCTCAGGTCGGAGGGGCTGATCTGGTAGGTAGAAGGGGGGGTGGAGGAGTGCTGCTTCTCCATCTGGTCTGTGAGCTCCTGAGACGGGGTGAGCTGCTGGTGAGTGGGGGTCTCCAGGCTGCTCAGGTGGAAGCTGTGCTGCGGCGAGGAGCCCGTCAGCATCGCGAAGTGAGACTTTGGCACAGAGGAGGGCAGCGAAGGCGAGGCCACCGACTGGCCGAACCCACACTCCAGCGGGGACGTAGTGTAGATGTTCTTGTCGGAGTAGAGGGGGTTGCCCGGGTGGGAACTGGTGAATGGTCCTGAGGCAGGAGGCCCGGGGCCCAGGGGGAAGCTGGCACTGTGGCTGGTGCGCTCCAAGGCCTGAAGCAGGAAGCGGGAGTATTCATTCATCATGACAGTCTTGTCTACAGATGGGCTGGCGGTGTCAGCGCTGATGCCTGGCCCATCAGCTGAGGCGGGGGTCAGCTCCACATGCTGGTCACTGATGTCGAAGTGGACATCGTGGTGTGAGCCATCTGGTTTCTGGGTGTAGTGGTCCAGGAGGCTCTGCAGGACCTCATCTGGGATCCCCGACTTGTCGAGGCTCAGAGGTGCGTCACTGTCCATCACGCTGGATATGACGGACTGGGAAGACAAATGACCGACGCCCACGTCGTACTCGCCGCTGCCTCCTCCCGCCACCACGGGCCCTGATGAGTTTGCATTGTTTGCTGCATGAAGGTAACGTTTCTTCTTCAGAAACTGCATGGCGTCGTCGTAGTTGCTGCTGGTGGGCCCGACTTTGGCCCCGTTACCCATGAGCCCGAGGCCATCCATGCCCCCTGCGTTATGCTCCATCGGACCGCCTTTACCCCCGCCCACTTTGTCAAGGCTCTTACGAATGGCCTTCTTGAACGCCATTTTCGGCGCTCGGCCCTGGTGGTCCTGTTGCATGCTGGTTCCGGGCTCAGTAGAGGAGGACACAGTCTGACTCCCCACAGAGTACTCATGGATGCTGTAGCCTCCGGATACAGCCCCGTGGAGGTGTGGTACCCTCACCCCTCCGTCCCCCTTCTTCTTTTTCCGTTCTCCTCCCTCTCCTAAGTTCTTGGACCTTCCTCTCTTTCTCCCAGTGTTCCCAGCATTTCCCTGAGTGATTCCATAGCTGCCATGTCCCATGTCTACACAGTCCATGTCCATCATCCCTGGATCCAGCCCTTTCTTCAGGGCTTCACCACAGGTTCGCTTGTGCTTTAGCAGCCGGTCAGTCCTAGAAAAATACTGAAACAAACACCACAAATAAGGAATTTACTGATGGGTATACACTTAAAGCATCTGTCTAAATAAATAACTTCAATACAGCACTTTTTACGACCACTATGAATGCTACTTAAGACCCGTTTCACGTCCACTGCTTGGGCTAGAGTTGATGTTCCAAATGTCAAAACAACAGCGGGTGATGGAAGTTGCTGTTCCTTTGACTTCCTATTCCTCTTAAGCCTTTATAACCATACTTCCTAATGTCAGTGATTTTTTTGCACATGGTGCCGCTGGCTTCAAATTCATTATTTTCAATAGGCATCAACCATGCACTACATGAGCTTTTCTCCAACCAGATCTCATTACATTTGCACTTACTCGTATTAGATGAAAATAACATCAACACATTCAGTTTTAACTCATTACCTTGAGAAGTACTGAGGGCAGTTTTTGATGTAAGGAGACGTCAAATGAGCCCATGCATCACACTGAGACACACTAGTGGGGTGTGCGCTGATAAACTCAGCCTGGACTGCACAGTTGGAATCGGTGGTAATTGGTTCCACGTGTGCTTCACATTTTACTTTCATTACAGCGAAATCAATAGTTTTATTGTATTTCAATGTGCGAGTGAATTCTATAAAAGCAACATCGACATTATAATTCAATCACTTCTTTATGACCTGTAAAAGTCATCCTGAAGACATGCATTTCAGATCATTAGATTTTCTTACAGAACCCCTATAGATAACAAATAAAGCAAGTGATGCCAGGCACAACAAACCCCACCCCTTGTACATATTGTAGTTTAGTTTGGCATCGATCCAGCTGATGTCAGCCTATCAATTGCCTCTTATACATGTTCCAAGTCTGAAGGAAATTAAAACAAAATTGACTTTTCTTAATAGACATTTGAAATTCTGCCCATTATAAGTAAATGGAGAAGAAAAAAAGATAAACAATTCATTAAATATCTTTAACTTTGACTTGTCCCAAAATGTCACCACATGTATTTTAGGTCATTTATTTTGGTATTAATTCAACCAATAGTTTTACCCATTATAAATAAATGGGGGAAAAAAAAAAAAAAAAGGATTAAAAAAATAGAACTTCGACCAACTGTTCCCAAAATGTAATCAGATCTATCCTAGGATACTGGTAATCTATAAACCCAATTTGGTAAGAATCAAACCCATAGTTTTTCTGCCACAGACATGTGAAATTTCACCCATTATAAGTAAATGGGAAACAAAGATTAAAAAAAATATATATTTTGCTTTCACATACTTTTCCCAAAATGTCACTACATGTATTCTAGGGCACTGTTAATGTATAAACTCAATTTGGTATGAATTCAACCAACAGTTTTGCTGCTACAGACATGTGAAATTTCCCCCATTATAAGTAAATGGAAAAAAAGACTTTAAAAAACAAACAAACAAAAAAAAAAAACAACAACTTTTACTTTAACCTACTGTTCCCAAAATGTAACCAGATCTATCCTGGAACACTGGCAATCTATAAACCAATTTGGTATGAACTGAAGAAATTGTTTATACTCTAGCAGCAAAACTAGCAAACAAAAAACCCCACCCGAACAAACCAAACTAAAAACAATCCCCCCCTGCCTCCTCTTGAGGGGGCAGGGTAAAAATGTTCTGACAAACCTGTTGGCAGGTCTCGCATCTGTACGGCTTCTCTCCACTGTGTGTCCTCTTGTGCCTCTCCATGTGATATTTCTGAATAAAACGCATGTTACACTGGTCACAGCTGAATGGCTTCTCTCCTGACAAACAACAAAAACACAATAATGCTCAACATCAGGACAGGGTTATTCAGAGGTCGTACTAGATGCCTTGATGATATGAATGGTTGCCTTTAGTTGCTCACCACTGTGGATTTTCTCATGACGCTGGAGGAGGTACTTCTGAATGAAACTCATGTTGCACTGACTGCACCTGAAGGGTCTTTCACCTGAAATGCATTAAGTTAAATACTGTTACAACACACTGGTAACCCTGGTAGTATAAGCTCCAGAATCATTTTCATTTTCCGGCCTTTTGTTTTGTTTTTTTTTAGTTGTGTCATGCAGAGTCTTTTCTCATTTCTTCTCTGGGCTGTGGTTTTCAATCAACACTTGCACAGCGGTGTGCGTTACACGGCTGTTGCAATCGATTGCATTAGGTGTTCACGTCACTGCGTTTGTTCTTAAAATACTTTCACTTTTATTCTCTCGCTGCTATATTTGAGGAAGTCAGTCTGTAATTCTCCCAGACTAGTGAATAAAACGTTTCTGCATAATTACATCTAGCTCGTCGTAGGTTTGTAAAGTGTTCTTGCACGTCTTGTGAGACGCTGATATGAAAACAAACAAAATAAACCACAGAATGTCAGCCGAGTGCATTAAAGAGCATTTTAGATGACTGAGCACGCTGTTTTGTGATGACAGATATCATGTAAAAGCTTATCTTTCAAACACAACTCTGAAGGATGAGATAAAATAAAGGAAACAACAGTGATTATCTCTGCGGACTAGGAAGGGAAGGACAGACTGAACATTTAAGGACAAAACAATAAATGACACAGAAATACAGATAAGTTCATCCTGCTCATATCTGGTAGGTTTGATCTTGAGCTGTAATTGATGACCTACACCAGATGCACTATATATACACTAAAGAATCACAGTGGAATTGCGCTAATATTAACAGTACTTTTATTAGGAAAAAAACAGAACAGAACACTTCACAACTTGTAAAAATGAGAACAACCTTGCAAAAGATATGCTGCATAAAGTCAGTCAGATGGTGTTACAGGCTATGCTCATTTCTGTGTTGTGTAAAATAAATTACATAACCTCAAACAAGCAGCTGAGAAGGAAAACCAATGCGTCACGGTGTTGGATAGAAACCCACACTACCTGTGTGAATGAGCACATGTCGGCGTAGGTGATACGAGCTTCTGAAGGATGCGGTGCAGTGCTCGCAGATGTGAGGCTTGCTTCCTGGCGACAAGCTGCCTCCATCTGCATCCAGCATCATTGATTGCTGTGAAACAACACGGGAGAACCAGAGCGGTGAGTTTTACCCAACCTTCTTCTGAGGCCTTTATTTACATCAGCTGTAAAAGGTCACAGGCTTTTACCAGAGGCGAGCTTGTATGTCAGACTTATTTTTAATCCCCCTATTCAGTAGTTTACTTGATATTTCAGTACCAAGGTTCTTTTGATCCGTTCATTTGCTCTTTAAAAGTTATTGTATTTCACCGTTAGCGGAGCTCCAATGGACAGGAGTCCTTCATTTTAGTAAGGTCAGGTACAAGTTCTCACCTTTTCCAGAACTGGTTTAACTTGTCAAACATTTAACCACAAAATCAACCTCCAATTCCATCGTCCCCCCATTGAGCTGTTTTTTTGTTTTGTTTTTTTTTTAGCAAAATACACTTGCTTAGATTTTTTACACAAAATTTTAATAATTAGGTTTGACAATCCCTGCCCTGAGAGGAGCAGATGTTGGTTCTAGACTAGTACAGACGTCATACCTCTCTAAAAATCACTTTTTCAGACCAAGAAGTGGATCTATGGTAGCCTAGAAAACTAGACCACATAGCGGGAGAAAATATTCTTGTCAAGTTTGTGGTCAAACATCACACGGTAGAAGCCCATCATTGGTCCGACACAACGTATGTTGGACCAATCAAAACGCTCTGTGTAGTGAGTCTTTGGGGCGGGCTTTGCACGATGATGACAGGGCGGTGCGAGGGCGAGATAGAAGAACCACCACAGAGAGCAACAAAGATGGATGTGGCTAACGAACTGCACTCGTTTGAATCGGCTTTTGTCGTCGATTTTGTTAAGAGTTGGACTTGGGCTTTTCTTTGAAAGTTGAGCAGAAAGAAACACTCAAGTCATTTGTTTTAAAGAAGGATGGATTTGCTGTTTTGCCGACCGGCTACGGTAACAGTCTAATATACCAGCTGGCTCTGCTTGTAGCTCTGAATACGTCACACTGTCAGTTGCTCTGATTGGTCATAGAACTGGCCTATTACGTGCAGAAACAGTTTGAATGACAACGGTTGACTCCACCCACAGGCTTCAGCTCTGTCAGTGGTCCGATTCCAGCCTATACAGTCCATGTAGAGGTTGGCCTGGCAGGCAAGTAGATGTTAGTTCAAGACTCGTAAAGACCTGATACCTCTCTAAAATCCCTTTTCCAGACCATGAGGTGGTTCTGTGGCTGCTGAAACAAAGATCTGTTTTCTGAGATTAAGCACCTAATCCAAACAAACCTTGATGTAAGAGGTGGAAGTGATGGTGTGTGGGTGATGTAAACAAACCTCCCGCCTTTTCATGTTAAAGTTTCCAGAGGTAGGAAAAATATAATTAGCTGCACAACAGTGGGAGGCTTAGAGGAATTAGTAAAGCATCTATAAGTTTCATTTTCACTTTATGGTGACGTGCAAGTCAGGTTTTTTTTCCCCCAACCTGTGGCATTTTGGTAGAATTATTTGACCCAAACCAACCCGCCCCACAAATCAACTGACATTCTTTTGACCTGCCCCAACCTGCCCTGCAAATAACCCACTGATTCACGCATCACAAACGTACGGTATGGAACGCACCCCCTGTATAATTCCTGGACGGTCCTGTCCCAAACATAGCTATGGCCTGCCAAAGGTTCTAATTTGGCCCAAAGTATGAATTTGGAAAGTGCAAAAAATTATACAAGTTCTTAAGAGTCAAAGGTGTCATACTTGTTTTAGTTCAGGTTCCACATTCAGCCCAATTGTGATCTCAAGTAAAATAATACTACAATAACCTTTTAATACTCCAAATTAATATCAAAATTTCATTGTAAAGAGTTAGTATCAGACCGATATCAGATCAGTATGGGCAAAATTAATCCTATAAGAAACTGGACCGGAAGCAAAAAAATCCAGGTCGGGACATCACCAATTAACACACACCTGCAGTGGCTGAAATCAGATACTAACATCTGAAGTAGCCCACAACTAAAAAGCATTGAAATGACACGAATTAACATGATTTGGTTACACATGAAAGGTAGAAATGGACAAAATACTCCAATGTGACACACTGGGTTTTTTTTTCCCCCTAACGTGTGTTTGGAGGTGACCCTTTATTTGTTCACATTGACCACAGCCTTCATCAGACCCGGCTTTTAATTGGATATTGAGGGAGGTGTTTCAAGTATCATGAGCATGTTTATATTCTGTGAAATGTATCCACTATTTAAAAAAGGGAAAACAGAGAAACACTGCACACAAAAGCACAAAGCGCAGAACTGTGCTTTGCAATCATTGACAGATACATAAATACATGACAAACCTTTGCCTCGCTTCGTTTCTTTCTTGGTTTACCCTCCTGTCCGTCACCATTTGACCTTCGACCTTTTCTCCCAGTGGGCTCCTTTCCTAACTGACTTGGCAGCTGTTAGGATGACAAAGGGAGAAGGAGGGACCGTGAGAGCGAGCCATGACATGGAAATTACTTTATTGAGGGTTAAGGGTCTTCAGTCTGGAACTGTGATGCAAACATAAAAATCTTTATTTGCTGCTCGTGAAAGCAAATAAAACACTTTTTTGACAAAGTCGGGTGGTTTTCTTGTGGACGCTTTGTGATTCGAGTGGGAGAATAACAAAGCCCCAAATTGAAGACCTCTCTGTGGATAAACAGTCTGTAATTCACTGCGAGCCATTCATCTACTATTCTGACCAAACTGCACACTTCACCTCAACAGCGCATTCAAATTATCCTCCTTCCTGAACTTAATCACAGATGATGTGTGGGATGTCGGCGTAGAAAGGTAAAACACGTACGACTGCTTTTGAATCCGCCTCCTTTTTTCATCTTTTTGTTCAACATCCTGCGCTGCCTCTGTAAAAAGGCAGCACTCTCGCTGCCATATGGACACTGACAGGGGAAATGTGGGTGCACCTGCTGTTCACCGAACCAGTCCAGTTTGAGGGTAAAATCATGACAATGCACAGCCAAAATAAAACAAGTCCAAGTGTGACTGAGAAATCTGCTGTGCACTGAAAACAGGACCCAGCAGCCTTTGTATATGTAGAAATCATCACCGTATACAGACTTAAGCACTTATTCTATGACACAAATCAAATAATGATAAAGTATTAAACCCCGTTAGGCTGAAAATACAAACATACAAATTGTCTAAAAGTCTGATGAATCTACTTTGATATGTTGTAGGAACCTTTAAAGTGTTCTTGAATAGTTAGAGCTGTGGTGTAGGATAAAGACAATAACTCATTCTGTTTTTGAGAAGACTTGCGTCTTAAGGCTGCTGACCTCTGATGCCTGCCTATTGTTAGACGTGTGTGGTTGTGTGTATTTCTATTCGTACGAGCACAAAAGACGTCTGAAATTAAGTGCAAGCTCAAACAAGACAGCTGTGTCTGTGCCAAGACGTTTTCATTCACGCTCAGGCTGGATGACATCACCCTTCTTGCCAGAAAGAGAAAGAGGAGTGAGAGGGAGGGCCTCATTTATATTTTGCATCTCGAGCCGTCAGCAGATTTATGTCACCACGGCCAGACTCGCACAGGCTCTGCCCCTGCACCCGGTTGTTCTCAGGCTCCTCCCTCTAATGATAATATGGGGTGCCGCAAAACAGAGCAGAGCTGTTTTGGAAAGACTAATGAGTTTTATGTTGCCAGGTTGTATATTGCTAATGCTTAATTCAACATTGGCCATAATTTCTGACATGATTAACAACAAACATTTACAAACAGAGGAACACCATGAGTAAAACACCAAGGTCTGGCTACACACATACTATAGTCATCTTAAAAATACTTCATAATTGTCACTTAAATGCTTATCTAGAAAATATATTCAACCATCCCTGTGCTGCATGGCATGGGGATTTTTATTTATTTATTTATTTTTTTAAATCAATCTAACATTGAACATGTTTTTGAGAACAAACAAAGAAAAATATCACATCCTGATATGTAAAGATTCATGCGTTTGTTCTGCTTTGAAAGTGGTAAAAGAAGTTATGTTTCAAACATTGGATTAAAAATAGACTAATCAGAGCCCTAAAGATGTTTATTAATCTAGATTTTTGTAAATATGTTTCATAATATTTAACACTTAAAGACTGAGATCTACTTTTATGTCAACTCCCAAATATTTCTTTTTCTTTATCACTATTTATCCTAATTCATCCTCTACATTTTGTATTTCTCAATAAGAATTGAGTATTAGCTTATATTTAACTTAATGATCATGTACGTTTCAGTAAATTGAGAGATTATTATATCAAAACAGAGAAAACTGAAGACTTTTTCAGAAAATATAGCATTAAATGAGCATAAAAGAGCATCTAAAACCAGTTATTTGTAAGAGTACAAGGGTTTTACTGGTGAATCAATATTTTAGAAGATGATGGCGGTTCTATCGTCACTATGGAGCCTCTGAACGTCCAAATGGGTCGTATTTGATGGCCATGAAAAGATAAAACATTTCATTTTATCTGAATTATTTCACTGTATTGACAGGATTAGAGCTTCAAAAGTTAATAAACATTTTAAATCAGTACATGCTGTTTGTTTGTGAGAGTTAAAACAAAGAAAAAGCTACAAAACATCCTATTCCGACTACGTGTGACCCTCGCTGTGTTTACATGAGCCCGAATAGGCCACGGGTAGTTGGAATAACAGCCCTGTGAGAATGAATTATAATAACAACGTAACCGTCTCATCAGAAGAGACTGGTCTGATTCAATCAAAAGGAATTTTCAATCGGGTTCAAAGCAATGGTATAAAACTTTAATAGCCCTCTCAATAGGAGAATACTGGCACAAAATGAGCAGACATAAAACACTTATTATCTAATCATTTCTCTTCATCTTAAATAAATCTATTCTTTCTGCAAATATTTGTTATTGCATGGCCAGCGTAACATTAGACCACATGAAGAGTTTTCAGGATGGAAAAAACAAAAACTGATCTGTGACCAATACGACTTCTTTTGCTGGAAACCTTAAAAGATCTGTCCATTGCTGAACACCTTCAAATTAAAAAGTCTTGAAATATATTTTTCAAACAACCATTGCCAAGAAAAAAAGCGAGAGTCCACTGAAAGAAGCAGACAAAGCAAAATCTACTGCAGACGTTTTAAGGCAGCTTATTACATTATACTATATGATTACATTCTAATTAAATGCTTTGGGGAACATCAATACACATTTTATTAGGCTGACATATTACCAGGTCATGTAAATGTTATCATTGGAGGATGTTTTACATCAGGTTGAACAACTATTGTTCATGTAACTTCAGCTCATGTTTCAGTGATTACTTCTCCAGGTATACATTTAGATTTTTATATACTAGGAGTACTCAACCTCTGAGTTTACACCTTCCTGCCCATTAATATACTGTATTAATGGGAGAGATGTGAGTTATACAGCCATTTATTCATAGCCTGTTAGTCTCATAATGTGGCTTGGTGTTGAAGGTACTTACGCTGCCCATGTTGAGGTCATGTACCAGCAGGTTATGGTTGTTACTGACTGTCACCTCTAGTAGCTCTGTGCTCTTGTTCATGCCTCCAGGATAAAGAGGCAGGCGATAGTCATGCTCTGACATCTTTTCCTGCTTGATACCCATGGAGTGAGCGTAGTCTCCCACCGCTGCACACCCCAGGCCACCACCCTGGATGCCCATGCTGCAGTCGGGTGAGTCCCGCTCCTTCTTCAGAATCATTTCTTGAGGTGGGAGGTCCTGCATGACGGACTGGGCAGCGAGCCGGGTGAAGCTGGTCACCGGTGGAAGGTGGCTGAACATAATCATGCCAGAGCCGAAATTGGAATCCATGGCTCCGTTGGGGCGCAGGAATTCATTCCCTAGTTTGTCTTGAATGAGGCTCATGGTGAAAGGTGGTGGGCAGGAAAACTACGGGGCACCAGTCAGGGTCATCCTGCAAAAAAACCAGCAGCAGCGTTCACATTAAAACAGTCACTGTATACTGAAGCAACAGCGGTGGAACACAATATCAGTACAGGAATATACAGATTAATATTTGCTCTTGTGATACAATATCAATGAAGTGATGATAAATATTGCTATTTTTATTAAGTTGTACTGAACACATGTCAAAGGGGCACAAAGCTACAATGACTGACACTACAATACAACAAATACATACACAATTCCTCACTTTTTTTTTTTTTTTTTGCCATTTTAGGAGTATTTTTTTCCTGTTACACAGACATCACGACATATTGCAGATAACTGTCATAAAGGTAGCAGCTGAGAATTATATTATAGTGACACCATCATTATCATGGGCAACGCATTGTTACTGTGTACTTTCCACCCACATTCAACAAGAAAGCACTCTGTACATAACTAGTAACTGAACTGTAAGGATGTGTTCCAGTAAAGGCCAACAAACAATTATAATGGAGCCAGTTAAGCTTGGTTTTCAGGAATCAGTGTCACGGCTTCTGATCTCACAACTGGGTGCTCAGTCGGATTAAAACCGCCAGATTGTGGGTCACCAAAGAGTTACAGTCTGGCATAATGTGTAGAGTGAAAAACAAGCAAAACATGACCGCAACACTGTTGAAAATTCCCTCTGATTATTGCGTATATTCTGTATTTTCCAGGGTAGAAAGGTCACAGCGGCTGCAATGCTAGACACAACATGAGATGAGGAATGAGAGGATTGAAGTTGTGCATTAATCTGTTTGATGGGCCTGTCTAACCCAGTCATCCTATTTGCCTGAGCTTATCTGCCAATGAGAGTGCACATAGACTGCATTAGAAAGACTGTTGGTGTAATTATGTGTCTGGTCTGGTCCTAAGCATGAACAAATCATGTTCTATGGCTGAATGTGGTGTGTAAGTCAGAGCTCATGTGTTTAATTTTAATTCAGCATGGATTACCTGTGACCAATGGGAGCATCAAAATGTGTACATGCACCATCAAAATAATTAAGCTGCATTAAAATGATCACAGCTGATAGTTATGCATTTGTGATCAGCTTTGTTAATCGCAGTTACGATCCATGTGGCTAATCAATGCTAACAGACTGCTGCCAGATGCCTTCAGCTTTGATGGTCGGCTAGCAGCAGTAACCTCGGCTGCTAACACAAAGACAACTTTTACAAAAAGGTGTAACCAGACTTTAGCCACAGACACTAAACTTCAGCTCTCCAAAACGTGTTCCACTTACACGTCGATACTGAGGTCTGCGTGCATTTTCAAACCAAACTAGCAACCCGGTTCGCAGTGCATCTACCTACCTAGCTAACCATTTGGCTAACCACTCTTACGGGGCCCTTCTTTGTGATGCAGGATCAGCCAATAATTAATATGGCCATGCAATAAGAACAGCAGATACGCGCTGATGGGTAGCAAAAGCGTAAAAACAACAACGGAAAAACTAGCCAAAGTATGTCGAAATTACCCATGTAAAGCTGCAGAGCAAGTTCGTTTGGCACTTTTAAGCATGAAATTAAATATTTGTGATTTAAGGGCTGATGTGTGTGCACAGTAGCGTTACGTTAAACACAAACAAAATCTGCGAGCTAGAAAAAAAAAAAAGATCAAGGACGAATGGTTTACGTCTGTGAAATATCCCAAACAGGATGCCTAGCTTACCCGGTACGCATTTATTTTTGATGGCTTCCTCCAAGTTGTGGGCTTCTTTTCCTGGACACTGAGCCGACTGTAAGTGATGGAGCGACAACACAGGCATGACCCATAACAAACGGCCCATACAACTCCAGCGAACAATGATGCTGCTCCTACTAGCCGAGACGGCTAACTTAGCAGGCTAACTAGCGGTAACCAACGGCAGTGCGCTGCGCTTTGTCGTCTGTCCCGTACGGAGAGTTTAACCAATAAACCCACCGAGTCCGGCCTAAAGTTGGACTTTATCAGTCTCACTTACCAGTGCATGACCATGACCTGCTGTTTTGGCTCGTGTAGTTCACCCTTTAGCAGTCCGTTTCGGAATCTAGAGCCAAAACATTGTTCTCCCGCAGCTGCTGGGTTCTTCCATCTTGCCTCGGCGCAGGGGATTCTGGGTCCCGCAGGCGGACGCGTCCTGAAAACAGACGCAAAGTAAAACTGTAGTTCAAAAAACCATTTATTTATTTATTTATTTATTTATTTATTTATTTATTTATTTATTCATTCATTCATGTATTATTATTATTATTATTATTATTATTATGAACGACATGAATGACTAGTTATTTCTTATCTATTTTAATGTGATACATAGCTGATGAACGGAATCTATTTGGTTAAGAATCTGAAAGTAAGGAAAGGGCAGGACTTGATAAGCCTTTGCTTATTTCTGTCCCTTCTGAAACTATGTTTATGAGTTCATTCATATGTACATTTATGTTACATTTATTATATTTTGTTACTTTTTCTGTGATTAAAGACCATTGATGGGTGCATATGTAATTGACTATTTGCTTTTTTTGTTTTTTTTAGTTATTTTTTTTTTTTTTTTTACTTCAAAGTTTGAGACAAATAAACTAAACTAATGATCTACTGACCAGTACTTTATACATCTCTGGTTATATGACAGCAAAATGTTTTA
>JAQQZY010000028.1:18629810-18640990 GCA_030068375.1 Ostorhinchus rueppellii | reverse complement strand
CAAACAATCACTCTCACACCTATGGGCAATTTAGATTAGCCCATTAACCTATCAGTGCATGTCTTTGGATTGTGGGATTTAACCAGAGTACCCGGAGAAAACCCACGCAGACACGGGGAGAACACGCAAACTCCCAAGGTCCCGCCCGGGAATCGAACCCAGGACCTTCTTACTGTGAGGCACAAGTGCTAACCACTGTGTCGCCCATATAGAAGATAAGATATACAAAAACTAATAAAACATATACAATAATAGGATAAACCGTATCTAAAAACACAAACAGAACAAAAAACAAATAAAAGTGGACACACTTGTATTAAAATTCACCAAAGATGAAATCTCAAATATTTCAGAAGAATGACAAACTTGACAGCATGACATGAGGATATCTCCTGTTTCAGTAGGATCAGTTGTTATGCGGAGTATATTACTGATAAGTTCAAGTAAAACACTTAAGTCCCACCAGGTAGATTTCCATCTACTATAATACTGAAAACAGTGACATCCATGATCCCAAACTTCTTCACTATATCATCAAACTCCTTGTTTTTTTTTCCAGTTATGATTGAAAGACCCAAAAACAACACAGTGGGCTTTGAACTACCCTGTATTATGCAAGGAAGTCCATCATATTGGCAGATTTTAGAACTAGAACACACATATCAAGATGACACCGACTCAGAAATACAATCTGAAAAAGGGAACATGCCTCTGTGGGAATAATGAGTATGTTTATTTTAGGATTTCCAAGAACAAAAGAGCCAGAAATGGCAGAAAGGGTTATGGAGAAGGGGTGGGTCTGTGTTGGTATCTGTGTGGGAGACCATAATGAAGTTGTGTGTGGTGGAGGAATAGTGAGATACTGTATGTGTGTGGGTGGGTGGGTGGGCGGCTGGTGGCTGACGCATCCCAATAATTGGTTGGGGGTGAAACAATGTATAAAAAAAGAAAGATCTGCCAGAAAAGGAGTTTTAAGTAATTTTCTTCTGTTAGATTTGATGCTAACATGCTCCTTTTAATCCTTTTTGTAATAGAATTTTAATAAGAGAAGAAACATTACAAACTCTTCTACTAAAGACTTACAACAGAGCAGAGATGAGGATACTCTGCAAAAATATTATAAGATTATTACTATGAAGACTGCAGTTACTGAAAGTTAATGACAGATACAGTCAGTTATGACGACACAGCTGGGGCGGGGAAACTCAAGGAGGAAAACAATCCCCCTGTTCACAATACTGTAAAAACGTGGAATTTAAACTTGTTTTGCTAACACTAACAAGTCGTTTTTCTTCTTTAAAATGACTCAAAATGATAAATCAAACATCAAATTGTTGGACTTGTAGTATTCTCTCCTTCTTCTTCTGTCATTCTGACATTCAATAAGTAAAGACATATCATTTCTTCATGGTACTTTTATTAAACATGCAGGATACTAAACGTATGTGTTCCACTGGTGGGAGTAAAGGGGGAAGTGAGGTCATCAAGTGGAAGTACATAACACTGACCTTCAACTTAAAACATACAAATATGAAGTACATTCACAAAAATGAATACTATAGGAAAAACAAAGAAGTCATATATGTATAAATAACATTGAGAACACAAATCAAACATAAAATAAGCATCCAAACAGTTGGTGACTGATTCAAAAGTTGGCAATAAATCGACCAATCATCTAACTGTTGTTGGTCTAATATGACGTGAGGTTCTTTTAGTTTTGTGCAGAAATAGGCAACAGAAAAGTCCTTCAGAGGGCTAGATTTTATTTTATACTTGGAGTGCATTTCAGAGCCAGCAGCTTTTTTTCCCCTTTTTTTTAAATATACTGTATTCAGTGAAGAACTTTAAGTACTTCTATTTTTTACCAGACTTTTATACACAAGTATCTGTACTTCTACTTGGGTACAAGGGTTGGAAATCTTAGCTGTAAGGCTGAGACAATACACATCACGATACAGCATCTCTGATCTGATATATTAAAGATATGTGTGTGGTACCTCGTGATGCGATACGATTCAAACCCGACTCATGACACAGAGCGATTCAGCACATTCTGATTCATCAAATTCATTCATGGCTGAAAAAAAGTGCATTGCAATTTAATGAGCTTGATTATTTATCAAATAATACCATGACTTTTCACAAAGTGTCTTTAGTTCAATTTCAGAACACGTGCCTCACATACAGTCAGTGAAAAAGTTAAAACTTTGTTTTTATAGTCATCTCTCTGCATGTTTTGAACACTGAACTTCTAGCTCCCTCACTGAATCAGTTTATAGTTTAATGTATTTATAATATAGGTGATACAGAAAAAGGTTCTGTCACTTTAAGAGACACCTGTGCAAGGTATTCTGGGATATGTTGTTAGATCTGTATGTGACTGTTCAAGGAAGTATCTCTGGTATGTACGGCAGTATTCAATACAGCTGATCTAGTAAAAAGTACATGTTCACAAACCACATGCCGTCACCTCCTAAGTCTGTCAGATTCACACACAGACGTCACAGTATTTACCGCAGCGCTCGTGCCACAGTGCATCCGCGGTGTGTGTAGTTTACACCTCCGCGAATCGGCGACGCACATTGACTGGGGTCTAGAGAAAAGTAACACTTTTAAATACAAGTAAAACTATATTCTATTGAACGGATCGAATTTTATCAATAGAAACATTCAAAAACCGATGCATTGCGATGTCTTTCCAAGCTTTTTCGTTCACTCGGAGCTTCTCTCTACATTCGGATTGTGCACGCGCGTGTCGGCGTATTGATACGTATCGGATAATCTTCACATCCTTAGTAGGTACAAATTGTGTACTTTTGTACATGTTGCGACGAAATCTACACAAATTACAAATGTAGTACAAAGTTCACTAGTGTTTAAACAATTAATCTAATAGTCTACGATTGTTTGGAAATGGTTCATATTCCATTAAACTGACCTGAAATGAAGAGCTGACTGCAGACATACACGTTTTGTTGTTGGGTCCCATAATCTGCCAAACTCGTCCTCTCTTCTGATCGCTTGAAGCCATTTTGTCCTCCTCTAAGGTACGATTTTATTATTTAGTAGAACATAAAACTTTAAGGGGTGATTTTTTACGTTTATTTGTGGTGCAGAAGGGCATACAGTAACTTTTTAGCATCATGGCTAATGTCGCTGTTGTTACTTGTTTTCCAGCGCTAACCGGATGTGACGTTTGTGGGCGTTCCCGTTGTTGATGACTATAGTTAAAGATGGGAAATGAAAAAAATGTGCGATACTATGTATATGATCAATTCTCTTAGCAATTCTCATGAAGATAAGGAAATAAACTATAGTACAAATGGCTTTTGTTGTGTTAACTCTTTACTGACAAATACACATTAACATTTTGCATTCGAGGTTCTATAGGGTGAGTTAAAGGAATGTGAGAGCTACCCTCTACAGCCTCTGAGCCTCATCATCATCTAAATGTAATTCTGGGACATCACATTTATTCATAAACAACAGTGAAAGCATGTTGACAGTGAAATGACACGAAGACTAACGGTATCGATAGGAATTTAACATTAGTGGCATAGGATGACTTGCTGTAGGCTCCCCTTCCAGAGTTACTGCCCCCTTTGTTAAGCAGCCAATCAAAGGTGTTTGATTGGTACAGTTTAATTGGTTAAATGTTTGGGCATGTTAAACGTATTCCTGGTTTGTCTTCATGGAAGCTCTGCAACTGTAACGAATAGACCTGGTGTCATCTTTACTGGTATAATACAGCCATACTTTAGTGCCCAGCTGTCAGTCATGTGGCCCACAGGCCAAAACCGGGCTGCCAAAAGTTCTGATCCGACCTAAGGGATGAATTTGCAAGTAAAATAATAGCATAATAACTGACCGCTAATGATTGTACATTCACATGAGGAAACACTCGCCCAAATGTAATGATTTGCAAAGATAATTCTGGCATTTAAAGGTCAGATTATTGTTCTAAATAATAAAAAGTATGGAAATAACCAGCTTCAAGTAGAACTAAGTTGGAACTGCTGGCTGGTTTTTAGATGGGATGTTGAGTTTGACTGAAATGGACTGTCTGATTAATATATAACAACCTCTCCGAGAAGATAAAGTAAAGAAATGCCTTCAAATATAAAGGGAAGGAGCATGAATAAAGCTGCTAATGGAAGAAGGCAAACAGGAAGAGAGAAGGTGAACAGATTGATTAGACAGAATAAGACAGGAAAGGAGAAAACACATCCAGGACATCGGCGCTGGCTCCGTCATCATCTGGGCAATTAAATGCTTCCGCACCAGTTAACACTCTGTGGGCAAGGCCTGTCCAAACACGGCTGTCTCAAACGTCCGCCCGCAACATCTTCTGGAAATCAATGTGAAGTGTTAGGTCTGTGGGTGCAGCAAACAAGACACCAATGGAGAGAGGAGATGCATTAGAGAAAATAGGAAAGACGAAATCCATCACTTTCATCCATGTGTCACTTTTCCAAAAGAATGATTTACACGACATGGCAGCAATCCTAGAAAACCAAAATCTGCTTTTCTTATTTATGATATGCAGCTAATCCTCTCTTTCCTCTTGTCCTTTCCATCCTGTCTCTTGTTTCCAATCATCCCCCAGTCTCGTCAAACTCCTGAGGGTGAGTTCCTGCCTCTGGATCAGTGCGAGCTGGACGTAGGATTCGGAACTGGTGCAGACCAACTCTTCCTGGTGTCGCCCCTCACCATCTGCCACGAAATCAATCCCAAGAGCCCTTTCTTCGACTTGTCCCAGCGCTCCCTGATGAACGAACAGTTTGAGATTGTCGTCATCCTCGAGGGCATCGTGGAGACCACTGGTGAGAAATATTTCCTAAGCACCCTCACTCATGTGTATCCTCTATCTCGGCCTCAATCATTCCTTCCCAATCTAAATGTAAATTCCTACGCTAATATCAGCCAACGTCATACTTGTGCCATGCAGATACTCACAATCTAGACTAGAAAATCAAATTTTCCCACCTTTCTAGTTTTGCATATTTAAAGAACAAAAGAGCTGAAAAAAGAGAGAATAAGAACAACACATGAGAATGACACCGTGACTGAATTATGAGGGATATTTTATTACAGTGGAATTGGTTTATGCCCACTCCATGCATAATAAAAGCCTGTGGTCATAGATGCGTGTGTCACTTTGATGAATGAGCCATGGTTTTGGTCGAAGTTCCACTCCATTTTTCAGATGACAGCTCAGAGCAGAGGTAATTCTGACACTATGAGACATTAGTGTGAAGGCAGAGTTGGAGCATTCTCAGAAACAACCTTCAGCTCTCTGTTGCATATTTAACTGAATGATTCTTCCCTTAAGTCCGAGCTCAGAAATACAAATAAATCCATCTCTCTCTTTTCTGCACCGCTTCTACCCATTCTCGCAACCCCCACTTTGCTACTGTCACAGGAGAAACCACGGAGCTGAATAGGCTTATGAGCAGGGAAGCACCGAGGCAGGCAGGCAACACGGTCTGTGCACTGTTGATAATACTATTAAACCTAAGTGCAGCCACAAGTTTAGAGCTGCAGAGATGTGGCAGTGGAGCAGGGAAGTCCTGGCAGTGTCACCGTCAATGGGCCACATTACTCCTGTCATCCCCACACTAACACATATTCATTTACCACAAACCCATTGGAAGTTATCCGTTCACATCCAGCCGCTGCTGACACCGCTGTTCAGATGCCTGATTATCTCCATGCCACATTTCAATTATTTTTCAGCAGAGTTGACAGATTAACATACAGTTAGTTTAATACACGTCGGTTTTAGTTCACATCTTAGCAGCAATATTGAATCTAATTTAGCACATAATCTGGAAGCGGCGAGTGTCTGAGTGTTGTGGATTTGGTTAAGTCTGTGAATCAAAAACAGCTCTGGAAAAAAAAGTAAGACAACTATTAGTAGAAGCAAACAAATGTAACTGCAGAATAGGTCAAAAACAACAAAAAAAGTCAATGTTTCCGGATCTCAAATGCAAAAACGCATATCTACATTCATTTCTAAACAAGATAATCCAAATGTTTTAACCTAAGAATATGTCTGAAATCAATATTTGATGGAATAAACCGTATCCAAGTGCACATTTACATTGATTTGTGTTGTTTAATGCCACTCCTACTGTAAAAATTCACCCAGCTTTATCTATGTCTATTAGCATTATTTATATTCCAGAAGATTTAAATAAGATTTACGTCTGAAATTTGGAGTGGTTTCTTGCTTTGCTTTTTTTCCCATCACTGTATGTCAAATAAGTTCCTACTCATAAAGAATAAATGAGAGGGAAATTAAGCTTTTTTGTTAACTACTGTGACGTCTTTTTCTTCTTTTTGTGTATTCCAGAGGATTCCAATGAGATTTAGGCCTAGAAATTTGAAAAGATTTCTTCAGTTTTTTTCTTCCAATAACAAATCACTACTAATGAAGAACAGATCAATTAAGAACAAAGCTTGTTTTATTAATAAGAATGACTTTTTTTGTATAATTTATATGTGACATGTCATCAGAGCTAATATCAATCAGCATCATCTAACACTTTGGACTAAAAAAGACTTAAATCAACTTCCAACCATCATTAATCTAAACAATTCTGTCTGCTCAGGGTGTTAAACTATAAAACATGATATAAAATTATTTAAACATCACTCAAAGAGTAGATGTGTTTCCAAGTACAAAAGTTTGGACTGCATCGAAAACAGAATTGTTCTAGAGACCAATTAGACGTGTAGAGAACATCCAAAACAACCAGAATATGTAGATGGAGGGAAATGCGGCACAAATCATCGTAAACCACTGAGTATAAGCCAGTTGGTTAATGTTGATCCCTTGAAACTGGCTCCATCTGTAGCTTCCACATTTAATGCTATGCAGATGACACACTCTTCTTTGTTTGAAGCGTGTTAGAGTTGTGTCGGTTTAATTACGTTAAATGTGTTCAGCATTAACTAGTGGTTCAGAGAAAAGGCATTATAATGCAACATGTAAATTGTACCACTGAAGGCTCCTGCCAGGAATTTTAAAGCCTTCTTCAGGGACACACAGACTGCCAAGTGTTTGCATAATTGTGCTGAAGGGTTGTGTTTTTATGCAGAACGCACTAAACATTAACCAGCTGGTTGAAAACCTTATGACATCTTGAATGATGAAACACATCCGGCACGCCCGCTGGGCTTTTAAACCACCAGCTCCCCCTGCATTAGTATTACTGCCATCTTATATAGACGTACAGTCAGCTGAAATATCGTCTTTTAAGATAAGAGGGGAGTGTTCTGGTGGAAAATTGACCTGGATTCACCCTCCTGATTAAAGCCAAGCCTTTGGGCTAATTAGGATCTAAAATGACCTTTGTGTACGTGTAGGACTGTTGACGGTTTTCTCTGGTAGATTATGATTTGTGAGCCTGGAATAGCATCCGGCTCTGACATAACACTGCAGATATTATCCCTCAGAGGGCTCAGACTCCTACTCTACAGCTATGTGAAGTGTTTAAAAGAAAAGCACAGGTTGGAGCGGAGCCAATGGGTCAGAAAAATGTGGACTAAGTGCTTATTGATCGGTGAAGCCTTACAACAAACATCAAAATGTCAAGAAAATTATTTTACAGGAACTGAGGTCAACTGGAAATCTTGGCATGTACATAGAAGGAGTGATGTTTCATACATGCAGAATCAGCTGTAATCTATAAACGTAAGCATTATATGTCATAACACGTCAAAGTAAATGATGGGTACATTTGCATATTAATAGAAACTGTCCAAAAACATATGGGATTGTCAAAAGATAATCTGGGATAAAAGGAGGTGGGGTTTCAGGCGAGTGGAATACACTACAAGTTAAGACATGTAATGACAGCACCCGCGGCTCCTGGCATTGATGTATTGACGGGAGAATGGTGCTGAGTGAGTGCTAATTACATCAAGATTGAAACTGGCAATTATTACAAGCAGACCAGGAGCTGATGATAACAAGTCCTGCTCACCTTTGACCTCTGTTAAAAGCAGGCAGTGTCAGGTCCACTCAGCATTGAATGGAAAGGGAAAAAAATGTGTTTGTAAAATCATTTAACACAGTAGCTTTAACACTAGTGCTGCACATTAGCAAGACACTGAGATCCATTACAGTACATTAAGACGCATTTTAATGTCATTTTAGGAAAAGTGTGATACTATAAAGAACACGTTAAAATATATAGAGAGTAAAATCTGGGTTAAAAACACACAGGGATGCCTGTTGTATCATTCTGAGCTGATGGCAGTCTTTAAAATAGTAATTACACCAATATCCAGGGATATTTGTTTAACTTTTTAACATTTTTTTAATCCTCATTTTCTGCCAGAAATCTTTATTATACAAAGAAAATGCTGCATAGTGCTATATTTTACAGTATATGAAACACTATATAGAACAAATTACCCCATAAATACAGTAGAATCTGGGTATAAAAATCAACAGGGATCCATTCATTATAAAATTCCGAGCTGATGACAATCTTTACATTAATATTCAGTGATATTTGTTTAAGTTGTGTTTTTTAAATACCCCATTTTCTGCCAGAAATCTTTATTTTACAAAGATAATGTTATATACTGCTGTTATATGTTCTCGTATGTTATGGTTTATCGTACATAAAACACTATAAAGAACAAATTGTCATAGAAATACAGTAAAATCTAGGTATAAAAATGAACAGGGATGCATTCATTATAAAATTCTGAGCTGATGACAATCTTTAAAATAGTATCCAGGGATATTTGTTTCAGTTGGGGGTTTTTTATTCCCCATTTTTTGCCAGAAATCTTTATTCCGATCCAATCCAGCTTTATTTGTAAAGCACTTTAAAACAGCCACAATGGACCCAAGTGCTTTACAGAAAATAAATAGATAAACAATAATAGAGTAAAATACAGAAATAGATGAAAAAGATAGAATCTGTACAATTAAAAACAACAACAAATTAAAACAGGAACAATAAAACCATTGTTTTATTGGCCTTTTTTATTTTACAAAGATAATGCTGTATACTGCTGTTATGTTATAATGTTATGCTTTATAGTATATAAAACACTGTCAAGAACACACACCCATATAAATACAGTAAAATCTGGTTGTAAACTTGAACAGGGACGCATCATTTGTAAAGTTCTGAGCTGATACCAGTCTTTAAAATAGTAATTACACCAATATTCAGTGATATAATGATTTTTTTTAAAAAATTTGTGTTGTTTTTCCTCCCCATTTTCTACCACAAATCTTTATTATACAAAGGTAATGCTATAAAGTGTTGTTACGTGCTATAATATGTTAAGCTTTATCGTACATCGGACACTATAAAGAACAAATTATCATATAAATACAGTAAAATCTGGGTATGAAAATTAACAGGGATGCATTCGTTATAAAAGTCTGAGCTGATACCCATCTTTAAAATAGTAATTACACCAATATTCAGTGAAAATTTAGATTTTTTTTTTCCCCCCTTTTTTTTAAATTCACCCTTTTCTACTAGAAATCTTCATTATACAAAGGTAACGGAGCTGCTTTACATATTATCATCCCTTCATCACACTATCTTTGAATGAGCACAAATTTAATCATGCACATTTATTAAATGATCTCTAACGTTGCACAACAGATAAAAATCAGCGGCTGCCGTCGGTGAATGTCATCTTAATATCTTGCTTATTTTATGCAATCAGAACGGTGGGGTCTGAGTTGGCATTTGTGATAATGGTTGGAAGATTAACCACTGCTCCCAAACGGTATGCATTTTAACTATTAACCCTTAAAGACCCACAAGTATTTTTGTCACAATTTCCAAATGATTTTTTGTCTTTCCCAAGTCATTTATCACTATCTACTTTAAAATTATCCCCAGAAATTTGCATTTTTCTGAGAAAATCTGCTATTTTCCTCTATTTGTATGTTTTGTATGTATTTGTATATTTATATGGGTTCGATTCCAACACCAGCCAACAGAGGTGGACCTTTCTGTGGGGCGTTTGCATGTTCTCCCCATGGTAGCCTCGGTCCTCTAAATCTAAATTGCCTGTCAGTATGATTTAATTGGTTGTCTGTATTTGTCAAACCTGCAATAAACTGGGGACTGGTCCAGGGTGTACCCCGCCTTCCTCCAGTGGTAGCTAGGATAGGCTCCAGCACCTCGGTGACCCTTTCAAGGACAAGAACGTATCTCAAAGATAAAGCAGTTCAGAAGATGAGTGACTGTAGATGCTCTTAAAAGCTCAGAGTAAATTCAAAGGGTATCAGATCAAACCTGGAAAAAAAAATGGTAAAAAAAGTGACTTTTTTAAAGAAATTCAGCGTAATAAAACAACCACTGTCATAAACGGGTTTTACTGGTGAATCAATGTTGTAGAAGATGATGGTGATTACATGTTCACTACAGAGCCTCTGAACGTCCAAATGGGTCAAATGTGATGACCAGGAAAAGGTGACAAACTGTATTTTACCTGAAATGTTTTGATAGGATTAGTGGATCAACATTTTAGACCAGTAGATGTTTTTGGTCGACAGTGGATGTTTGGGTCTTCATGGGTTATTTGTTTAGCATTAATTTAATCTAATCTAATCTAATCTAATCTAATCTAATCTAATCTAATCTAATCTAATCTAATCTAATACCAGAAAAGCACTGGGAGAGCGCAGACCTCTGCCAAGGTAGTGTTTGTACTTTCCTCCACTCGATGGTGCTAAATGACCTCATATGCAGCTCAGTGCCATAATGCCCTATCTCCCAATGATTTAAAAAAAAAACTTAAAAAAAATTCCTGGATCCAGACAGTGATCTGGATCACCACCAAAATGTAATCATGTGTTCCTCGTCCCATTTCTAACAATTCCTGAAAATTTCATCCAAATCCGTTCATAACATAAACAAACAAACAGATAAACGCTGGCAAAAACATAACCTCCTTGGCAGACGTAATAATATAATATAATATAATATAATCTTTTAAGTGTATGCTCAGAACAGCAGTGGAAAATAAAAGGGGATATTGTTGCCCTTTTGCGTTTCTTCTCTAGCTGAACCTCTTTCTCTAGTTAAAGCCGTTTTAATAACATGAGTTATGAATTGACGTTAGTTACTAAAACTCTGCTGTTGTTCTTGTAGGTATGACATGCCAAGCACGGACGTCGTATACGG
>JAQQZY010000028.1:18550217-18561897 GCA_030068375.1 Ostorhinchus rueppellii | reverse complement strand
AGCCCGCCCTACAATCTCGCTACACAGATGGAGCGTTGTGATTGGATCGGTTAATTTGTACCGGACCTGGCTGAGGCACTATGGAGCTTCCCTAGACCAACGATTCAGGCAAAAAATATTTTTTGCCTCTAGAGGCACCGTGTGCGGGCTAGTTTACTAGGCTAGCAAAAAGATGGAGATGAATAGTGGCTTTGGCTTAAATACTGTGAAAACTTTAGAACAATCTAAAAAATGGGAAGAGCTGTTATGCCATCAATTGCACAAACAGGTTTAAAAAGCATTCAGAGCTATGTTTTTATGGGCTACCTAAAGCCAAAGACAGAAGAAGCAGATGGATCGCTGCAGTTCGTAGAAATAACTGGAATCTAGGCAACGAAACCTGGATTTGTGGTTGGCATTTGGTGTCAGGTAACGTTAATTTATGCTGTATTTTTGGTAAAATCATACCTTAAATTACATATTGTTTTGGCTAACGTTACTTCTTAGTAAAGCTCTTAATGTTAGCATTTGTCATTTAGTTCTATTTTATGTCATATTTTTTTAATCCACTGACATGGTTGTGAAGTACACATCCTCACACATCCTCACCCCTGACATAACAGCAAATATCAACGCTGCTGCAAGTGAACACGTCTGTCCTAGTCCTGCCATACATGTACAATAAGCAGTCCAAACTGTCCGTGTCTTCTCCAATCCAAGGTTTAAAGGAGGCTCGTTCATTCTCTATGTCTCACTTGTACAACTAGTGAATGGCGGTGTTAGATAAGAACATAGCATGTCTGACAATAGCTAACTCACTATTTATATATAGGCTATGTACATACAAACCGTTCCATAGACAACCACAATATCGATCGGTATTCTCGTCACTTTAATTTCGCTAACAAATCCAGCCTTGAAGTACAAACAAGCATCAGGCTTTTGTTTGCTTTCAGGCTTTGGATTGTGTATTTTTCTGGCATTGAAATCAGGTTCATATAAATGTCAGGATACGTGATTTCCAGCCACATATCAATGTTCGTAGACCACTTGTTGTTTGGTAGCTTGTATAGATCCATGTCGAGTCCTTAATTTCACGTTATATTCCACATTTTTCCCGATCATGCTGTAGTTATTGCTATACTCTGCTATGGTGCGCTGGTTTGCTTTTGCCACTCAGTCTGACTTAGAGGGGCGTGGCCTGGAGGGGAAGTGACGTTTATGCGTACCTTCTATAGTGCATGGATAAGTAAAATAAAAAATAAATAAATAGATAAATAGATAGATAAAGACAAGATGCAATAAAACAGAATAAAAACCTCAAAAAGATAAAACAGTCTGAGATTAAAAAAAAAAAAAAAAAAACAGGATAAGAACATAGAATTTACAAATTAGAAGTTATAATAATAAATAGAGCAAAGAAATAGGATAATTAATTCATTTAGTGAATTAATTGCAATGTCACTATTTCTTAATGAGCTCAGTGACAGTGACAGGAACAAAACTGTTTTTTTTTAATGCTGTGTCCTGTTCCTTGGGACTAAAAGCCTCTGTCCAGAGAAAAGACGCACTGACTAAAACAGTCTGTGGAGTTGAACTCTGGGATTCTCAGCTTAGATGAAGCTTTCACATGGATGTTTTTTTAAGTAAATACATTTTTAAAAAGGCATCAAATTCTGTTTTAAGTAGTCTTAAAAAGTCTTAAATTTAATTTGTATAAACCTGTGGGAACCCTGTGTTTGAGTGAGACAGTTGTATAGTTCTTGGTACTCTCACAGCTAGCAGGTTCCATGTTCCACTGACCGGAGCCTTTCTGTGTTCAGTTTGCAGTATTTCTTGTGTGCGTTTCCTCCAGGTCCTCTAGTTTCCTCACTATCAAAAGCAAGTATGGAAATGTTAATTCTCTCGTCCGTGACTTTGACCAAGGCAATGATGAAGCTCTGGAGGTCCTTTGACACTCTCAGTATTTCTAATGTGCTAAAGCTAATGCTAATGTGAGGTGCCATTTGTATTTGGAGGGGTAACATGCACAGACTGAATTTCCATAATAATTCCTTTCAATCATCACTTCTGACCTGCTGTCAATGTTTAGACAGTGTTGTATTTAATGACAGACATCAGGCTCTTTACCTGTATCTTATAAATAACTATAGCTATAGCTTTACTGTATTTGAAGTGCTTTCGGACATTGACCTACGGACAGTGAATTGTATTTCCAGCCAGTTAATCACAGCACCCCATACACATGAGGGCAGAAAAATATCAAACACAATAATTATGGAGCAGGCCAAAGCATACTCCCATTTGATTTAGACCTCGGGGTATAATCTGGCCTAAGCCATGGGCTTATAGTCTGGACAGAGGGTATACGTTGGCCTGTTACACTGGCTATACAGCTCTCTTCTCTCTCTGCATTTCATGCTTGGTGGACGGTTCTGTCTGAGATAAAACATATACTCAGTCCATTCAGTCTATCTCTAACAGATCTGTTGGTGACACACAGAAGTAAAGGAGAGTGTGCTTTGGCTGTGTAATGTCGCTAGAAAATTCCCAGAAAGTTGTGTGAAGGTGCGTGTATTTTGAAAATAACCGCTCTTCATTCCCTTCCTGTTGTCTGAACAATTTCCAAACATAAGCAAAAACTTTTCCATACTTGCTACTTGCAGTTACTTCATCTGAATGAACTTGCGTGCTGTGAATTAAAATTTAAAGACATGACTTGCAACTTCCAAAATATTTTTTCCTGGCAGATGTTCATGAGCCATGGTGGTTAAAAGAATTGCATGATCCAACACTTCTTCACGTTATTATGGTTTTAATTCTAATTTAAGTCTTTCATATTCTTCAGTCTTTCCATCTGTCCTGATTGCTTTTGAGATTAATTTTTTTTTTTACAATTTGTGTTCATAAAGGAGACTGAGAAATGCAGAAATGGAATGTGGTAATCATAATTATATTCATTAGTGTATAATGAAAAATATAATTACTGATTTATTTTTTATTACCTTAAAATGGTTCCCATCCACAGCCAGCCATGTTTCATTGACACAGTAGCTCAGAATGAACTTCCTCTTTTTCTCCCCTTTGCAATTATAAGGCAGGTGACATCCACTGTTAACGTGTCTTCTCGTCAACTATTATGTATGATTGAACAAGAGAGTTATTATTCCTTCGATTAAAAACCAGAATTTTAATTCTAACACTGCTTCCACTTTTTTTTTGTATTTTTGTTGCATATTTAGTGACCATTGTGGGGTTGGTTTAATTCTGCAGCTTCACTGATATTAATATGAGATGATTCATATGAAAATAAATATTACACACTGTACACAAGATAAACTTTATGTAATTAATGCAATACATCCATTATGTAAATGTTCAAACATAGCAAGACTATTCAGTGATTTCTGTACAAAAATGATCAACACTTTTCCTCATAATGACACTAAATGAGCTCCTCTTAGGCATTGTTACAACAGCAAAGTGTCAGTAATTAAATGATGTGATAAATGGGTTGAAGGTGATTCATTAATTTTCTTTGTCTGTCCCAGATTGTTTGGCTCGTGTACGCCGGTACATAGTGACCAAGATGGGGGAGGACTGGATTTTCCTGGTTCTTCTTGGGCTTACAATGGCTCTGGTCAGCTGGAGCATGGACTATGCTAGTGCCAAGAGTCTGCAAGGTACCACGAGAACAGATCACACAGATTATTACGTCCAACAGGTTGTTCAGTGGGGTCTTATCATGTCTGTAAACACTTTTTTATTTCCTCTGGTTTCTTGTCTTTCAGCGTATAAGTGGATACATGGAGAGCTTAAGGGCAACGTGCCGCTCCAGTACCTCGCCTGGGTTACTTATCCCATGATCCTTGTCATGTTTGCATCGCTCTTCTGTCACTTGGTTTCCCCACAGGCCATTGGTAAGCCTGTCCATCAACCTGTCAGCCTCTCTCATCCTCCCTCAGTATCTGCTTCCTCCCTCTGTTCACCTCCTTATACCTCTGTTATACCACATTTGAAAGTGTTTACTTATTATTTCCTCCACTGTTTTTCCTCTGGTCTTCACAGGTTCTGGTATTCCTGAACTGAAAACTATCTTAAGAGGTGTAGTACTGAAAGAGTATCTGACCCTCAAAGCCTTTGTAGCTAAAGTCATCGGCCTCACTGCTGGCCTGGGGAGTGGGATGCCAGTGGGTAAGGAGGTAAATAAACACTCTTTTATCTATTTACTGTCTGCACTGCCCTATATTTATTACCATTCACTCATCTCGCATCACTGTCTTCATCATTTCTCTCCTTCCTTTCTTGCTCCATCACACTGTTTTTTTTTTTTTTCAATCTTGGAGGATAATAAATCATCTTCTGTCATGTTTTTCCTCTTTTCCTCCTCTCACGGGACTGAAGCAAATTATTCAAGACCTCAGCAAAGGAGTACATTTATTTTCCCCATTACAGTAGCAGGGCAACTGTCTCATCCTGCAATTATACAGTGATTTATCTGTTCTGATACATCATGTCCTAGTTTAGACTCCCTGTTTTACAGCTTACAATTGTCAGGGTTTTTGTAACATCATGTTATGTGGTGATCTGTGATTTCCTCCTGCAGGGTCCCTTTGTCCACATCGCCAGCATCTGTGCCGCAGTGCTGAGTCGATTCATGTCCATCTTCTCAGGAGTTTATGAGGTAAGATGAAGGCCTGACCAAAACAGACTACATTACCCATAAGCCCAGCTTCCCACTAACCAAAGTCTAATAAAGCTATGGAATGTGTTTTTTCTATGTTATGTATTTGCAGGGTTCCCAAGGGCCTTAAAACTTGAGAAAATGTTACTGAACTTGTGTTTTACATATGTTTATGCCTTACTAAAGACGCCAACATTTAGACTTTGAAATTGGACATTCTTTTAATTTGAGTGGGAACCCTGTGTCCTCTCCCATTTGTCACTCTCGTGCCCCTCTCATTCCCCCCTCCTCTTTTATCTTGTGTCTTTGTTTTGGCTCGCCCCCTCGCACCTCGTCTGTGTTTGTGTCTCACTGTATTAATAGTGTGACGGTAATGTCTGGCATGTGTATTAACAGTGACCTCCCATATCCCTGTCCCTCATTGTCCCTCCTCCCCTTGGCTTTCTCATTCATCCGCTCATCTGTGTCCCTGCTCCTCCCCCTTTTCTGTCTCCACCCATGAACTTTAACCCCAGAATGGCACCCATAACCAGGACCTGTTGGTGTGTGCGTGTGCCGTGGGAGTGGCCACCTGTTTCGCTGCCCCTGTGGGAGGCAAGTCCCGCCATTGACCCCCCCCCCCCTCCCAACCCCGACCCCCAGACTCACTCAGGCTCAGGTCTCTGATCAGCTTTGTCATTAAGAAATTGCATCAGTAATCAAAATATGCAAGTTAAGTATAAATTGACCATCTGGATGATTGTTTTGCTTTCTTGATCGATACCACCAGATAGTCATTTCTTTACCATTAACTTATCTGATCTCCCTTAACTATATTGTGTTTCTTATCGAAGTGTTTAAGATAGCACATTCAGGTTTTTACGCCTATTAGTTTCTACTTTTGCATTCATTTACTTCCATTTTTTGGAATGACATTAATACACCACACTGTCAAAGTCAACATTTTATTTCTGTCCAGTGTTCCTGTATTTATTTTTTGTAAAGATTGTGTATTAATGATGGGGAAGTTGGAGCCCTCTTTAAAGTCTTTTACATCGCATCCTAAACATTCTCAATTCAGTTCAGGTCTGGATTCTGTGGTGGTCTATCCATGTGTTAAAATGTCTCATTCTTCCTGAGCCATTTTTACAATTTGATCCTGATGAATCCTAGTTTTGTCGTCTTGGAATATGTCCGCTGATGTTCAGACCTGGTCATTCAGTATATTCAGGTAGTCATGTGACCTAATTTTTTGGACACATAAAGTTGCTGAACCTACACCTGATCATAATACTGTCCCCACAGGCTTGTACTGTAGGCACAAGGCATGATGGGTAATCAGTTCTCACCCTGATGTGCTCAACATTCTGGAGCAGAATCAGTCTGGACTCACCAGATCACATGACCTTGTTGTGGCAGAAACAGATTAATTGTTGCACTAATTATCCAAGTTAAGGATCTTACCTGTTTACTTTGTTAAATCTAAGTGGAGACTGTTTTTTGGCTGAGCAGTATATGACAAAAAAAAAAAAAAAGTTTTACGTTTGTATATTTACCTCAAAATCACCTGTTCATGTAAAAAAAAATACTGTGTGGCATCAACAAGTGCAATCACAATCACAGAAGAGCCACAGACTCTTAAGAGCAAGAGTCACAACCCTTTGGAACATGAAATTAACTTTCTGTTATATTCATTTCAAAATGGGAAAGTGAATGAGTGAATCTATTTGTCAAAAGATAACACTAGAAATTTACTGAAAATACATTATTGTTGTATTTTTTTTTCATATTTTTTCTGAATTTAGTCCTCATTACTCTACTTTCATCTAATCATGCACAACCCTTAAACCCATGTTTGTTTGTAGATCAGTTGTGCATTAGCAAAACATACAATACACTGTCTGTGCACAAATAATCTTTGGTGGTAGCTAGATGAAGGAAGAAAGACCTCACCTACAAAACAAAGCCAAATCTGAGGACTGCTGACAGTGGCTGCAAAAAGCCCTGGTTCCCATACACTTACACTGAACTTGGCTCTAAAAGCACTGAATCAATTTTATTTTGTTTTGTTTTGTTTATTTTCCAAGACTTATTCCTGCCTCATCTGATGTAGTTCGGCTCTTTCATAAGTGATCTGGTGGTTGATCTGGAAGCTATTGTCCTCTTAATTAGATCTGAGGTTTAATAAAGCCCTGATGTCTGTCGTGTCAGGCTGTGATTGACAAGTGACTTATAAATTAGGTTTCTGTTTTACTGGAGTCAAGTTCATAAAACACATTTTCCCCCCGACAGACACTTTATGACTAGTTCTGGTTAATAGCTTACAGTAAGAAAACTACAAATTGATGGAATACTTGATGTGGTTTTCTCTTTTAGAGTCAGTGGCTGGAGCTCTGACCCCTGGGACTCCCATAGTTCCACCCCTTATGCCCAAAGTGGTCATTTCTGGGTCTGAAATGCCAACATGGTGATGAACAAACTCCAACCTACTGGCTTTAAGCAGTCATTTGCTTTGGGTTTTGACAGGTGGATATTTTCAACATTTATACACTGCCAGGCCACTGAGCTAAGCTAATTGACTCTGCGCTAACTTTGTAATTATCCTAAAGCTTTTAGCGTGGTATCGGTTCTTTCAGCTGGGCAGGAAAGTGACTCAACATATCTTCCAAATTTCCAAATCAATTTGTCTACAACTGACCTCAGATCTGCCTCTGCATGAGTGTGAAATGTTTGAGTAACTAAATATGCAGAGATGGAGTGAGATAATGCAATATCAGAGACACTGTGTGTGAGCTTTGAATTATAAGGTTCTAACAATTGGTTCTGATATGGTGAACTAAAAAAACAAAAACAAAAAAAACCTTCAGATAATAATAGACATAGAGCCTTAAAATTTAACACCATGATTCAAAACCGTTATTTTCCGATGACCTGTTGCTCCTGTCTGAAAATTGTTCTGACACCTGACCACTTAGTTCATTTCCTGAAGGCTTAAATGACTTCCTTTAAATGTGATTAGCATGTGCATCCTCACTCTGCTGTTTGCTCTTGTGGGTTTTTCTGCCTCTTTATCACTTTTTTCAGTGAACATTATTTATTCACTTTATTCCATTTTCCTCCCCTCTGTCATCTCTACCCTCATGTTTCCTCACCTTGATCTATTATTCTCTCTTTCTTCATCTCATTCTCTTGTCTTTCTGTCACATTTAACTCCTCATCACCATCACTTTCCCCTTCATCATTTCTGGCCTTTCATCCCTCACCCTGTCTCACCCCTCCTCACCCCCTGCTTTGTCCTCCCCCTCTCTGTTTTCTGTGTCAGTAGAACCCTTATGGTTACACAGATATTCTGACTGTTGGCTGTGCCGTGGGGGTGGGATGCTGTTTCGGCACTCCACTAGGAGGTACTGTACGACCTGCATGCTGCCTTTCACAACCTAAAACCCTTCACTAAACATTTGCCTTTACTGAATAAATTCTGTGCCAGATCTTTATTATGACATTTATTACACAGACAGGATTAAGTATCAAACTCATCACAATTCAGCATAAATCTGAATTATTACATTCACTAGGTCTTTTTATTAATGCAAACCAGAGATATTCAACTTCAGACCTGGAATTATTTTCTTATTCACATTAAAAAAATAAATTGGGACTGGGGTTTATTTCACTAAAATGCTGCCATTAAAGTTGCAAGAGCTGAAATTAGGGTTAAAAACACCAGAATTCTAAAATATACACTTTCTTCTCTGTTTCCAAATAAATGACTAGCATAGGCATAAAGGTAAATTTGACATTGTTGTGGAGAAGTGTAGTTATTTTGCAGGGCGTCTGTGTCGAAATACAAAATATAATAGTCATGTCACGTTTTCCAGTTTCTGTAATTGCAGCTGTCAATCATGTCAAAACCTACATGTCATGGGTTCTATACCTCAAAAACAGGGTCCAGAGTGTGTAGTAGACTGCTTGTCGTAGTCATACCATTTAAATTACAACATAGTTACTAGCGCAACAGCTGTAAATGTGATAAATTATGTGATTTATTTGTCGTAAGTACTGACTTTTAACCACCTGAGACCCAGTGATGACTTTTTTTCCTGATGTTTATGGACAACAGTTTCACATCTTTATTAAAAAGACAAAGAAAAAGCTGTCCATTCTAAAAGGCATCCATAGAAAAAAAAAAAAAAAAAAAGGAAAAATGTATGTTGTTCTGGGTCTCAGGAGGTGAATGCTTGTACTAAGGGAATTTAATTAATAAGTTAATAGTTCATTTGCAAATAAATAATTTCAAACAAAAATGAACTGGCTACGATCCTATTATTTTGCAAAAAGTGGGCTCTGGGTAAAACAAGACGAGTATAGCAGATATAACTGTTAATATATACTGCGTATATATTGGTTTATTCTCCTATCACTGCCCTTGACCACAGTACTGATGAAGATCTGGAACTGGTTTCTGAGCTCCTTCAGTGGCAGCTCACTGCTCCTAATGTGCTGAGTGTTATTGCCAAGTGCTGATGTCAGATGCTCTTTATATTATAATGTGTAAAATGCTTAACCTGAGTTTCACTTCAAGACTGCACTGATGAGCATACTGATGAGGTTTTTCAGCCTTTAAAGCAATATTACAGTGTTTGAATCTCTATGTGACAGCCCAGATTGAACTAAAGCTTTATAACATATCTAAAAAATAAAAATAATCAGGGACATCTCATAACCTCTTTTTTTATTTGTGCTGTTTAAGAAATGGTCTCCTTGTTTTGTTTAAACTTGGTGGAAATCTGCCTCTAAAAGCCTGGTTTCTTATTGTCCTACATAAATGGATTTCCCTGCATTATTTATAGTGTTTTACGTGAGTTTCTCTTTTGGTTTTTTTGCTTTAGTGGGTGTTTGTTGGTTGGAGAAGAGTGATGCCATATCTTGTTAGCACCAATCATCATGTATAACAGTAGAATCCAACATTCTTGTTATGTTGCCAAGCAACTGTCAGTCAAATTAAACCACATCCACTCAGCCCTGATGGAGACGTTGGCTGAGTTCACCCATGTGTGCAAATCATACTGTATCGAAGGGTTTGTCCCAGAACTCTCATTTTTACTTATGAATATCAGGGAAACACATTTAAAGTTTTAATGAACTTTAATTCATTTTAGCTGTTTTATCACATTTATTCTAGTTGGTTTTATGTGATCCTTTAATTTTTTTCCACTGGATGGCATTTCAGTGACATTGTACTTGTTATAATGACAATAAAGAATATTGTCTATTCTATTCTATTCTATTCTATTCTATTCTATTCTATTCTATTCTATTCTATTCTATTCTATTCTATTGCATTTCTCAAACTAAGTTATATTAGGGTTATTAAGGCTTCATGAACCTAATATGTAAACAGGGATATACAATGTTTAAAAAGTACATAGCCTCATTCAACTGTTGGTTTAAAACACCATAACTTGAAAGTTTTGTTGAAATACACACAAAAGAAGATAACAGAGAAGCTCAATCTAATCATCTAACTGATTTGTTTATTAACTTTTTAACAACAACAAAAATTCAACCACACTGTAAGATGTTAACACATTTTTGTGCACAGTAATAGCATATAGTTATCCATTAAATGGATTATTATTTTTTTCTGTTCAGCCCTTTTATCTCATCATAGTGTTTCTGATGTTCTGTATGTGTCTGTGATTGGTTTACATACTGTTTATGTCTGTACACTTGAATGCACCTGTGTGTGTTTGTTGTGTGTGTGTGTGTGTGTGTATTTGTTCATTCCCTGTGGCTGTTCCTGTTGTGTATAATTACACCCTCAGCGTCAAGTGCTTATTTAACTCATCTCTGTTTCTCTTTTTCCTCTTTCCTTGTTTTACACACCATCCACGCTCATGTCTCCTCTCCTCTTTAATCCCTCCTCTTCCTCTGTCCTTCTTCCTCCCTCCCTCTCCGCCACCACCAGGGGTGTTGTTCAGTATTGAGGTCACGTCTACCTACTTTGCGGTGAGGAATTACTGGCGGGGATATTTTGCCGCCACATTCAGCGCCTTCATATTCAGGGTGCTCTCAGTTTGGAACAAGGATGCTGGTGAGACACACATCTAACACACACATGCACACACATGCACACACACACGCACACACACACACACACACACAAACACACAAACTGTCAAAAGACTGCTGAGCTGGTATGTTATGGAAAGCAGCTGGATGTGACAGCTAAGTAATACTTGCCTCTGTAGATAAACCTGAAATGTTTTAAATCATCACCTACAGAATTTACACACTCAAATAGAAACATAAAGCCTCTGCTTGTTGTGGTCTATCTATCTTAATATTTTCCAGACAAGATCCCACCAGGGGGTCTGTTGTATGCTGCTTCAAAACAAATTTAAGACTCTTTTTCCTTTTTGTTGTCCAATTTTCACTAGGCAAACATCTCTGAGTCTGAGGTAATATTTCCCAACATGCAGTCCCCTTTCTAATCTTAGTAAACTGATATCCTCTTTGAACCCTCAAAATAGCCGTGTCTTTTTAATTATTTATACACACTATTTCCTTGGACCGCCTATAACTTTGATTAGAGGACATATTTGCTGTGGCATCTTTTATGCCACACAATGCTTATGCAATGTCATAATAAATTAATGCAGCGTCCAGGGTTACATTCATTTTTGGCCAAGGTCTTGTATTGATGTGGGGGAGTCAGACTATTGTGTAAAGTCCTCTCAATCGTATCTTAAAGATTCTCAAAGGGATTCAGGGCTGGACAATCCATGCGTGAAAATGATGTCTCATACTGGCAAGTCCTGCTGCTGATGAATCCTGGTATTGCCATCCTGGAATATGTCTGAAGAAAAAAATGGTCTTTCAGTTTATTCAGACTCAGCTGACCTCATTTTTGGGACTCATATTGTTGCTGAGCGTACACCTGAACAGCTGAAGCAACCCCAGATCATAACACTGCCCCCACAAGCTTGTACTGTAGGCACCAGTCATGATGGGTAATCACTTCATCCACCTCTCTTC
>JAQQZY010000028.1:18483287-18496512 GCA_030068375.1 Ostorhinchus rueppellii | reverse complement strand
TAGCTGGGATAGGCTCCATGTGACCCTAGTGAGGATAAAGCAGGTATAGAAGATGAATGAATGAATGAATGAATGAAACTGACAAACAATGAAATCAAATACACAGAAAATGAACATGACAAACCTTGTGAGCTGACATCCACAAGGGGCTAAATGTTCTTTGCGTTCTTGGTTGTCCTCTTCCTCCTTTAATTTTACTCATTTTTGAAGTTAATCTTATTTATTTATTTACTTTTCTTTTTGAAAGTGCATACTGTTGTCGTAGCATCTTCTGGCTGAGTGACTAATAAAGGGTCGGGCGGAATCTAAATAATTAAATAATTGTTCCGTCTTCTTTACCACGAGAAGGCGTTGGAGTAAAAGATAAGGACAAGAGCTAAAATAAAGCTTGCTGTGAGAGACAGTTACACTATACAATAAAACAGTGTCTTCTAAAGACTAAACGCAAACCAAAACATACAGGACAGCTCTTACATGAGAAATAAAACACAGAAACACACAACGACATCTTTATTTTTTTCCCCACAGAAGCATATCTTGATACAGAAGGTGGTAAGTCAGACTTGTAATGTACGGAAGTCACATTTATGAATATCATTTAAGTGTACAACAGTCCTTTTCATCGGGTAGAAGAAAGATCCGGTCCAATATAGTCCAAACATGATCTGCACTGTTATGTATGATATTAGTAAGATATTCTAAGGGGATCCGATCAAACATTATTTTCCACCAACCACAGATAGAAGGAATCTTACAGTTTTAGTGATGATTAGAATTTGAAACGGTCATACTAACCATCAGGAATTTCCCTAGTGAACGTACGCCCAAAGCTTCAAGAAAACTATCTTTTTTGCCAAATATTGAGATTGGTGTGGAATGGGTTTGGAGTAAATTAGTAATCAAGGTAAAGGTACGTAGTTATTCAGTGTCGGACAACCTGCAGCTTTCCTTTCTCCTCAATTTTCTCAGCAAAGTGGGAGAGAATCCTGCTGAAGTAGATGGATTTCATTCCTGGACTCCCTGCTGCTGATCCAGAGGAGGCACACCATTACTCTGCTTTTATCACCAAACTCGTCACTCACTCGAGCCTCTGCCTGCTCTGAAAGCAGCCTCTGCTATCTATCCATCTCTGGCTAGATTTAAAATTGCCTGGGCTATCTATCTCAGACTGGGGTGTAAATAGTATTCACCGTGCAGTAAGACAGAGTGAAATAGCCCTCGCCTGCCCATCGCAAAATCCCTGACAATAACAAAACACCCACTGCGCTAGCGCCACTGATGAGTACCATTCAGAGCGGCGTGTGAGTAGTCAAAGCACCTGCGAAAACCTGCATTTTAGATGAGTCCTGCTGCATGTGAGCATGAAAACACCTTCCTTTTTATTTGTGCTGCTTAAATCTCCATATGAAATACGAGACGTGTTTGCTGAGGAGGTGTTGTCCCTGGCGATGGAGGGCTCCATATGTTCTGCATTTGTTTACCCAGTGATTACAGGCCTCTCCACCCCGTGAGCCGGCACTGTTGTCTTAGCAGGAGCTGCACTGTCACACCAACACAACCCCTCCTCCTCCACCTCCACCTCGTCTTCCTCATCTCCATCGTCACGGGAACAGCAGCCACAGGGGAGAGCTGGTCCACAGGAAATTAGGAGTGTGACAAGATAAGACCCAGCGTTCATCTGATACTGTTCCCTGGCAACCAGTAAGAGCAGCGGAGAATGACAAAAAAAAACAAAAAAAACCCAACAATGTGCAGAAAAGGTACGTGCTGATGTGAATGTAATGGGCAACCTGTCACATCAGTTTCCCCCTGTTAAACTCACCTATACACTGTGAGCACTGCAGGACAAATCAAACATCTCACACACTTAACGGTACTTTCCTGTAACTCGTATAAGTTACACTATCCCTCTAGTTGTCTGTGGTGTGCGCTGTCTGGCTGGAAAGTCGATATTTTCAAGTCATTCTTTGATACAGAGCCAGGAAGACGCGTGCCGGTGACTCTAGCCCTATCTCCCATTGTGCTTTATGGGTTTCCGCATCACCATGTTCAGATAAAAGTGTTGTCCCTAGCTACGGTAACAAAGCGGCAACAAAACTAATAAAAACTTCTTCATTGAAAAAAAAATGTGACTCAGTTTTATCTCATGACGCTCCGATTACGAAGTGTCAAATATGAAGAATTATTGAAGAAAGTTGAAATGAATACGATATCTAAAGCCATTGCAAAATTGTTTAGATGCTTGTGTTGCGGAGATAACAAGTGGGCTGGATGTAGGACACAAGGTCCCAGAAAAAACGGACAATCACAACAAACTGACGGCCAATTTCTGCGTTTGGCTTCTCATCGCATTTAATCTAAATTGTCATTCAACTCGCTGCAGATTTAAATGAACGCCGTTACACCTGGGTTGTCCAGCAATGTCGACCCAGGTAAATGTTTTCTTTGTTGCTATGATTTGGCCACTTGTGGAAACTGCCATCTTTGTTGTTCCTTGCACTTCAGCCCCTGATGAGACACAGTTTGGTTTGAAAATGTATCAAGAGCATAGATGTTCATGCAGTGTTCATGCACCCCAGGTCTCTGAGCAGCGTTTGTAGTCTGGAAACACACACATACACTTAGAAAAGGAGAAAGGGCCATGTGTGCAGTGAAAACCAGAGCTGTAGCCATTTTATTTTTTACTAGGGATGCACTGATACCACTTTTTTACAGACGGAGTACAAGTCCAAGAACTTCTATTTGAGTACCTGCCAGTACTGAGTACCGATACAAGTACTCAAAACATTACAGTTCTTTGTTACTTTTAAGGATCATTTATGCTCAATGCTAAATACGGATCCCGATACGGACAGATCCCTTCTGTCCGTGCTCCACGTTCATTTTGTCCAATTTCTGCGCGTGTCCATAAAGCTTACGGATACGGGCCAAACGGAGCAGTACCGCCGGAAACTGTGGAGGCAGTGTTGCTGTCACTACCCAATACGTAGCTCTAGTGAGGCATGAAGAAGAAATAAGAATGGCGGAACTTTCTGAAGACAAGCTGTGCGAGTTGATGAGAAACTATAAACATCTCTATGACGTTACTTCTCCTGGACACCGAGATAAACAGAAGATACAGAACAGCTGGGAGGAGATTGGAAGGGAACTGAATGCGAGTTGGGCGGTAGGGAAGGAAAAATGGAGGTCTACCCCCTGGTGGATATATTGGTTAACATCTATGCCTACGTAAAGGACACATGGAAGAATGTGGCTACTGACATTTAATGTGTTGGAATGAGCGTTTGTCAATCAATCCACCAGGGGGTGCCGCTCTTAATTAACCATACTGGACAAACATCATGAAGAAATGTAAAGTTTTATGAGAAGAAGAAGAAAGTCAGTACAGGTGGTCCTCGGGTTACGCCGTACTTGACCTACACTGTTTCGACTTTCGGACGCCTGAGTCGTAAAGTCGGACATTCCAGTCGGACATCTCCAAGTACTTCACCAGAGTAGAGAGGCCAGTAGAACCCGTACCTTTAATGTCTACAGAAGATCCTGCACCTGCTACCCCGCTGGATGATCCGGATTCTCCAGCAGCAGCTCTCACAGCCTCCTCCCCTCCTTCTTCTCCAGCCACCTCTCAGCAGTGATGGCAAGTACAGCATCTTATTTTTTATTAGAATTTATTTTATTGAATTAATATGAAGTATAATACATGTATTTGGATATTTATTTAGAGATTTAGGAGGTATTAAAGGGTTAATTCTGACTTGCACGGAAATTCTGGTTATGTCGCCAGTGTAGGAACGGAACTCGTTCGTAACCTGAGGACCACCTGCAATAACAAACATGGAGCTGACAGAGGGAACACTAATGTGGATACTACTGTTGCAGAGTTTCCACTGGTAAGGTTTAAAAGTGAAGCTTCAGGAGGGAAAAGACAAATGAGTGTTAAGTTTCATTTTCACTTGTGTTGGTGGTGGTCCGCACTGCTCCTTACCCCCATAGTATTATAAGTAAGATGTAAACCAGCTCAGCCCTGGGTAGTTTCATAAATATGTCAGTAGTTTTTCTCTAACTCACACAGTCGCTCTTTGAACAGATCCTCTACCTCCACCGTTCCCACTGGTATTCTATGTCTGGCTACACATCCGACAACACCTGGAAAACGGACAGAATCACGTACGCAGAGGATGGACAGAACACTCTGTCCATATCTGTCTGTGTCTTTAACCTTACTTCCAGTCGGCGTTACTTTATTGACCGTCATTTATTTTGAAAAATCCCCACACTGCTGACATTATTCATCTGCCGTGTACCTGCTGCACTTAACTGGAAATGTCGCGCTGCCGTAAGCGGTGTGTCGGAGTATTTTTACCAGTACAAGTACAAGTACTCACGCTCAGTATTGGACCCGGAAGTTTTTTAAGTTGAATGGACAGGGTGTGGGATACCCTTTTTCTTTTTTTTTTCTTCTTCACTTGGTTCCACAGATCCCATCATACAGATGAGTGGAACCAATGAGCTCAGACATCAGAATAAAATGTTAATGTTTCTACAAACTACACGTACATACTATTTCACCATCATTTTCATTGATAGATCAGCTAATATTTACCATCTATTAAACTTTGACATCACAGAGTGGACACCATCTAAACCTTCTTAATTTTTTTTTAGGTTTTTTTAGGGAATAAAAGGAAAGGATCGTCGTTTGATTTAAATAATACAAAATACATTGTGAGTTTATAATCACATCCTTTCGGACCTTTTCTGTATTAAACAAAACACATCCTGTTCTCAGCTTCTTGCTTCTTAAACCCTAAAGCTTTGAGGCTCAACTCAACGTGTGACACTGAACAGATTGTAACATACGAGTGTGGAGGTCTGGAAGTACTCAGAGGCAGGATTATCATTCTTCTTCCTTCCACTATCTGTGTGTCTCCATTTATAAAGTCCTCCCTCCCTCTGTGAAAGAACAACAACCTCTGAGCTCCATCTACACCCTGGAAATCCAAGGTTTTGACGAGGACGCAGGCCTTTTTAAGTGTCACTTTCTTTTGTGGGGATTTAGTCGTTTTAATACCCCAACATGCTTCCTCACATGTTCCACCAAAACCTCCTTCCACTGCTTTGTACTTCGCATCACGTGTTCAGTGCTGACAAAGATGAGTGGGATTATTTTTAACCCTTCAACTCCTTAGACATTATTCTAGGTAAACATGCTGCTGTGAGAATGTGCGTGTGTTCCTTTTCTTCAGTGGTTTTGTTTTACTGTTTTTTTTTTTGTTTTTTTTAGAATAAAACATGGTGGAAAAGAGAGAGAGGAATTGAAGTTTTACCGGTTTTTACTAAATAAGGCGCTCAAAATGACAGCGGCAATAGAGGGTTCAGCAAATTGAATTGAATTGAACTGAACTAAGCCTACATTTACGCGAAAACCATCTGAACCAAAAGTGGCGTTTCGTTTTCACTTTTAACTCCGCATTTAGACAAGTGTGTGTGTGTGTGTGTGTGGGGGGGGGGGGTTAAATCATGGAAAAACAAGCAATCAACAGGCCTAATTGTTGTTTAAGTTAATGGTAGGTCAGTAGACTAAGGCTACATTTACACGAAAACCATTTGAACCAAAAGCGCCAAAGTGGCATTTCATTCTCACTTTTAACTCCGCATTTAGACGAGCGTTTCTGGGTGAAATCTGTGCGAAGGGAAACACAAAAGTGTGTGAAATGTCATATATATGGATGCTGTATACACACCAGATGGCTAGGGGGCAACACTCCCAACAACGCCTGCCTAGAATCTGTTTACTTCTCTTCTACCAGTTTACGCCTAGCGCATGAAATACAGTAACCATAACAGCAGAAGTCCTCCCAGGTCACACCCACAGCTGTCTAGGTCGCCTCCTCTGTATTGGTGCATCAAGAATGTGTAGAATGTAGTTAATTCTTGGTCTCTGTTCTCTACTGCTCTCTATCAGGATTCTTATCAGTTGCTGAAAGGACTCTTGGATGTAAATTTCAGCGTCAAGGGCAAGTTGAACCTCCGTCGCAGGGCTCCACATGTTGTTTACTTGTTTTTCCGGTCCTGTCGCTTGCTTGTCACAGCATTTCTATAAAAGTGATGAGAAACGCAGTTTTGCACTTTTCATCCTTTACACAGTGACACGAGGGTGGAGCATTTTTAAGATTTCCACTCTGAAGGGTGGTTTCACTTTTTGCGTTTTCAACCCCCCCAAAACACTGTTAGCATCTAAACAACATGGACATCCGATAAAATATTTTGCATTTTTCAGCCCTGAGTATTATTGTGTAAAGTGCCCCTACGTCCCTGCTGCTACATGAAACAAGAACAACCTCTGAGCCACAACTACAATCTGAAAACCTCAAATTTTGGAAAACAAATACATACTTTTATGTTGCATTTTCCTTTTCAAAGATTTCAATAGCATGGAACTGTTTCTGCATCCAACACAGGAGCAGCCAGATGGAGAGTCAGCTTGTGACTGATGGGTCGCCAGTTCAATTCCTTGGACTGGTGGAAAGGTGTTATGGTGCAGCCACACCGAACGCGAATTGGCAAATTTAATCGCGCGTCACACCTCTGACGCACCGCGTGTACGCCCCGAGTCTGGACGCTGGACAAATTTGTTAAATTCGTGTCAAACGTGCAAGTAGCAAGCCCGCTATTTTTCAATACATAAACAAAATCTGTCCCACCAATTCAGTCACTCTTCAATCATGGCTGCGATCACTGTGACTGCTGCTCTGTACCTGCTGTGGAAGTCCCAGATGTGTCGGAGGGCCAGATACCGTCGCTTTTGGGTTCACCCAGTCCTGCAGAAACACCTGCAGCACTGGGAATTCCACCACCTCCTCCAGGAACTCCGCCTGGATGACAGCCGCTTTCAGCAGTACTTCAGGCTGACTCGGGCTCAGTTTGATACGCTGTTGGCGAGGGGCTACAGACGGGCTATTCCAGCTGCCGAGCATCTGTCCATCTGTCTCCGGTGCGTGGTATTTTATTGTTGTGTCAAAGTTCTCAACGCTGATTGGCTTTCATGGCACGGCGTCACGCAAATTCGCGTGAAAAGTTCAATATTTTCAACTCGAGCGTTGAGGCGTCAGACGCGTATTTGCGGCAAACGCACCGGACGCCTCCAACGCACCCCAGCAAACGTGTCCAACGCGCCGCCCAGGGCGAATTTGCGTCGAAACGTGTCTCTGCATTGACTTTGTATGTAATCTCGACACGCAAATCGGCGAATTCGCATTCGGTGTGGCCGCACCATTAGCTGATGTGTACTTGAGCAAGGCACCTAACTCCCAGTTTGCTCCCAGGGCTCCTGAAATGGTGAAATGGTGCGTGGGTTAGAGCCCACTGCTCACGTAGTGGGTTCTAACCCACGCAGTGTGTGATGCATGCATGATCTAGTGATGGGTTAAAGGCAGAGGAGAAATGTTGGTGTGGTGCATGTTTACATAAGTGTGTGAGCCTACTGACAACAACATTCTTCTTCTTCTTCTAACACTTAGCACTGCCCAAGAGAAGTGTGATTCATTTAAAAAAAAAAAAAAAAAAAAGCAGCCAAACAACCCAAAGCTTTTTTTCCCTCCTATTCCAGAATAATAGTAGTATGATGCCAGAGCTATAATCAGCATTGGCTAAGCTCTAGTAAACTGTGGAAGTCTGGAAATGCAAGGCTAAAACAAGGGTTGATGAAGATCTAACAGACTTTTGTAACTATTTCTTTATTAACCCTTTAAGTCCTGAGCCTGTTTTAACCAGAATTTCCCTGGCTGGGATCAATGAAATCTCTCTCTCTCTCTCTCTCTCTGTCTATCGATCTATCTAATCTATTTTGGCCATTTTTTAATACTTTTGTCTCTATATACCACATAAAAAATGTTTAACATGCCCATGCTTGGTAACTTTTTTTTTTCAGCACAATTTCATCTATATGAAGATTTAATTATTATTTCACTATAACCTGTAATTACGGAAGCCCGATTCGGTCATGCCGTTCAAACAGTTTTTTATATTGTTTTCTCGTGATAACGACATAATTAATTGTTTTCTCGTGATAACACGCGATATCACGGGAAAACAACTATTGTTTTCTCGAGATAACGAGAAAATGATGTCGTTATCATGAGAAAACAATATAAAAAACTGTTTGAACGGCATGACCGAATCGGGCTTCCATATATAATGTCTATATAAGGATTATAACTATAATGTCATCACATAAGTAGTATCAGCTCATTCGACCACTTTTCCCAGTTTGTAAAATGGTGAATATATGGACAGAAATGCAACATCTGCCGTCCCATCCCACCAGTATAAGTGCACATTCATGTTCATTTTCTACTATCATATCTCCGCTTTTCCATGGTCTATCAGCACCAAATAAAAACTGGGTGAGTTATTTATTTATTTATTCACATTTTTTTAAAGAAAGATAACAAATACATAAACAAGTAAATACAAATGAAATATAACAGTGCAAGGGAGGCCGAAAGCTTAATATGAGTTTCAAATCCGCGCTTTCGAGTAAAGTTGATGGAGTTTTTTGTTACTGCGCTTTAAAGATGGCACATGATCTGATCATGCCGGCGTGATTATCGACCACACAGGGTTAATAATGATAAATGACCTAAAATTAAATGAACAACAAAAACAAAGTCAGATACAGGAAGTAATATTAATATCAGGTCTCAGCTATTGCCTCAAATGTGATTTTAAACCTCAAAGAACTAAACTAAATATTTAATAACTTTTGAACCACGGATCTTATCAGTGCATGTAAATAATTCAGATAAAATGCTGTTTCTCCGCTTTTCATCATCATCAGATATGACCCATTTGGACATTTAAAGGCCCTGTTGTCAATGTGGAAACGCTGACTTTTTCTGCAACACTGATTCACCAGTAAAACAACGGTTGTAGATGCTTGTTTTTTATGTTCAGTTCATGTTGTGTTTCTGATAAATGTAGTTTTTCTTCAGTTTTCTCCATTTTTATACAATAACCTTTGGATTTACTCTTACTTACTCTGAGCTTTTATAAGCATCCATGTGATCAATTAATTAAATATAGAAAAACGTCAGAATTTTACTGAAAAAATGCAGAGGATATTATAGTAAATGTAATAAATCACTTAATTGTAGAGTAAAACTAATGTGGAAGCCATCACAAAAATACTTCTAGGTCTTTAAGGATTAAGTATTGGTAGCATCCAAGAATTTTATAGTCGATCCCCAGAGGATGTGTTTATTTTCTTTCCCATTTCTGCTTTTTGAGCACACTGAATCCTCCTAAATCTGCAGCCTTTTGTGATATATAATTACACAGGCTGATGATTACGGTTTGATTAATTATGTGTTTAAGTTCTGTATATATTTTACCACTCTAAAATCTAAAAAAAAATAAATAAGAGGCTGCAGCACCGGATTAAATAAATAAAAAGTGTGATATGAATGTGTGCCAGACTGAGCTAAGTCATCAATCTGCTTTCTGTCACAGCGTCAGAATCGGCCGTGTAGATTCGCCTGGTCACCTCCCATTACGATAGTCGACCTCATCTTCACAGCCTCACCATTGCAACATAATGCTCTCACACATCATGTATTGATTTACTGCGTATCCCCAAGAGAATTAAGAGACACAAGAACATTCTCAGCTTGTTGAGGCTGTTAAAGGTGGGTTTCACTCAGACAATTCATATACAGACACGAAAAGAAAGAGATTGTGTTCTGGGCGCCGATGCCCCTGCAGAAATAGAGTCGGTGTACTCGATTAGATTTTCGCTCATGTGGACGTCCTGCAGTCGCTGAAATGCAACCTGTAGGCCAATGCAAATGAGCGTGTCAGTCAGACTGAGGCACAGCTTCTAATGTTTCTCCATATTTAGCCGAGGTGGCCGACAACCAACCGAAACCAGATCACGACCGTGTGTAAAAATCTGTGCCAGGTGTCATTTTTAATTACAACACAACAACAAAAACCCATTGGGCTGAAAGGCAGCGTGATAAATTGTTCTGACAGGTGATTTTTCTAGTCAGTGGACATGCTGGAGAAAGTGAGCATCTGTTCACATGTGCTGGGCAGCTTTAAACGAATCTATTTCTGTATGTTTTTACATATGTTCTCATATGTGCACGGTGATGAAAGTAGGCCGTCAGTACAACTACGGCTGTAATTGCAGATGAAATTTAATTGTCTCGATTGATTTATTCGTGTCTTTAACTGCACAGACGACATGTGGCATACATCAAGAATTAATTCCGCTCTCCCTGTGTGTGCAGCGATTATCTCAGCACTCCATTTCGCTCTTACACAGTATATAGAGTTTATACGCAGCGCAGTAAAAGAAAGCCAGACTCAGTATTTCATTGGTCTGCCTTCAGCTTTGATAATGGGACACACTGTTTATGCAACGTTACAATAAATGTATCTATTTCTGTCCGCTGTTGCATACATTTTTGATCAACATCTTGTACTGATGATGTAAAGTCGGACCACTGTGTGAAGTCTCATAAACCACATCTCAAAGATTCTCATTGGGGTTCAGATCTGGACTCTGGTCTCCAAAACATGTGTGAAAATTATGTATTGTACTTCCTGAACCACTATTCACATCCTGATCCTGATGAATCCTGGTGTTGTCATCAAGGAATATTACAGTATCATCAGCGAAGAAAAAACCCACTGATGTTCAGACCTGGTCATTCAGTATATTTACTTATTCTTGGACACTTAAGTTTGCTCGACCGAGACCTGACTAACTGAACCAACCACCTAGATCATTACCCTGCCCCCACAGGCTTGTTCTGTAGGCACTAGGCATAATGGATAATCACTTCATCTATGAAACTCTTTTGAACAGGGTCAATCTGAACTCAGACCACATCGCCTTTTCCCATTGATACACAGTCCAGTCTTTATGTCTCTATCAAACTGATGGTTGTTTAAGAAATGAGAAGTTCCTCACTGCATCAGTTAAAGAGTTACAGAACTGAAATATGTTAATCACTGTAATTAGTATTCATCCAATGGAAGGATCTGAAATATTTGCTGAGCTTAATCCAGGGGGTGATTGTTTTCTACATTAAATCCTCTGATCAAATATGTCATATACTGTAAATAAGTCAATGTGTGTATGATCAAGGTCAGCACAGACCCCTTTTGAGATGAACCAGATGGTCATATACTGGTCTTGTGGCAAAATTCTTGTGATATAAGTTGATTTAACCCTATAGCGCCAAATGTATCATATTTGATACATGAGTTTTGAAGGCGTCTATATGATGGGTGTGATATTTTTTCTTGAAAAACCTGATGTATATAATTAGATACATGTAATACACAGATAATCCACCAGGGGGGAGGAATTCATTCACCAGAGGCCTTTTCAATGACACTACAAGACTGTCATTATTGAGGAAGGAGGCAGACCTTTGCCAATTTTGAAAAGGAATTTCCAATTTGTTGAATATGTTTTTGTTTGTTCAAAAGTAATAATATTTGAGCATTGAGACCTGGTGTATCAAATATGATACAAACTAGAAAATCATACGTGGAAATTGATATTTGAAAAACTTTTTTGTTGTTGTTCAGAAGGACCAATAAAGTTTCAAAGAACTGGAATTTTCTGTCAATGATGTGATGGTTCAGACTTTACAGAGTTGAGTGAACAGTGTGATATTAGCCAAGGAACCAATAAGATACGATAAGACTTTATTTATCCCACAGTTGACAGTACCACCATACAACAAGCAAGTGCAGAGAAAAATAAAATAAAATCACAAACGAGTGAAAAATGAAACCTATAGAGAAAAGTAGGAAATTTCATGTTTCTATAAATATACATAAAAATTTAATTTAAAATTTATAAATATATTAAAAAAGGTGAATGAATAATCTGTTTTCAAGTTATGTTAAACTGACGGAATTAAAGGGAAGGAACCCAATGCACCTTAATGAAACAAAGCGAGGACAGATGAACAAACACTGAACGCCAACACAAAGAAACAAAATCCACTCAGGAAATATTTTCAAAAGTCTGTGATAAAAAAGGAAAACACAGGAGAAATACAGCATTTGTGTCTTTGCTCCTTTCAAGGTTTCTGAGTTTTTTTCAGGGAAGTGACATTGAGTCCAGATAAGTTTTTTTTGCGGCACCAGCCTTGGGACCTGCATCGCTGATGTGAGAGACTGGATGTCACCAAAGTTTCTGAAGTGGAACTCAGACAAAACAGAGGTGAGTATCATCGACCCTGAGCAACTTCATAATCGAGTCCAGCCGCCGCTCTGTCGCAAATATTAAGGGTTCTGCTGTGAACCTGGGTGTTATCGCTGGCAGACAGCTCAGCTTTGGACAAAACAATTGGTGCAATCACACTTCTACCAGCTGTAATGTTATCTTCTGGAAATACACAGAAAATTACTTTTACTTCCACATGTCTGGACTTTTTCCTGCTTCAGTCCTTAACTTCAGACTGTCTGGTTTAAGCATCTGAGCTGCTCCAGAGTCGAGGTGAAGATGAAAGGGTGATCAGCGTCTTCTGTACAGCCCCCTTTGCTTGAGGAAAAAGTCCAATTAGTATTTGATCCACCGACACCTTTGGCTTTTAAATCCTCCCCAAAGACACTTACAGACTTGTCTTTATACCCGACAACTGGTCTTATTAAAACATTATGATACAGATTTTGCAGTTTTCCCTCTGTACGCCACCACAGCAGATCTGAAATGACACAATCAATATGTAACTGTCAAATAGGGACATTGAATTTTAATTTGAGGGGTTTAACAAAAATATAGCATTAACTATTGACACAAAAGTAGGCAGTCAAGTCGAAGTCAGCTTTATTGTGCCATATGTACGTCACATACAGAAAACTGAAAGTACTGTACAAGACTCTAAGGCTCCACAGTGCAAAAATGAAAATAGGAAAAAAACAACAACAATATAACTAAACATAAAAACAGACTAACTATAAACAGCAGGGGGTTGAGGAGATAATAAATAGACAATAAAGGTGCAACAGTGAAGTTAATAGATGAGGCACTGGTAAAAAAAAAAAAAAAGAAAAAAAAGCAACATGCATTAAAGTGACAATTTACTTACTTGAAAAATAATTGAATAAAAAAAAGGTTGTTAAAACTAGAAAAGCACTCAGAGCGCAGACCTCCGCCAAGCTTATTGTGACTCCCATCCAACAGTCGTACTTTTTTAAT
>JAQQZY010000028.1:18418875-18434397 GCA_030068375.1 Ostorhinchus rueppellii | reverse complement strand
AACACTACCTTAAAAAAAGTACAAACACTACCTTAAAAAAAATACAAACACTACCTTAAAAAAAGTACAAACACTACTTTAAAAAAAAAAAATACAAACACTATCTTGGCGGAGGTCTGTACTCTCCAAGTGCTTTTCTAGTTATTTTTATTTTTCATCAGTGTCATATAACCACTTACAAAAAGATAGACTATTAACAAAACTATTATGCGTCAGACTCTTATTTTATTTTAAAGTCAGTCTGTGTGCCCCATTATTTTCCCTTTTTTTTTCTTCTTTATTTATTTTTTTTAATTTTATTCATTTTTTTTATCTGATCTTTGGGGTGGGTGGGGTTTGATCGTTGTACATTGTTCTGCCATTGACTAGTTTATACATCTTATCCTGACATTGATGCTTATTTGAAAATTTAAAAGTCTTAAAAAAAAAAAGTGAAATTTAGGAGGGTTTCATGTAAACACAGAGACAAGCCTAAAATATACTTATTTTAATATTTTATTAGAATGTTTTATGCGATCGGAGCTTTGAGATCAATATGTGACATTTTTTATTTATTATAAGATACTGCTGAACAGAAAGCACTTTGTTTCACAGAATCAGTGTTTTGTCGTTCTATATCCAAGCAAGTAATGTTTAATCCAAATCAGTACAGCACAGTTCATTTATATTAATTAAGTTCAATTATGACTGGCAAAAAAAATGGTTTTGAGTCTGTTTGTCCAGGTTTTCAGGGTCCTAAAGCGATTGCTCAAGGGAAACAGTTCAAACAAAACAATAAAAGAGGTTGCTTTCGTTTGATACATTTCCTTATTTCTTCCCATTTTCTTTTTCTTTTATATCCTGCAACTCTTTCTCATACTTGATTTTTTTATTTAAATTTATGAATGAGGGATGCCTGAGTTCAATAAAGGTAAAAAAGGAACTGCTGACTTTGAAATATAACTATGATAAACCTAAAAATAAACCTTTAATGACCTAAAAATAGAAAAATAACTGATATGTTTTTTTTCCTCCATAATAAATGACTATGCGAATAAAACTTCAGCACATTAACCGTTCTCCTACTTGAATAAAATTATTATTATTATTTTCACCTCTGCTCCAAATGAATGATCAGAATGAGGCAACTGGGAGCAATAGAAGCCATTTCATTCATGTCTTTGGAGCATTGCGCTACAGACCTTGTGATGCTGTGAGCTAATCGTCCTTGTGCAGCCCTCATTAGTTCTGTGTAGGAATCAATGAGGAAAGCAAGAGCAAAATGAAACCTCCCTTATTGTCGACCTCAGGTCAAGTATTTTTACCTGCGTCACTGGAGTACTGCGGTCGTACAGAGAACACAAAGCAACAAGGTGAAAGAACAAAGATCAAAGAAGTATATGCTTTTATATCAGCCACGCAGATATAGAATGGATCTACTTCATTCCTCAGATGAATGCTTCAGGTACTGCGTCATATCTGGGGGAGTTGTTTGCAACAATGGTATAACAAGTGCTAAAGGTCGTGAAGGTATGGTTGAGCTGCAGTCATTTAATCATCAGCAAGTGAGCAGTGCAAAATAATAAAATAAAATTTAAAAAAAAAGGTGTTACAAGGCTACAAATGTCCAGTGGTCCATCTAATTACCAGGACAGGAGCATAAAGTCAACTAATAGCCAAGAGGAAAGTCCTTCTTGGGTCACATTCATTATAGAGTAAAGCTGTGTGATAAACCCCTGACATATCCTCACCCCTCCACCTTCTGCTGGTCGGTGCATGCATGTATGTGTGTGTTTCTGCAGGATTCACAACTAGATGCATTTCTTTTCCATGGTCGGTGATGACTCACTCTCAGAATCCAAACAAAGTAAATGTTTCACAAAATCAGGTTAGTACATACATTTTACACTGTCACTGTCTGCCTCATAAACAGGCTGTTTTTATTTGACATTTCTGGAAAGCACTTTGGTTTGGATCAGGTTCAGTTTGACATTTCATACATCTTCTCTTTTCATTGTCATAGTTGTAAATCTGTATTTTACGCACCTGGGGTCAGTTTCACACCTTTCAATATAAATCAGCCTCATTGTCTGTTGAAAGGAAAGTCCAAATTCAGAGTTCCAAGTCACTAGAAACCACCAAAAAAATAACAATAAAATAAAAGAATAAGAATAAGTAGAAAAGCAGTCAGAGAGCGCAGACCTCCGCCAAGGTAGTCTTTGTACTTTCCTCCACTAGATGGCGATGAATGACCTCATATGCAACTCAGTGCTGTCATGCCCTATCTCTCAATGACAAAGAAACATAAAAAAAAATGTGTTGATTCAGATCACCACCAAATGTTAATCACTTATTCATTGTCCCATTTCGAACAGTTCCTGAAAATTTCATCCAAATACGTTCAGAACTTCAAGTTATTTTGAACACAAACAAACAAACAAACAAACAAACAGATAAACGCTGGCAAAAACATAACTTCCTTGGTGGAGGTAATAATAATAATAATAATAATAATAATAATAATCATAATCATAATAATAATCATAATCATAATAAAATTCACTGATAATGATAACAAGCGTTGTACATCTTCTCCTAATATAAATAAATCTAACAGTTTATTACATAGCAGAAATATTGATTATTGACTAATCATTTGAAAAAAAAAGGGAAAAAAGAGAACATAATGAGTATAGAATACTGACATGAAAATAGAGAAAAATATGTGCAAATATACCGACATACATAAATCTCTACTCATGGAAATCTGTCTTATCAGATATATATATATATATATATATATATATATATATATATATATATATAATCTATATGAACACATATATAATCATACATACACATCTGATTTGTTTTTTTATATCACATGTTGATAAAATAGAACTTATTTCCACCCACCCAAATTCCAGTTGACAAGTCTTAGTCTTAAATTAATCCAGCTGCTTCCTATCAATAAATAAATACTCGATAATCTATTAAACACAATATATATGAACATAAGCTTAAATATTCCTATATATCTATACATATACCTGCATCATCATAGTAATGATAAGAATAATAACAATTTGAAGATAATCCCCCCCAATCTTCTGCAAAGGGGGATAATTATCACGTTCACACAAAGGATATCCAGCCTGAATAATGTCAGAAAATTATTTGCTGAATAATGTCAGACAAGATTTTTAGATATTTGCTGGATGATCAATATGAACCAAGCTAGATTTTTATAACCCCCCCCCCCCAATATGTAAACCCAAGGTAGTGGCATAAAGAAAGATAATTGTTAGACAATCGATATGAACTGAATTGACCTGATAGTGACAGAATAATGATCCAAGAACCAACTTTCCCCCACAAAACTCCACCTAGTGAATGAAAATGACTCCAAGGATGATAAAAACAATAAATATCCACCACATTTGATCTCAATTAGCCCATTATTGGTTCATTTATGTCCAAAAAACAGATTTCAACTACAGCGTCTCCATTAGGATGACTTCTAACACTGATAGTGAAGCTGAAATCTACAGGGTTTTTCCACTTTTCCTACGTTGGTTATCAAGGGAGAAGAAATCCAACCAAATCTGTCCTCATTATCGCATTCACACGAAGGATCCAAATGGTGCTCAGAGTAAAACCATTATATCCCCAAAGCTCTGTTATGGGATATAATTATCACTTTTACTTCTTAGAATCCTTATAATTGCACATCTGTTCATTTAATTAATATATGATCACTATTACTAAGGTATTAACTAAAGTATTCGCATGTACCGTCATTTACATTCATATTTTTTTTATTGCCGTCATTATCACCTCTATAATTACACCAGTTTTCAAACAAGTTCACAGAAGCACCGCCATATTTACGGATCATCAACAGTGATAATAATTGCAGACGCGTTAACGGCAATGATGTATGAATGCATGCAACACCCTGAATGATTTTCCATTTGATGAGAATCTCAGAAAGCAGGTGAAAGTAAAACAAAAAAAAGCTGTTTTCATACTTTTTTTTTTTTTTTTTTTTAAAGTCGAACATGTAGACAAAGAAATTAAAACAAATCAAGACCCACCAACAGTGATACTGAAAAGGTTGATAGGTAAATAGTGTAATGTACAGTGTAGCAATGTAAGTTGTAATAATACAACAAAAAATAAATAAAGTGACACAAATGCATGAAAAGGAGCAGGAAGAGGGATAAACTTATATACTCCACCCCCAATCTATTCCTCATGGTTTCTATGTAAATAATAGCAATTATTATCTTATCATAACAATAATGCAATCCAACTTTATTTATAAAGCACTTTAAAACAACCATAGTGGACCAAAGTGCTGTACAGGGGAAAAAAACCCAAAACACTAGAATAAAATACAAGAATAGATTAAAAATAAATAAAATCTTTACTATTAAAAACAACAAATTAAAACAAGAATAATAATACTAACAATAATGATAACTCATTTAATACCAATAACAACGACAACATAATGTGACACACAATTTCTGATAATTACGCTACAAAGTATAGAAATACCCTTATAATTTTTGTAAGAAGAAAAGAAAAATAGACAAACAAAAAAAAAACCCAAATATCTATAAAGTAATATTTTGTATAATATTCTATATAATATTGTATCATATTATATTGTAACATAATATTATAGAATATAATAAAGTAATATTCTATGTAATATTTTATATAAAACACCATCAATAGACAACAACATTCACTCCTAAATACAGAGATCTATACGCAGACGACCACAAAATGTTTACGCCACATTTTCCTCTTGTTCTTTGTTTAGCAGATGATGCGTTCAAGCATCATCAGGACACCCCTCAAACTGGCAGCATTTTCACATTATATATAATCACAACAGATACAAATATTGTGCTCATATTTTTCCCATATGGCCCAGCTCTACTTCCTACAGATTTAGTCCCACTCCAGATGCACACTTTACCTTTGAGAGATCCACATGAAATGATCTGCAAATTCCTATTTCCAGAGGAGTGAAGTCATTACAGTCCTATGTTCTCACACAAGCCTCTTGTGCAACAAAGTTGAAGCCAGAGGAGTTTATTTTTTTTATTCAAATGAGTCATGGGGATGAAAACAGTGGAGTGATGTGGTTGCCCATGGGTGGATTCTCACACATATGCACATTCATCAACAAAACAAGCACACTGTTACGACAGACCATGATCAGAGTAACATATGTATATAATAAATAATAACATGTCCTTAGTGGAATAAGCCCACATTCACAGTGTCTATCAGTCATACATCATTACACAAATGGAGAACAAAACGTGGGCACTGGTCTGCCTTGACAAAGCACGAGTGGAACTGTTTTGAACTCATCTCCACTCCACTGTGGGAGTGGGCGAGGAGCAAGGGTGATGCAAGCAAGCACAGGCAAACTCTCATTTCCCTGCTTCAAAAGCCGGCAGCTCTATTGTGTTTTATGTCCTGGCAGGCAAGGCTTTCCCTCTGCTCTGCTGGTGAGTACAACCTGACCCACAATCCACTGCGGGGGAGCTGCGAGCTCAGACTGCGGGGATCGCCTTCTGTTCGGTCTCTGCTTTCATGTGTGAGTGAGCGCTGTGGGCATTTGTCTGTGGCGGCAAATGCGTGGGTGTGGGTTTTCTATGCGATATTCACTACAAATGCAATTACAACGGCAAGATGATAAGGCTGACAATGGCCTCCACTTCCAATTTCATTTCTTGCTTTTTTTTTTTTTCCTGTGCTGGTGTTAATTTCTTTCTTCCTCTGTTATCCACCCTCTCCTTAGTCACCTTCCTCTCCTCACTCATCATTAGTATGAGAGCTCCATCCTGCTGACCCATTGTTCATCATTAAGTACTGGACCTGTCTCCAATCAGCACTAATTGAAGAACATAGCTATAATTAACCAGGAGCCTTAATTGACACGCCTTAATAGCACTGCTTATCAACTCAGGGTATTTTCCACAACCTGTGACGCTCTTCAGGCTGTAGTTCCTGCTCTGAACCCACACATTTGATTTGGTTATGAGCTCCACAGCGGAGGATCAATATCATACAGGTCTATAGTTATCACAGCTGAGACTTCTGGGACATACGGGATCAGAGGGTAATGTTACAACAGGGAAATACAAAGAAAGTAGAGCTGGGACCAATGAAATGTGATCCAATATCAGGATCAGGCGCTCATACTGACACAGTCCACTCATGGGAGACCGTACCGCTATCAAAATCCCCACACCGATTCCATAGTTTGTTGGATTTATGACTCATAAATATGTAATGACATTTTAAGCTGATGTTGCAGCACATATTAACTCATGAATTAATTAGTAATTAAACTGATCTACAAGGTTATCCAACAGAGATTTCATAGCAAGTGAAAATTAAGGCTAATAAGCAGTGGGAAAAAATAAAAATAAAAAAAAGGAGGTGGTGAAGAGGTTGAAAACAGAATTTTGAAACTAATCCAATTTTATTTATAAAGCACTTTAAAACAAACCACAGTAAACCAGAGTGCTGTACAGAAGGCAAAAAGCACAATACATAAAATTAATAAAAGCATTAGGAAACAATAAAATCAAATAAATAAATAAAATGAGTTTGAATATAAAAACAGAAACAAAATACCAACAGTGCAAGAGTGTTAAAAAGCCAAGGAGAACAGATGGGATTTAAAAAAAGAGATTTAAAACAGACAAACAGGAGGCATGAATAAAGACAAGAAAAAAAAATTACTGCCAAAAATCACAGCTTTGTTTTCCACCATTTTCTGCATTTAATACAGGAGGGTTTTAAATTATATTTGATATATATGGTTTCATTCATCATTTTTCAGTTTAATATCTGAAACCAAAACAAAACAGTGACTCAACCAAAAGTGAACTGTAAAAATAAAACCAAAAAAAGAGAGGAAAAAAAAAAAAAAAAAGTTCAAAGCAAGGACTCGAGTCTTGATATTTTTTTGTCTGAATTCGATATGCAGGTGGAGTTTCACTGGTCCATGAATCCACAGTCTGCAGATGAAACAGACCTCTTCACCTTTTCCAGCAGATTGGTTTTGGTTCTTTTAACCGTTCCATCCCAGGTGCTTCGAGTGAACCATCCCGTGCCTCTACACGCTTTGAGCAGAACCATTCAAACAGTGCATCATTAAAAACCTGTTAAGCCCCGGGCCGTTTGTTTCCAGCTGGAATCCTTCCAACGTAACATAAAACAATAGAGTAAGTGATGCTGAAGTTTCATTCATACAAAACAGCAAACGTTAGACAAAATACACAACTCTCATGTCACAATGCGACCTTTATCTCTTCTCTTTTATTCTATTTTGATTATTATTTATGTTTTATTGATTGTAATTGTGTGTTTTTAACTTGTCTCTTTTCCATTTTTGTAAAACACTGCGAATTACCCTGTGTATGAATTGTGCTATACAAATACATTTGCCTCGCCTATTTTGGCTCCTGTTTGTTTCAATTAGTGTGTTTTCGCTATAGACAATTAATTCTTTCACTGGTGGAACTTCTTAGTGTTAGCTTAGCGGCGTTTGTCTCATTGGTGTTTTCTTCATGACATACACTGGGAAACTCTTCACATATTGTTTGTTAGGTTGTGTTCCGTTTTCTAATTACTGGTTTTGTTGAGCTTTTAGCTGATGTTCTCCTGGTTACATGGATCTATAGCACATTCTGTATATTGCTACAAGCCATGTAGAACTGTGCCTGCTGTCAGTACCAGGGGCAACCCAGGCTTGAGGGGCTACCAGAATATGTAATGCACAAAAGGACCATAATATGCTAATATATGACCCCTTCCAGAGCAGCTTTTTGACAAACCTTCAATTAGTGATTCATCATCATCATCATCATCATCATCATCATCATCATCATCATCATCATCATCATCATCATCACACAGAGCAACTGCAACAACTCACTTTATTTTCACCTTGACTAACACCTTAAAGGAGTGATTTTTAAAAAAAATGGATTTATGCATATTAAAACATTCCCCTGTGCTCTACATAAACTGTAAATTCTCTGTTTGGGTCTGAATTCTTCATTATTTCAACTCCACAGGTCCATCTTCAACTCCATTTCTGAATAATGACACCAGAAAGCACAGAAAAGCTGCAAAAACAAAAAATAATCTGTACTCTGCAACAAAGTCCCCAGTGCAATTTTATTCAATGAGTCCTGTGCAATGTCTCACAGTAATATATCTTGGTATTAGTATTTATATACATTATATTTTATGTACGACTGGTTTTATATTTTTATATTTTTTAAATTAAAATTTGCTGTAAATTATTCTCTAACTGTTAAGTACAGGCAGGATATGTTAGGAACATTTTATACATGGAACTGTTGGAGATGCACACAAATGTTGTTGTGATGGTTTTTACAATGACAATGAAAGCGATTCTGATTCTGAGAAAGGTCGTTTGGAGGTAATCAGCTTGAAGTTTGGACATATTTTCAGAATGAACCACAACCGCTGCTGCTGGCAAACAATTATGTCGAACTTGGAGAAATGTTTGTTGGAAATGTCATGACGTAAAAATGTCACAACATAACTAGCTATAGATGTAACAAATTAAGAAGGAATAAAAATCCACTCGATTTTTGCCAGAATGAGTATAAAAGGCGTGTTTCCACTATCGGAACTTCCGATATAGGAACTCCACAGTATGCACGTGTCTCCACTGACTGGGCCATTCTGATAGGGCCATTTTCAGGAACCAATGGAGTACCTGCTCGAGCGTAGGTACTCGAGAACAGCCTGGTAGAGTCGCTGGGTGGTACCAGTGGCTAACTCGTCGCAAATGACATTCGCAGATTGCGACAAACAACCTCCAATTTTACAAGAGTAGTTGCTGGAGGAGTTTCACAACACGACGAAGCAGAAGACGACGACTCTTACTCGACGAAAGAACAATGGAGAAGATAAGAAGCAAACATCCCAACTTCATCTGTCCATGTCCAGTCTTGTTGTAGTTTCCTCCTCTGCTGCTGCTTTGTTTTGGCGCTTCCTGTTAGTGATGTTAATACAGAAACGGACGCGATATGATGGCATGGTCACGAGGTTCTTACAGGGCCATTACTATAATGGAGACATGATGCCTGAGAGGACCAGGCCAAGTCACGGCCCAGATAAAAGTACCCTCCCCCCAAAAAGTCCCAGGACCAGTGTAGTGGAAATACGCCTAAAGATAGCTTTGGCGCACCTGGAGGGTTCAAATTCAAACTTTATAAACTATTTTGGTCCAAATACACAAACAAATGAACCAAAGACTAATAAAAGTGGGTTTAGCAAAATATGACCCTTTTAGATTGGAAGGACTCGACACTACATTCAGGATTAGCTTCTGGTCTTGTTCATGAGTGAGGACACAGTGGGACATCAGGTGACTCAGACTAGCATCGGCCTAAAATGGAAAGCTCTCAATTTAACGGTTGATCTACATTTGTGCTTTCACCAGTGGTCATAAGCTGTGGGTAGTGACCGAAAGAAAAACACTGCAGGTACAAGTGGTTGAAATGGGTTTTCTCTGCAGGGTGGCTGGGCTCTGCCATAGAGGAGGCGAGGAGCTCAGTGTGGATCCACTGCACTTGCACATCAAGAGGAGCCAGTTGAAGTGGTCCAGATGTCTGGTCAGGATGCCTGGATCCCTCCCTTCAAAGGAGGAGTTTCATGTTTCATATTCAGCCAAGAAGATGCCTGGAGCAACCCAAGGACACACTCAAAGGATTATATCTCCAAAGCCTGGGAATGCTTTGGTGTCACCCATGGAAGACATGGAGGAGGTGCTGGAAGGAGAGGGGGTTCTCTGCTTAAGCTGCTAAACCCCTGATCCTGACCAGGATAAGTGGAAGGAAGGAAGGATACATGGCAGGATCTGTGAGATTTGTCTATTACTTACTGTTACACTCAAGTGAAACCCAACTATTGTCATGCTAAATTCTACACTTTCCTTGAACTTAGATACTACGACTAGATACTAAACCAATAAGCAAGGGGTTCCATCATCCACACATCTTTTTAGACTTTTTGTAATTTTCTTTTTTTATTATTATTTATTTACATCCTCTTTTCCCTGGACATGTCCTCTTTTTACAGCGTCCGGGGTGTTTTATGAATTCATGAAAATGTCCGGTTTTATCGTTTTTTCATGGGACCAATTAGCGCCTCCATTTTTTTTTGTTTTTTTACAACTTGAATTCTGGTTATAAGGCACATGGCATCTTTCAGTAAACTTCAAATATCATTTAAGTATCTTGAGCCTGAGCTGAGTGTCCTCTTTTTCTTACATCAAAATGTGGTCACCCTAATATATATGTAAAGAAAAATAAACAAAAACCAAAAACTCATATAGGGGAACACTGACAGAAATAGTAAAAATATACAGCTACTCAAAATAGAGTTAAAGGGAAAGAACAAGTATATTTCATGTTCCATTCTTTCCTTCCAGAAACCCTTTTCCCTTGTATAAGAATAACACCGGACATTTAAAGTGTGGAGCACGAACCCAAGGTTTACATGAGTCAGGACACAGTTGGTCTTAGTTCAAGAATCTATTCTGATCACATGTGAAATATAAAAGCCAGAGCTGGTCTCTCTGGACAGTACACGTACAGTAGGAACTCGAGTCACAAAAAGCCCAGAATTTTGGGTCCAATTGATAATATCTTCTTGGGTGGTCTCCACCCCAAACAATGGGTTGGACTTTGCAACGTCATCGGTGTCCATCTTCCGATTGGGCCTAACCTATTGATGTGACTTTCCACTCAGTTCTTTGCTATTGGAATGTTAAAAGGTTAAAATGTTATGGTTGTTGTCGTAGATTTGTATCTATTGGAGCGCAAATTCCCAGCCCCTGTAGCTACAACGTCATGTTCTCTGAGCAGAACTGACCCTGAACTTATCAGTAGTGGGGTTCATAAGTTTACAGTGCATGATGATACTGTGAGACATGGTAATTAACTCATTCACTGCCAGGCGTTTTAGAGCATTTTGACTGATTTTCAAGACTCACAGAATATGGAGTTCTAGGACTACATAAACATGGCACCCATCAAAATAAAGTGTAAAGTCTCTTCTTTCATGTGGAAAAAAATTTTGTTTCCAGCTTTTTCGGTTCTCAAGTTATTGACCTTAGAACACAGGGTGGTTTCACCCCAAAAATGCCTGAATGCTAAATACTTCCTCAAAGTTGCGCCAGGTCGTTTCCTAGCAGCCCCCCCCCCAATGAAAGCCGATTGACGCCAAAACACGTCAGTGGCAGACAACGTTCGGCTTTGAAATGACACCAAAACACGTCAATTACAGTGAATGAGTTCATCTTCATGCACGTTACTCTCATCAAGTGAAATCAGTGCTTTAGTGTTAAAAAACCCCCCAGTTTTTTCAATAATTGATGAATTTTCCTGAATCAAGTCTGACAGAGAAAGTCAACTTGTCCATCCTATAGGTGTCATCTATTACCTCTATCCCCACCTCCATTTTTTTTAGACACTTTCTGGTGATGACTTTCATCTGCCACCAACAATATTCTGAATAGATATTTATCCCGTGAATGTGCTGTCCCCTGGTTCTCTTTTCCCAAGTATATGGATTCAAATGTGAATGGAAATTGGACTTTGAACATTTTCTTCATGCTTTTCTTCCAAACCTGCCAATAAGGCACAATATAAGGACAATCCCATTATATATGAAAATGATTGGCTTTATTTTCACCACAGTCTCCAGCATCTTTTATCCTGTTTCAGAGTTTTACATCATTGTGATGGTCTCCATCATCCCTTTACACTGTGGAAAGATTGCAGTATAGCATGCCCACAGTGGGTCACACTTCAGGTCAAAGAAAAAAATACTCCAATTTATTTTGGTCGAAATGTTCTGAACTGGTAGGGCAAAAGTTCCATCTCAGTGAAAACAGCTATGAGTGAGTGGTCAGTGATCTACAGAGAAAAAAAGAGAGACCGACAATTGTTGATCAGGGCCTGAAAGAGATGGACACCACAACACCACCTACTAGTTTTGAGATTACTGCTGTAAAGCTTTGACTTGAGTTTTGGAGATGGAGGTGGATATATCTGACCAAAAGAAGTGACAGTCCAAGCTACTGCTAACTTACTGCCAGGGTAAAACTCTAAACCCCATAAAATCCTTATGTAATAACACCCTTGAAGGCTTTCTTAGTAGAGAAGAGCTGTCTGTCAAGAAAAAAAAAAAAATGCATCTTCAGTAAACAGAAGTGAGACTCAGCAGGATGAGCTGTCAATCACACCTGGCAATCAAACCCTACCGCAGTTAATCAGAAGGGAGAATAAATCCCAAAAGACCACCAGTGCATTTAATATTTGGTGTAAATAAAATGTATAACAGTAACGCTGTGTTCCAGGCAGGTTTTTGAGCTTATAAGTCATGACTTCAAGCTCAGGCTCACGACTTTGTAGCGTTCCAGGCAAGTCACGCCAAACTGCCTGAGGTCAAGGAACTGCGGTAGTTCGAGGTAAACAAACCTTGCTGGTTAGTATGGGGCTTCTGTTCATTTACAATCATGTCTATCGCCAGAGGTGTTTGGTCATTGCTTATTTGAAGGAGATAGAGGAGGTGCATAAGGCAAGAGAAGCCGTTACACCTTTTATGTTATGTTATTTGTATATTTGGATACATATTTGGTATTAATTTATTCTTACACTCAATAGACTGAAAACTATTTTGTCATTTCACAGGCTATGTGACATCAGAGTGCAGAACTGGGAGTACATCGATCTATGAGTACAAGTATGAGTTCACAAGTTTGACTGCCATTCTAGTGCATTTTCACTGGTAGAAGGTTGATAAAAACATGGGCCGTGTGTTGCCTGGAATACAGCATAAATAAAGAGATGAAATATACTGACTTACAGACAGGAATTCAGTGGATGTTTACAGGAGTCAGGCAACACCTAGCAGCTGTCAGTGCTGTTAGTTTCATATAATATAATCCACATTTGCTTAATTTTCAAGCTGTGGTTATTTTTCTTTGATCAGACTAACAAAAATGGATTTGTGGATCTGTAAAAACAATACAAAAGTGCAAAAACAGTAATTGTGACCATTTCTGTCGGAGAAAAGATGACATAATTACAGAGGATTTAATTCATTTTACCTTTAATCTAACATACAGACTAAAATATATTCTAATTTGACTTACAAAGTCAGAATTTAAGTATGAATAATGAGGATTCTTTGAGCATAAATTACACAAATTCATGATTTACTCATTTGTGAAAGTAAAGGATTATGCAGGAGAACAAAGGGAGAACAGGAATAAAAGCGTCTCTTCCTACATATTGTTTCTCAGTTTCTCATAAACATCTTTTGAAACACTGAAGAAGCAGCGCGAGTCAGCAGCCTCTGAGCATGTTCGTCATATTCAAAGACTAATTAGAAAAGTTTTCCGACAACAAAGTTAGGATAAAATAAACAAGCGGAAATTAAACTGTTTGTTTCATAGTGGTTGATGTGATTCGTGTTTTTGGAAACATTAGAAAATTCCTTGAATGTATGAAAAACAGATGGATGTGATCATTGTCATTTTGGCAACAATACATAGTTAATAACCTCCTACAAAATCCTCCAACAGATGATTTATGGTGCTGGACTGAGAGAGATAATTGAACAAGTACAGGCTCTAAATGAAGTGTGTGTATTTTACATCTGTTAGGATGAAGGATTTGTGCTGCTGCGCAACAAGAGGCTTTATTACAGCCGGTAATAAGCGCAGAGGAAAGAGCGAGGTGCTTGACACCAGGCCATAAATAATAACCAGACATATGTAGGTGCATAAGAATGTGTAAAATATTAGCTCCTTTTGTGTGTATCTGTCACTGTGACAATGTGACTCAGTGGGCTCTGGGTGGCCCTGTCAAGCCTCTTTTCACACTGCAGACTGAATGCTCCTGGTTCTGTAAACATAGACAAATGTGCCCTACAGGAGCGCCTGCCGCCCTGCAGCTCCCCCATGCCTCAAACTAATGAATTTTTAAAGACAACATCAATCAAACTGCAGGCCAGATCAATAGACCACAGAGTGGATTTCATCAGCGCTGCGGAGCAAGGTTGGTACACACATCACTTCCACCCAGGCCTCTTGTCAAGTGGCCTTTCCCTTTAGCTTCAGCTTCACAGTTGGCTGCAGTTAAAGCCAGGACAGTCAACCAAGACCAGGGCAACACAATCAAGACAGGGCTGCACCATAATAGATTCTGATTAAAGAGATTACGGAGATGATGGTGGTAGTATGCCCTCTATGCAGGACTGACTGACCCTGAATGGTTGATTAAGATGTCTGGTAACAGTCAATCAGAGAATCGCCACAGCAGTCATGGACAGACATCGATTTGGATCATTTTACAAAACATTCAGGTCACCGTGGGCATTCATCCTCATCAGAAACACCAGCCGTGCCATTATGCAACAGACCAGTGGCTGACACACACAGAGAATAGACTTTCATGCTCTGTTTTCCTCCCTAACATTAACCACAAGTGGAATGGGCAGTCTCACAAGCTGAAACTGTAGTCGATCATGATTTAGCCCGTGATCTACTTTTCACTTGGATCAAGATTGTAAGTAAAAAAAAAAATAACACCAGAAGCATAAAAAAAAAATTCTCAACAAACGTCCTGTTTACGAGTGCAGTTATAATATTCTATAATGAGCGTGCATTGAGTTTATTTCAGTCCATTATATGATAACTTTAGCGTTTGTCATCAGGACTTTTTAGTTTGCAAAGTTTGAGTAATGTGTTGTTTTGCTGCTGCTGAAGAAATAATGATACAGAATTACCAAAAGTCCATTTAGCAGTAGGTTTGGCTTCTAAACTCTGACACAGAGGGAGTCTGATTTTACACTGATGCTCCAGAGTTATGATTTTATGACTTTGGGTTCATTATAAAACTCCCCACAGGACCAATCAGACCAACATAATGAAGGCAATTAACGAACACTTTGGTTTGTCTGATGGTCAGTGAACTATAATGGAACTGGTGTGCAAAGTTAAAAGGGAGACACTTCCTGGTTTCTGCCCAAAAATATGATAATATGCATAAATAATAACAGTAGTGAATAACATAGATGACTCTTACCTTTGTTAACTCAAATCCGGTTTCATTCAACACGTTAAATGTTTTAACTGGTAGTGCTGCTTCTTGTCATGGGGTCAGGGGTCACAATAAATAGTGACTCCAACCTTTAGAACCAATTTAGTTAAAAAAAAAAAAAAAAAAAGGGGGTTTTTTTAAGGCTGTGCACATTTTTCCTGTGTTTTCTTGTGTATTTGAAGCAAAAAGAATGAGAAATAAGCATGTATGCTCATTTCAACCCTGCAAAAAGTTAGAACGGTGAAAAACAAAACAAAACGGTTAAAACCCATCCAGGCATTGTCCTGCTTTGGGAGCAGCGCTTTTAGCTTTAGCTTAGCACAGTTGCTGTAAACAAAGGGTGTCAGTTAGC
>JAQQZY010000028.1:18378730-18389437 GCA_030068375.1 Ostorhinchus rueppellii | reverse complement strand
GAGTGTATATTTTCAAAATCTCACTTTTGTTGAATTGCTGGAACCGTTTTTTCCAAGATCTCCCACCCTACCTTTAAAGTTCATGATAGCAAAAATAGTTCTAAAAAGAAACACTAACAATGAACAGTCAATGCACTTCGAGTTGGAAAAATGTGTTTGTTTGTTTTTTTACTTTTTTGGTCAATGACTTTTGTGTTCACGTTTTCTTTCCTTTCACAGTTACAATTCCACACAATTTGCAACATGTCATTTCCCTGTTCAGCAGAAACACCTAAAAGCCTAAAAAAAAAAAAAAAAGCTATTACTTAAACTGAGTATTGATCAAAAAAGCCTTAATTTAGGAAGTCTCCACCATTCAAGAATGAAGACATGTTTATTCTTCAAGGAAACTCAACCACAGTGCAAAGAAAAAAGGAGAATTCTTTGACTTTAAACAAAAAAACAAAAAAAAACGAACAAGAATTCTCCCTGAAGGTCTGCACTCCTGTGACATCAGGACCAGGTAATGGTTCAATTACACCTTGTCGGCTTCTCTCTCAGGAGGAATCGACTGTTACCAGCTGATTAGCTCAGCCGCCGTGCACTGGATAGCACTCATGAGCTTGTTGACTGATGCAACAGCAAACCCGCTGGCCGGTAATGAACAATAAGAGCTGCATGTATGAGCAGAGACCGACTAAGTCCCCTTTAGATACAAACATCAGAGTATGTGCGTTACATGTCGGAAAAGGATGTCAGATTCTTCCAACTTCAATCAAGTAGCGTGAAATGTTTGCAGTTGCAGGAATAAACAGATCTAGTTCAGGACATTTCCTCCCATCTATCATAATTCTGATTAAATATGTTTCTGTTCTTATTAAATCAATGCATGTGTAGCTGAGTCTGCTCCGATTCTGCTTGTATTTTTGTCGTATTGACGTAAACTTCAAAGCTCCACGACGCTGCACAGACTCACCTAATGATGCATCACTATCAGTGTTCAGACGTGAACCAGCTCTCGCAGAATCTGCACAGAGAAACCCTGATTTTATCCCTGATTCTGAATCAGTGGAGGAGGGTATGATTACCTCTGTTGGTGGTATGGATCAGCTCCAGTAAAGTGGAAAGTGCATGTGGGGCGTTAATGGGGGAATTTATGAGAAGTGGCAGCAAACGCGGAGGGACTACAACAAAAGGAGGATGCAGTCGCTTCACACTGTAATATGACTTAATGCTGTATGAGCTGACATTGTGTGCAGAGTAAATAGGAGCAACCTTTATAGAACTGCATTTTCAGTCAGTTTCCCAGTGTGACACGCAGTCTTCAGAGCTGTTTCCATCAGCAAAACACCGCAAAGGTAAAGAAACACATTTAATGATGAGTCTGAAAGGTCATATCGGAGCTTTAACACTTCATACATTTATTTATAACACATACACAGACAGAGAAATGTGGCTTTTACTCTGTAATTTGACTGCATTTCCATTTTATGCTGCTTTATACTTCTACTTCACGACATCTCAGAGGCCAGTATTGTACTTTTTACACTTCTACATCTGTCGAAAACCTTTAACTACTTTGCACATCCAGTGAAAACCATGTATTTCCATTCATGTTAGTTATGGATGATTAAGATATACTTGCATCCTTCTGCTAAATAAGGCTGAAAATGCAGGTCACAAAGGGAAAAACATGCCCGTTTTTCTCATGAAATGTATATGTTTTTCAAATAAGGTTAATTTTTATCCTCTACAACTACATATGGGAATCGATAATAATTTAATGATTCCGATTCCTTATCGATTCGCTTATCGATTCTCATTGGGTGAGGGAATAAAAGAGTACAAACAGGTATGTTTGCATTACCGGTCTTTTATATTTCCATCTCTACAGAAAAAATAGAGCATACAGTTTGTACAAATAATGAGAACAGATGATGCCGGCCCAGTTGGGGGAGGGGGGTAAAGTGAAAGTGAAACTAAAGATGCTTTACTAATTCCTCTATTGCTGCATTTCTACTACGTGAGCTGGTTCAACTTGGCCCAGCTCCCGTTGTCGTGCACCTCATTTCCTTTTCCTGGCTTTGGAAACTTTATTTGAGGGGATACGATTTTTGTTGCCCGCACCGGAACTGGAACTGGGCCCGGATGACGTCCTGCTGCTCGGTAAGCCGCTAAGGGCTAAGTATCGTATCAAATGAATCACAAGTCTGAGCAGACTGGAGGGATTCCACCCTTTAGAAGAAATGGAAGTTTTGACAGTGTTCCACGTGGACCTGGTGTCATCTGTTTGGACTGGATCTGCCTCAACACCATGTTGGCTACGTTCTGACCAAAACAATGCAGCGTACGCGTGACGTCATCGCGCATGTGCAATGAAGGCGGAATCGATAAGCAGAATCATTAAGCAGGCAGGAAAACCAGTTCCAAGGAATCGAGCTACTGGGAACCGGTTCTCAAAAAGAACCAGTTCTTGATTCCTATCCCTATCTATAACAGTAAAATGCAAAATAAACATGAACGCAGAAGCAAAATGAAGCCAGGCCTGCTCTACTTTTACTTTACATACGTTTCGTATATTTTGCTGGTTATAGTCACATAATTTTACTTAAGTATGCAGTTACGTATGCCAAGTACTAAACCATCTCGTAGCAAACATCTAAATATTTGATCTCTGTAGTAGTTATTTTTATTCTAAGTCGCACTATCATCTGACTGTTTCTTGATCTAGTTCATGCATTGGGTTTAGTCTTTGTTGTTTAACGTAGCTCTATCATATTTTTTACTTTTTGTTTGTTTTAGTTCTGTAAATAAGCTGCTATGGTTACAAGTCCTACATAAACTGCCTTTATTCCATACTTTAATACAACAATATATGTATGTGTTATCCCATTTAAATAAAATTTAAGTTTCTATCTTGTAATTTAATCATGCTTTTAGATGTACAACTACAGAACAGTAGCTGAACATTGTGGAGGAGATTCATGATATGTAGAGGTTCACACTAGGGCGGTGCAATTAATCAAATTTTGATCACAATTTCAATTTTCTTGTCAAACAATCTCAAAACTCATATAATCGAGTTGAAATAATTGATTTTACATTTTTCTTTACACAATTTCTGAGAGACGCGCATGTGCAATACATTCCATTCCACTGCAAAACAGCTGTAAAGTACATATTTGTAGCCAAATATGTATTTTCAATTGGATATTTTGCATAAAGAATCAATAACAGTGTTTTTTGAGAGAGAGAGAGAGAGAAATGTTGAATAAATGCATTGTGAAACTCAAAATGAATCGTTTGAATAATCATGGATTCAATATTGACCAAAATAATCGTCATACTGATTTTTTCCGTAATTGAGCAGCCCAAATTCACACATATCTTGAGAATGCAGGAGGAACAGTTTGAAAGGAAATAGAAGAAATGGAATTATTACAGATGGGGTGAAGATGATAGCACTAGTAATGATAACTGGACAAAAGAGAATAAGTGCATTATGTCTAAATGGAAGGAAGGACCCGTACGCTATTAATATAAGTGTTCTTTGTTTTTAATTTATTTTAAATGTACATATACTCTTGTTATTGTTTCATTGGTGTGTATTATTTTATTTAAATGAAAAAAAGAAAAATCAAAGTTTAAAAAAAGTAAAGGAATATGTAAATAAACTTTGATTGAGTGACTGATTGAAGTAAAATAATTATTTCTTTCAACACTGAACAAATTGGTAAATTAAATGCCATTTAGTTGTCATAGACCCGTAATACAATCTTTTCTCAGTCCATAACTTCCATTCATTGCTCACTTTTAACACAATGTTAGACATGTTGAAAAGTGTGAAATGTTGGAAATCTCAGAAAGGAAATTTTGTTGACGAGTGAACAAGTGGATTGTCATTTCGAGAACACATAATCATATGATGTGTCACATGATTCAGATGACTATGACTTTTACTTTGTCACTTGCTGCTCCCAAGACAAGTATTCATTAAACTGGGTGTAAATACAGGGATAAAACGTGATTTGGCAGACAAGTGTGTGTGTGTGTGTATGATATTTCCTGTCGTGTGCTTAATACAACCCTTTCTTTGTGGAATCTCTCTTTTTTTAAAAAAAACTTTATTATCATAATTGACAATGAATGCAATAATGGTATTACACAAGAATAAAGATGAAAAGAAATTAAAAATTAAAACATTGAATCAACTTAAAAACTTTTCTTCAATAGGTCACACATAAAAAAATAGTCAAAAAAAAATGTCAAAAATCCCCAAATAATGTAATAAGATATTACATTATCAGTAAAAATGTTTTTACATTATCAGTCAGGTAATAATAATAGGGTGCTACAAGGGGTACAGATCATATAAATTCTTTAAAGGTATTGAATTCACTCAGTCTCCATGGCTTTTAAATTTGTTAAAACTTTTAGGGTTCCAAGGTAGGCTTTCAGTTCAGCTTTGAAACAAGGCAATGTGGGTTTTGAATGAGACCATTTCCATTTATGAATATAGAATTTTTCCATAGAAAATAAGAAAAATAAAATAAAAGAGTCAGTCTTGCTCAGGCATTTTGTATCATTAAAGATAATAATGTCCTTACACTGTAATGTTATTTTTCTACCGCAATATATTTGAAATAAGTGTTCAATTTTTTTTTTTTTTTTTTTTTTACATAAATACAGTCATAAACCAAATGTGAAATTGCTTCACTGGCAGCTTTATAGAATTTCTTTATGGCATCTCTTTTGGACATTTCAGTGCAGAGTAGGTTTAATTATACAATGGCTGTTTATTGTTTGAGTTTTTCCTGTTGATTAATAATTAGTTGCTCCGGTTTATGTTACTAAGAAACACAGAAAACGCTCACCGAAGTGTTTAACATATAAAAAAAACTCATAAAGTGATAAATAAAACACATTGGTTGTACAATGAATCCCACCAGCTGCAGCTAAGCCTGAAAACCCAAAAGAATGAAAACGCTTAGAAGAAATATTTGGGCTCTCCTTTCGCCATGTGCCAAACCAAACTGTGCTATATCATGGTTAATGTCCGCCACCTAGCGTTACGCGTCTCCACTGTTGCCGAACGAGCGCGCGCTTACGCACACCGACAGGCTCCGTGCGCGCCGTCAAGTTTTGGGAGTGCAGAAAAAGTTAGTGATCCGTCATTCACATTACCCACGGACAGCTCCAGCTCACACGTTCACGTAAATGGGCTGCTTCTGTGCGCGCCCCCGTCCTGGGTTTGGAGATGTCGGTGCCTTCTCCGCGCTCCTGGTGGCGGAGGGAAAAAGAATTTGTCTCCTTAAAGGAATCCAACCAAAAGGAGAAAATGTTTAGGTAAGTGTGGCGGAAAACTATATGTCTGTTTCATTCAAGATAGAAAGGTTTCAGGTTTTTAGTGTTGCTTTTTATTGAACCAATGCAGCCTGTTATTAAAGTGTCATCGGTGTTTGTAAAATGTAGTCGTAAAACTTGCGTTGTGCGTGTGCGTAAAGTTAATTTAAGTAAAAAGAAACGATCAGTCACTGAGGCGTTATTATATTTTAGTGTTTGTGCGCGTTTATGTAGCCGGAAAATAAACTGTTTTCCCAAAACTGCAACACAAAACCCCCTGCCACAAAGTATTTAGGTGTAGCTTTAATCCTTTTTCTTTCTTCTTTACGCTCTTTCGTTATTCTGCTTTAATGCATCTATTTTAAATCAGGTCGATTTTGCTGGAAAAACATTTCCTCCAACTTCCAGGCAGCTTTATTGAGTTTATCCTCTGTCAAAGAACCTATTTATTTTCAGATATCTAAATGCCCAAAGTGACTTTCCCTTCATTTTTTATTTTTATTTTTTATTTTTTTATGACCAGTCTGCTCTCCACATTTGAGAATATGAAATATTTTAGCTGATGAAAAGTGTCTTCTTAATGTGAACCATTAAAATTTTTACCTTGACACATAGTGGATTTATGCACAAGGCTTTTAAGCTTTTAAGATACACCGGATTGCAAACAAAAAAGAAAATCTGTGGGGCAGTGAAGAGCGACAGGAGAAATCCCTGAATGATACAGTGAGTGTAACACAAATTAATCAGATTAAAGAATTACAGCATTCCACAATCATCCAGGCAAAAATGCAAGTTTACGGTGTTGTAACAGACGTTCACCCACCCTGAGGTAACCGTTCCCACACAAGCCCATATCTGTGCTTTAATAAAACATATGATTAGTAATAGTGCACTGGTATCAGGACATTTACAGTCACATACAGACACTGAGGCGGGGCAGCTCTGGTTAATGAGTGACCACACTGGGCAGAGGGCATGTATACTTTACACTTTCACAAAACGACTAAATGTGGGGCCATGTCACCTCAAATAAACTGCAACTAGTCCAAACATAGTCCAACCTGGACCGAAAACACTGAAAGGTAAGAGGTCGAAGTTCATATAGTTTGCTTCTAGAGTGTTTTAGGGACGTTTGAAGGATTAGTTCAACTTCAGTGAGATGTTGTAACCACAGTGGAATAAAACCAGTGTCTGCACGCAGTATTTTCTGTAGTTTCCCTTGTGGCTAGTTAACCCTCAAAGACTTAAGCAACCAATGGTGACCAAAGACGTCTGCCGATCTAAAACTATTGAACAGAGGGGGCAAAAGTGTAAAGTTTGTTTTGTTTTTCTTTGTCTTTTCTTTTCTATTAAGCTTTGTATGGAGTATAAGAACTATGTTATTTATATACGATCCTGACAGTTAATCACAGTGACATAGTCTTTAAAAAAAAAAAAAAAAAGACATAAACTTGAGATAATGGGAAGCAAATGAAACTGTACTTGATATACAGCTGCGATATGTTTGTTGAATGTGTGTTAATATGTGTGTGTCAAATAAAAAATCAGTTTAAAAAATAAAATAATAATAATTAAGTAAAAGTGTAAAAGTACTGGTTTTAAAACTACTTAAAGTATTAAAGTAAATGTAAAGGGGAAAAATGGCATTAAGACAAAAGCTTAGGCAGTGCCACAGGGGCCTGTCGTGCACTAGCCCACCTCCCCAAAAACATTTGTCTAAAGGCCACAATGACTATAATGTTATATGGAAATGTTAATATTGAAACATTTGGGATGCATTAGGCTGAACTGGCGACTTGTCCAGGGTGTACCCCGCCTTCGCCCTTGAGTAGCTGGGATAGGCTCCATGCGACCCTAGTGAGGATAAAGCGGGTTCAGAAGATGAATGAATGAATTTCTCATTCACCTAAATAAATACCAGTAAATACCAAAGACAAAATACTGAACAATACAATTTATCATTTTATTCACATAGAACAATGTGTAAATGACATGGATGTATTTGATAATAACTGAAGTGCCAGAGTACCACCATGGAAGAGCTGGAACTAAACTATATTCCATTGGCTGCCTGGTTTAATACATACTGCAGATAAAAATAAAATCTATAAATAGAAGAAAGTTGTGCTCTGAAAATTTTCACATCTTTTCAACATTAATAACGTGTAAACTTACATTCAACCAGCAGCGGTAGCATTAGTTCAGGTTTTTTGCTAGAAAAACTAGCATGTTAGAGTGATAGAGAAAACCACTGTGGTACCCCATGGAGTGGAAAACAGAAAGATAATCCAAAGAAAATAAGATCAATGATTCCACGTCTTTCCGATATGAATATTGCACACTCTGTTATCGCGATAACGATATTTTTGCGATATATTGTGCAGCTCTACTTGACACCTCTGCTGTTAATCCTGTCAGTACAGTTTAATGGTAAAAGTAAAGCACAGTTTCTCTGGTTTTCATACACATCAGATATGACTGACATGGACGTTCAGAGGCTCCGTAGTGAACATGGAAACGCCATCATCGTCTATAACATTGATTTACCAGTAAAACCTATTCAGTTAGGCTGTAGACACACGTTTTTACATTCAGTTCATGGAGTGTTTTGCTGGAAAAAAAAAAGCCATTTTGCTTCAGTTTTTGTTTTGACATAAAAACCTTTAAATTTACTCTCGGCTTTAATGACCGTCTACGTGATTCGTCCATTAAATATAAGGGAAAACCGATTTTTACAGAAAAAAATGCAAAAGAAAGAGGATAATATTATAATAAATGATAATGAATCACATATAGAGGGTTAAATATACAGAAAAATGTCGGCACAAAATAGGTCTGTGTCTGAAGAGTTAATAAACTGGATTAAAAGAATGTAATCTTGTGGTAAGTGTACTAAAAAAATGAAATGTAAAAATACAAGTGGGAGTTATTTGCATTGTAGGTGCTGTATGAAATGCATCTGTTGTGTTCTTTCCTCCAGGGGTGTAGACAGACGTTTAATTTACACTAAAATGGAAATTTCCTGGAGAATATCTTGAAGTGTAGCCATATATCACTTCTGCAGCGTTCTCTCTATAGTTTTAATAAAGCTGCAGCGCTCTGGGCAATAATTATTTTTAAAAGTGGTGATTATAATCTTTTAAATTATGGTATAATTACTACCTCTAAAACAGATGGGCTCCACTATAGTTATAGATTAAAGTCAAATTAGAGTTTTCTGCCGTGTCTGCTGTGGCGGTTCATCTTTGCCAAATTAAAACAGAGGAAACACTGCAGATTTTTACAGTAAAGGCAGGAAATGTCACCTCGAATAAACTCGTAACTAGTAGGAAAATAGTCCAGAGTATGCTGAAAAGATTAAAAACTAAGAGATATGAGTTTGATTTTATTGTCTTTTAGGATTAGGTTGCTTTTGTTGAACTGTTCTAACCACAGTGAGATAAAACCACTGTCTAAAAGAGCATTTTAAGTGTTTTAGTAGGTTGGTCCTCTAGATTGAACCATTTACTGCAATATTACCTTCAGTATTTTGCATTTTTTCTGTAAAAATCATGTATTTTCTTGTGTTTAATTCACGGATCATGTAGATGTTCATTAACGCTCACGTTAAAGTTCAAGGTTATTATATGAGAAACAGAAAATTGAATAAAAAGTGACTTTTTCCTGTAAAGCATATTATTAATTGAACATAAAAACAAGCCTCTACATCTGCTGTCATGGATCCAACTCCATGGGTTTTACTGGTGAATCAATGTTGTAGAAGATGTCGGTGTTTCCATGGTAACTACAGAGCCTCTGAACGTCCAAATGACCGTAAAAAAGACGACAAACTGTATTTTACACCAATTATTTACATGTATTGATAAGATTAGTGGATCTACAGGTATTAAACAGTTTAGATCAGTAGATGGTTTTGGTCCACAGTTGTAGTTTGGGTCTTTATGGGTTAAAGTTTAGGGTTATTATGTTAAAAAAAAACTAAGAAAACTGAAAGAAGTGACTTTTTAAGCAACAATATCGATAACTTAACGCAAAAATAAGCATCTACATCCACTGTCATTGATCCAACTTTATAGATTTTACTAATGAATCAATGTTGTAGAAGATGACGGTGTTTCCACGGTAACTACAGAGTCTCTGAACGTCCAAATGGGTCATATCTGATGACCATGAAAAGATGACAAACTGTATTTTACAGCAATTATTTACATGTATTGATAAGATTAATGGATCTACAGGTATTAAACAGTTTAGATCAGTAGCTGGTTTTGGTCAACAGTTTAGGTCAGTTTGGGTCTTTATGGGTTAAGGTTTAGGGTTATTATGTTTAAAAAAAAAAAAGAAAACTGAAAGAAGTGACTTTTTAAGCAATGATGTCGATAACTTAACGCAAAAATAAGCATCTACATCCACTGTCATTGATCCATCTTTAAAGCTTTTACGTGTGATTTGGTGTTGTTGAACATGACGGCGTTTCCATGGTAACTACCGAGCCTCTGAACGTCCAAATGGGTCATATCTGATGACCGTAAAAAGATGACAAACTGTATTTTACAGCAATTATTTACATGTATTGATAAGATTAATGGATCTTCAGCTGTTAAACATGTTGGTCAGCAGGTGCTGTTTGGGTCTTTATGGGGCTTAGGTTGCATTAAAAACACATAATATGCTGAGAAACATTCCCTTCTTTTCCACGAGGTCAGATAAGATCAGAGCTGTGTTTACATTGTAGGTGTGCTGTATTTGTAAGTGTGCATGTGTCCTCCACTCCATGCCTGTAGAAGGTTTAGTGTGTTTTTATTCAGATGTGAATTTCATGGAGATCATCACCCCTGCTCTGATGACCCAATCAGACTGAAACCATTCCTTCTCCTCTTGACAGATGAGTGGTCGTCTGTAATCGAGCTCACACATTCAGCGGCCGGACCTGATTGGACTCTTCCCCTCTTGACGAGTTGCCGCCTGCAGCCGTTGCGGGCGCTGGAGTCGCCATGGAGACGGTGGTGATCGTGGCCATCGGGGTGTTGGCCACCATATTCCTGGCGTCTTTCGTCGCCCTGGTGGTGGTTTGTCGACACCGATACTGCCACCCTCACGACCTGCTGCACCACTTCGACTCCAAGTCAGTGCATCAGAACAAAACCTCTGAATCTGGACCAGAAACGGTTTAGTTTCAGAGCCACTTATTAAAATGTTCTGAACGCTGTCGGTATGAGTCATCTCAGCGCTTTGTCTTTTTTTCTATCATTGCATAAGAGGTTGTTCTTCAGCACAGAATGTTTCAAATCTTCACAATCATTGATTCCACTGCTCTACAATTTCTTATAAAATATCTGCTTCAGACATTAAATGTGCTAAATCTGACATAGTTTAATAAGATGA
>JAQQZY010000028.1:18319577-18331058 GCA_030068375.1 Ostorhinchus rueppellii | reverse complement strand
CAAAGCAGGTCCACTCACTGTTCATGCACAGGTGGACCTTACAGACCCTGGAGACCACATTGGACCTGAGATTGACTTGCTGGAAATGCTGCTGTCACCGTCTTGTAATGTGTGCATAAATGACCAAAAATAGTCACTTTCCAGATAAAGGCTTAAATAATCCTGGTGTGGGATTGAGGCAAAGCAGATAGGCCATTTTATCGAGAAGTCTGACATACATATGCTGTCTTTTTGTTGTTATTCCCTAAAAATTCTCTGAAAATGCATTAAAACCGGACATTTCTTCTCGTCTTCAATATCTTCTCAGATATACTTCTCATTTCTCGGCACGAGATAAATACCTGACAATGACATTATTAGCAGCTAGCAAAAAAGCAATAACAAGAAGATGGCTGCAACCCATACCTCCAACAGAGACCGACTGGAGAGATATTGTAAAGAGTATTGAAAACATGGAGAAACTGAGCTATTCACTTAATCAGAGGGGAGACAAATCCGCACAAAATTGGAAAAAAAAAAAAAAAAAGAGACAGAGTTTGCATCTTTCCGTTGTGGTATATAATGTACATGTCTGACATGTGTTTTGATTTTTATAGAATTATGTGATATATGTATGACCAATTCTTTGTACCTTACGTACAGGACTAAAAAGAAATGGGAAAAAAACAAAACAAAAACACATTTTTGACCAATTCCTCAAAAACAGAAAATATGAAAGTAATTTGTAATTTTATTTTCAATTCACTGAACCATAATTACACAAAACTATTCGCTTTACATCCTTCACCCTTATTTATGTTTATGGTGGTGCAGTTGGGTTTGTTTACTGCGTCAACACAACAGACAACAGTCCATCTGTTTGAGTCAAAACACAAGAACATTGTAATCCAACAGAAGAACGGCTTTACCTTTAGTGTCCTCCTCTTCCTCTGCATCCAGGATCCTAGAGGAGTAAACAGAGACACAGCGTGAGGTCACAGGTGAAATATGAAGAAAAAACAGGAAGATGACGTGGGTTTTATAGTTCACCTCCTTCTGGCTCCTGCTTTGAGCGCACAATATAGGCCTTTGTACAGCTGACAACAATCAGGATACTGTGTCAGATTTGCATGTTTGGGTAAAACGACATCACGGAGGTCATGACCGAATGAAAACGCATGCAAACCTCAACACCCACAGGCGATGATGCAAAGGTCACATCCCTCAACTTTTACGTGCGAGTGGATTTTTATTAGTGAAAAAGAAAACGTCGAACACAAACAACCTGCAGTTTAAACATAGTTGCAAAGAAAAGCTTAAGAACCCTTTAGAATTTCACTTTTTTTGCATAAATATGACCTAATGGGAACAGAGGAAATACAATTAAACAAATAAGACAAAAATATTACATTAATTATCCAGTGCGCTTTACTTTGGAAGGATTTTTAGCTTATTCCTCCTCACAGAACAGGTTCAACTCAGGTCATATTTCATTATATTTTTGCATGAACTTCCTGCTTCAGCTTCATCTAAAGCTTTTCCACTGAAAATGTTTTGACTCATTCCAAAATGTTAAATATCTACTGCTTTAAACATACCCGAGTGGAACAGACTTGCATATTAAGGGTTTTTGTCTTGCTGCATGATCCATTTTCTATTGAACTTCAATTCATAGATCACTACTTTCACACCCAAATGCACAAATATAATAAACAATAAACGTATAAAGTTCTTTGTCTCATTAAATTGGATTCCTTTTACTGAATCTGAGCACTGGCATGACCCTATGATCGTGTTTTAGGTCAAATTTCTGCAGTAAAAATGAAAATTCCAAGGTTTTTTTGTACTGTTTGAGTAAAAGCACATACTTCAGTTAGTATCCAAAAAGTTTTATGACACACACGGATATAGATTGTCTTTAATAACTTGAATTATGTGAATATGAGCGGGTTTTTCTTGTAAATGAGAAACATCGTACTTTATCTTTTGGTGCAAGAGCAAACACTGCAAAAATAATCAGCCCAAACTCCATGTCCTTTAAACAGAACAAATCCATCTGCTTGATCTGTGCAGACCTCACATGCTCTTAACGTCACCACCACAGAACGTCGGCCCTACCCGCTGCTCTCCTCCATCTCGTTTGCTGTGATTGGCTGTGTCCTGAAGCGCTCGCTGGTCTTGCGGCAACTACCTGACCCGGTGGGGAGGTAACGGCGGGCGCGTCGCCGGTTCCCCTCCGAGCCTGATGCCACAGCCAGGTCCAGAGAGGATGTAGCCCGGCCGGTGTCACAACAACTAGTATCCACACACACAGAGCAGGAGGAAAAAGGAAGAAGATGGTGAAGGGAAGAGGAATAGTGAGACAGTGTGATAGATACAGTCTGGATCACACACATGCAGGTGACCCTACGCTTTGTCAGGCTGTGCTCCAGTCCCAGTCTGCTGCAGAAGAGCACTTCTCAACTGGCCCACCGACACCCGAGTGTGGAGCTGTGGGGCATCAGGGTGCCCCTCCCCACCCAGCATGCTGGCAGAGTCTTGGGAACCCTGCCTGGAGGGGGCAGGAGTGAGGGGGATGGGTTGAGGATGCAGGAGTGGGGATCAAATAATGCAAGGCGCACGCTCGGAACTAAACAGACTGAGAACTTTCTATTAGGGCTGGACAATGTGCAAAAAATTTAATAAATAAATAAAAATAAAAAAATAACAGGCTGTACCAAACAGGCACCTTCCCTTACTTCTGGAGAACATAATTTGTAGGTTAGAGTCAATGCTTTGTTTGTGTACAATTAGCCATAATATTCCATTTTTATGATCCTAATAAGAGTGGGAATTGAGAACCGGACCTCAGTAGCTCAGTTAATTAAAATCATTAGTCTATTTTCGTAATGATTCCACTCATCAGTTCCACAGCATCATGTCATTTCTGTATTTTGGTTCAGATACCTCTAAAGTATACCAGTTTTTCTCCAGTAAGGACAACACTAGGGCCATTTGCAACAGATGCAGAGCTTCCATTATGAAAAAAACATGCACAAACATTTAACCACACAGCATCTAATTAAACTGCCCCAATAGAACCAATGTCTTTGATTGGCTGCTTAGCAAAGGAGGGGTGACTCTGGAGGCGGAGCCTACAGGAAAGCATCCTCAGTGGCAGCCAGTAACATTAAACTCCTCTGGGGTCTACTGATACGGTTAAAGTTAGCGTCACTTCACGGTGTCAACCTCCTTTTGCTATTGTTTATAAGTAATCTCCATGTCCTAGAACTACATTTAGAAGACGACCAGGCTGAGGCTGCAGCAGGTAGTTCTCACACTCCTTTAACGAAACCTTTAAAACCCATTATAAGTTTTGTTTAAACTGAATGCAAAATGTTAGTGCATGTTCGACATTACAGAGCTAATATAAATAAAGCCATTTGTACAACGGTTTATTCCCTAACCCAATGAGAATTAATAATGGAAACAAAAAAATATAATTCTACCAATTCCCATCCCTAATCCCAGTAGAATTTCAATCAACTGTTCAGACCTATTTTCTGTCAAATATTGACAGAGAAATGGTGAAAGGGGAAACCGTTTTGAAAACATGGCTGGGTTGTTAAAACCAGACAATACGATGCGAAAAGTCCTCTGTTGATCAAGTACCGATACAAGACAAGAGTCAGATTGGCTTTAAAACTCCCTGCTGGGACCCACTGATTTAGACCACTCAGTTTCAACTAGTAACAAAGGCTGTAACACAGCTATTAAAGTCAAGGACCTGGTGCTGCTCAAAGGTCAGAGCAGAGGTCTACATGCATTTCATTAAATTCAGATACCCTTTAAGTTTTATACTCTGGGCTGTAAATGTTTGTTTTTACATTTCATCCCTCAGGTGCACATCCTTTCAGGTCCAGCTCTGGTCTGGATCTACTGTAACGGTTTCTATAAATAATGTATGAGCATTCTGTATATATAAAATATGCAGCATGTGTTCAATAGAAGCTTGTTTAACGGACTACAAATAGTTGTGTATCCCATAAGACTAAAACAAAGGCTCAGATACTGTGTGTAGGTGTGTGTGTTTTGCATAATTTACATGGAGAATCTTTAAGAATGTTTTTAATATTGAGTTTCTATTCATTTTTTAATTGTTGATGAATCTGTTTAATCTCAGGTTACTTGGCTTTACCTGCAGAGGATATTAAAATGATGCTACACAAACATGATCGAAAGTGTACAAAATACCTGTTCCGCTTTTATTTTGGGACAATACCTGAGCAAAACCTGCCCTGTGTGTCAGGATCGAAAAGGTCAGTGGCATTGAGATAATAAAGCATGTTGGCTCATCTGTGTTTGTACCATTAGGACAAAAACAGCTGCTCCTCAAAACATCCACACCCACTCATTTCTCATACAACCATCAGCCTAAATTTTATAAAGGACTCAGGTTGTATAATTCTCATTATTTAGGTTTAATTAATACATGTTATGACTACATCCTGGATCACATTGCTTCCACAGAATGCACCTAAAGAAGTAATTTACATCTGCTGGGAAAAACAAACTCATGTTTGTCCCAAAGAAAATGATAAAAGTAAAGGTTTCCAAGTTTATCATTTTGCAGTCCTCAGTTTTCTCTATAAGAAGTATAATGAAAATAACAATGGACTATGCTGGGATACTACGCTGAATGATGCTGTGTGCGCTGTACCGAGTATAAATTTTACAAAGACACTGTTTGCCAAATCATACTTTTGCTCAGACTGCACAAAAAGCAAACAAATGTTAATTGTTAGTCTCACCGTTTTCCTTTTACACAATTTTATGCACATGGTCATGTGCTCCTTATTCTGTGATAGTTTTCCCAAGATTAGAGGACATGCTTGCTCTCAGCATTGCAATATATTGAACCTCTGAATGATCATACATGTGGTCTTGCCACTTTCATGCTAATGAGGTGATTAATTACTCCAGACATGACTCACCTCCTCACATAGCTGGACTCAGGAGCATCTGCCTCTAATCCATTTGAAACCCCACGTGTCCTGCTGTGAATTCTGTCACTAATGGACGGGACGCTGTCTGGGTTCAGCGTCCCTCTGTGGGCCTGGTTCTCTGGACCGTGCAGCTCTTTCCCATCCCTCCTTGTCCACTTGGATGGTAGCTCCTCCAGGTTGCCATAGCGCTCAGCCAGTTCCCGCCTCCTCTCTGCCTTATAACGCGCGATGCGTTCCGACCTGGGTTCCAGGACTGGGTTCTCCATAGCATCCATGTCCCTCAGAAGGATTCAGCTGGTTCTCTGCTCCTCCGTAAATATTCCCGAAGCATTTAGGAAGAGAAAATAGATGGACGTGTCTTTCACTGCTGCACTGTTAAGGCACTATAATGGAGCTGGTGAAACTCTCAGGTTCCATCAAATCTCCGTTGTGCTCATAGATTTAACCAGTCAGCAGCTCCAAAACAAACTCTCCATCTGTGAGTGAGCAGTTTCTCCTAAAAAAACAACCAAACAAAATGGTAAGAAATATGCTAGAGTCCTGAACACATCAACACTAATCTCCTAAAAAGTAAAAACTGCCTTTATCTGAGAACCCAGTTTCCTAAAATGACATTGTTAATTTACTGTAAGCCTCTCTCTTCCTTCTTAAGTCCATGTAAGATGACCTGTACCAGCCTGCAGTGCCATGCAGGAATCTCCCCTTGCACTGAAACTCAATAGCACAGCAGTTCAGCTCCACTCTGGTCCAGGCCATGGTGGCACTGAGTCTGCAGACCTCACTAATCTTTCAAAAAACCTGGAAGTCATTTTGTTGAGTTTGTGATCACTGAGAACCATCATCTCCAGTTAGAGTAAGTCAGCACAGAGCACCTGTTGCAGTTTGTTTAAATATACATGTAAGCTATAACTAAGTGGATTATGACATGTTTCCAGGCAACACACAAACACACACGCACGCTTAAACAAAAAAGTCTTTGGTGGCTTCATGATCGCCTGGAGGTGAATAAACAAAATCAACAAACCCTGAGACTCTAAACCACATAGGAATAGTATTATGATGCAGTTTGCATTTGAAGACAGCTGCGAAGCTCAGCTGTGATGGTAAAAGCTTGAGCGTGTGTGTATATGTGTGTGTGTTCACCACTGTGTACAAACAGAAACGTGTGCTTGCTTATGTGTCTGTGCGTTTTCCAAAAGCGTGGATGTCAGCATTCCTGTCGCTTTCCCCCTCAACACAGGAAGCACAATGGAGGTAGAACAAAGAGGGGTGAGCCACGGACTTAGTGCAGCAGATAGACGAGCTGCAGGGCTGAACCCCACTGGGAAAGTAGAGCTCACAAAGAAACCGATGAGACTTTTAATTAGGTTGTCACTGCTGTTCAACCACTGAGATCTGTTGATATGGATTTAACACAATATGGAACATAAAGATCAAAGGTAGCGGCTCCTGTTGAGACTGATCTATCAGAAACACTCCAATTTAAAGATGTGAGGAGATACTGAGTAGACTGACAGCCACAGTTGCAGAGAGAGCAATAACACTGTCAGCAGGTGATTGTAGATCCAAAGCAACACAGGAGAACTCACCTCCTTGTGAGCAAACCACAAGAATGCCCAGTCTCACTGACGCCACCCACATTTATAGTTCCAGTGGCAGAACAGGAATAAGAGCAGAGCAAAAAAAAAAAATACATCATGTGACAAGCTAGAGGATTGTCAATTGGAGCGAAGAATGCCATCGAGGCTCAATGGGGATCATAGGCATGTAATCCAGCAGCACTAGTTGACAGTGACTTCAGATTAAGAGGATCATTCTCCACTCAGTCAGGACGGTTGTAGCATATACAAATATACACTCCCTCAAGAGTCAAGAAAGATGTGAGTGGAGGCACCACATTCAACCCTTCCATCATCTCTAACAACAGCATTTGAACCCACCACTAGTATATTTAAAGTTTTATTGTTTTACTGTTATTCCAAAGTACATGTCTCAAACGTGACCCCAGAACTTTTTTTATTTTTCAAGTCAACAGAAAATACAGAACACTTCCCCAAAAACTACCACAAAACAAAGACAATCCAGCCCAAATCAGTCAAAAAAAAAAAAAAAACACACAAGGTAAGAGGCAGTTTAGATAATCTCAAACCCCACAGGCGACCAGTGGTGCATCAATTTGATATCATTTTTATAACACATCAGATAAAGGTGTAGGCAAAGTGCCAGTGTAGGTCAAATAAGGCTGCCAAATCTTCAGAAAGGTATCATAATCATATGACCCCAGAAGTTGATCTGAAGCAGTTCAGCCAAGAATCAACACACCTGCCCAAAGAGGCCTATCAGTTGTACTTTACAGGAAAGAGGGCATGTATCAATAAAATGGATGGGATTACATAAGTTAATTCACACTAAAGCACTGCTCTTCTCCATCCTGTTATCTCTGCATTACAGAAAAGGGTTAAGAAGGCAAAAAGAAACAGCAGCTTCATCCTCATGCAACATAATCCACTTCCTCACTCCCAGCAGGATGGAGCAGTATGTTGGGTTTGGGTATGCTAACAGTTTTTATTTTACACATTCAAAAGAGAATAATTTGTCCCAACTACTTTAATCTGGAGAAAATATCACATGGGTTGTGAAGAAACATCCAAATTCTTCTTTTGTGTACTAAGACAACATTAACAGCAAAAAAGTTTGGTAAACATTGAGAATGAGTCAGTTTATTTGCAGTTATACAATGTGAGCAAAAATAAAAGTATAAAAACTAACAGTGAACGTCAAAATAATGGTGTTTGGAAATAGTTACACCATGATACTTTAAGATATAAAGTATGTAGAGGGGAGGATTAAAGGTTCTTGCGGTTACATCCATGCGTAACTAATGCGTAAATTGTGCGCAAACTGTGTTCACCCACCCACCCCCCAAAAAAGAGCCAGGGCATCACTATCTTTAAAAAATATTCACACATAAGGAAACAAGACAAGGTAAATACAAAAGAAACTGAAGACTAGCTACAACCACAACTTCGTATCCAATGTAGTCAGAAAATAAAGAACGGCATTTGCGCAGAGCGAACAAACACCTGTTACGCAGATGATTAAGATTAAAAAAAAAAACCCGCCGCTGTAATTGAGTTGGAAGGTGTTTTTCATTCGGACACAACGCTAGTAAAAGCTCTCTTTCAGTCACAATGAATTCACACGTACTTACATGCCCTGCACGCCGAGTGAAGTGGGCATGAGTTCGCCGCTGTCCTTTCTCAGCGCGGTCCCTCCCCACCGGCCCTTCACCACGGACTGTCACTCCAAATGTAGTCACACTCGCAGCTGTGGACTGCGCTCCGTATTAAGGGGAGAGAGTATAAATAGATGGACAAACCGTGGGATAACTTATCCACTCTGGAGGAAAACGGCCGTCAATATGGCACCCGGTAGACGCGTGGATCTCAAACAAACAAACAAACAAACAAACAAACAAAAAAACAGTAATGCGTGTTGGGTTGACTTTGCATTTTAATTGGATGAACATTTGCACTAAATATTGATAATCAGTTGTTTTTGGGGTTTTTTTTTTACATGTAGAGGGGCCTAGTATAAAACGTGTGCCAAAATGACATGTATGGCAAAAGTACAGCTAGAAATTGATCCACATTGAAATATATAAAATATAGTTTGATGCATGGCAATTTTACAGAAATTTACAGATGGAATACATTTCTGACAAATAAGTACAATAAAATCTACTGTGCATTCATATTTTTACTTTTTCCATTCATTTTCCTTATCAGCATCTTGTCTTTCTGGAAACTTTCCCTGACTCATGCAGAGTTTTGTTTATGTAAAGCTTCCAATATGAGTTAATTTGCCCCTGAATGAATATTTATCTGCACAAACCACTTCCTAGTGTTTCTGTCGTTTAGATCAACTGGTCCTTATGGTGACAGCAACTCCATTTAAAAAGTATAGCTCCTTTCAGTGTGTTCCCTTGTAGTAAATAAAGATTATTATTCACACACGTAGTGAAAACGTTCAACTGGTGATCAGTAGTGTTTCACCACTGCCCCCCTCTGTTAGGACTGTGCTGTTGCAGTAAAAGGTCAATTGTGTTATTGTTTGTTCACCAGTAAAGCACAGATCTAGACTATGCCTACAGGTGTTCAAACTCATCTGAAGTAGGACAAACTAATGCAAATAAACTATTATTGTTGTGATGCATCAAACAGATTTATTTACATCAATGCTCCTTAAATGAACACCATAACGTATCAAAAAAAAAAAAAAAAAAAAATCTCACTTTGTGCCAATACAAACATAAACACAGGTGTTGTCTTTTCTAAAAATATACAAAAATAAAGGGTGTCTCTCAAGTGTTTAAGTGTAGAACAAAACACCATAAACAAAAACACAAACACTCATCAACATAAGCTGCTCATAATGTTGTTGATAGTAATTCACGGAAAAATTGTAACGCTATTTTAATAGAAACACTCAACTACAACAAATGATGGACTGACAGTATATGACTCCAGTCTGGTTACCATGTTCATGACTTGATCTTAAAAGCTCTCGAAGCCAATGCCCAGTCCAGGATCTAAAGCTTCCTTTTGACTCGTTATTGGACTAAATTCTTCAGTGCTTTGTGAAGAAAGGATGAGCCAGGGCTTTGGCGGCTGAGATCCGACTGCTCGGTCTGAAGGCCAGACACTTCTGCAAGAAGGAAAGCATTACACTTTAGACTAAGAGCAACACTGTACATGACAAATGTATTTGCTTTAGTCATTTAAGCATATTGAGAATTATAAAAATAATTAAAAAAAAAAAAAAAAGTCCAGTCTGTATGCTTAAATTAACCAAAGGTGGGCAACAAAATGGAAAGAAACATTAAAACGCTTTCATTCTTCCTCATTTTCTCCTGAAACTCAGCAATGCAGTTTCAGCTATAATGAAACAGTTGTCCACTGCAAGGAATATTCATTCATTAAAAAAAAATTGTTGCCTCATGCTGTTTTCACCACAGATAATTATTTAATGCAAAAAAAAAGCTGAAACTTGTACTTTCCTGAGTCTTAGGAGGCTAAAATGATACATTACAGGAATTTCTGTCTAAAAACAGACATAGTTTGTGCTCACAGACAGCAGGTCTTTCTCATCTGGACTCAGGTTGTTCAGTATTTTGGTGCAGGAGCTTCTTTGTCCCCAGATGACCTGGTAGGGGACTGGACTGTCTTTGGGCCAGTCCTCTTCACTGGGCAATCCAATAACCCTGAAGAAATAACACCAGGAAAAACCCAGAAAGAGTAAAACAATACAGATTATACAGCATCAACAGGAAAAATGTGACAAATGAGATGTTGTTTCCTTCATTAGACAGGTTTCCATCCAAATGTATCACATATTTTAATAGGATTTTCAGATATCTGGCAAAAGACAATACAAATTTAAGCTAAATTCCATCAACTACTGTCATGTGAATATTATGAGATGGTTCATCATTGTGATTTAAAAATAGTTATACAATTAAAAGTAGTATTTCAGACTATAAAACAGCCTACCTTTGGTCTGGATCATATAATATTTCTAATTCTTCACATTTGGTCTAACATCTCTTTCTGCAGCTCTTCATACACACACAGTACTACTTTTTGCTGTTTCCCATCTAATATTTCTGTTTCTTGTATTAATTCACAGTTACTGTTTTAGTTTCTGTTTTGCTCTGCACATGTACAGGAGACGTACAAACAAAAAACCTGACAGCTTTTCTGCAGGGAAAAACATCTGATCTAGGGATGATGAGTCCAAATCTGATATCAGCATTTATCCAGCAGGTCAGGATTTTGAGTTATGTGAACATTCATTCATTAGCTGAACCCACTTTATCCTCACAAGGGGTGCTGGAGCCTATCCCAGTTACTCATGGGTGAAGGCGGGGTACACCCTACATGTTCATGACACAGAGACGAACAACCAATCACTCTCACATTCACACCTATGGGCAATTTAGATTAAACAATTGACCTATCAGTGCATGTCTTTGGATGGTACCTGGAATACCTGGAGAAAACCCACGCACACACAAAGAGAACATGCATATTCCACACAAAAAAGCCTCACCCATGGACTAGTGTGGGAATCAAACCCAGGACCTTCTTGCTGTGAGGCATGAGTGCTATCCACTACACCCCATTATGTGAACATGTAAAATATAAACGTTTCACTCTTGTTCGAACGCCTCATGTTTACTCACAATCTGAAGATAATGTGAGCTAAATTGGTCAAATTTGTTTATAGATATGAGCATCATAAACAAAGAGCCCATCAGTTTCGATCAAAACTATTCCAAAGTGTTTCATTCACTGTCTCTAGTTCTTGTGGTTGTGAGTTTCCTTCTCTAGAACCAATAATAATCACCATCATGAAGCCCTTTGGTTCCTGGTTCGTAGCAGCCTATAATGTAATAATTTACTGAAAATGTAATAATTTAATTTAAGCAGTGCCTTAGTATTAAGGATTAGTATTC
>JAQQZY010000028.1:18295221-18306676 GCA_030068375.1 Ostorhinchus rueppellii | reverse complement strand
ATTTCATTTCAAGCAAAAGGAAAAGAACCAAAACACCTCATGAATACAAAGAGCCAATGGCAAAGCAGATACACAAAGCGCCATGCAAATCCAAGGAAAAAATAAAATAAAAAGAGAAAAATTATCAAAGCAAAAAATAACAAAAACAACCTTCAAGTACATCAGCAATAAGAAAACAAATTCAATAAGTACTGCTCGAAAAGGAGTGGGAAGAAGAAAACTTCTTAAATCCCAACCCCTCTCCCATTTATACAACTTAGACATTAAATTAAATTAGCTTCCTTAATGACAGTTACATCTATTCTGAGTCATACTAATGAAAAAAAACACAAGATTAGCAAAACTGAAGTATATTACACATAACAACTATCAAAATGATCATCTGTATACTATATATTTACCAACAATAGTAAACATAAATCACGTATCAGCTCTTCCATTGCAAAAGTGCACTTAATATTTTTGCAGTCGTTCTTATATATTCAAGACAACAACCAATAATGATAAGAATAAGAAGAAAAATACTAAGATTATAAAATTTTCCTAGGTTAGAGTTGATCATTTTTGTGACACAGACAGATACGATAAGTAAACTCTCAAATGTAACAAGACAACGTACAGTTCATCGAAGTTGTTCTCTGTGAAGATCCAGTAGTTATCTGCCTTCAGACCCAGCTCCTCTTTGGTTCCACTCAGACCCAGGAAAACACTCAGGCCTCCTTCACCGTTCTTCATCATCTTCAGCTGCTGTTGGATGGCTGCAAGAAGAAACACAAGTTGCATCAAAAATTACAATTTAATGAGGAGTTCAGAGATTTATAAAGACACCGCATAAAAGCTTTTATCGTTCTTTCATCGCTGGGTTTTCGACGGTCAGACAAACCAAGCAGCACGACACTGTGGTGCTGAAATTTAGGAGTAGGGATGGATACCATTAAGATGTAATTGATCATACTTCTACTACTCTTACCTGCTGCTGCTACTTTCTACTCAGTTGCTTTTTGTTTTAGTTTGGTTACATTTCAAATTATGAACAGAATTATTTACTTTATTTTCTCATCAGAAGAGCAGGCCTATATAACACAGTTCTTCAGTTATTTTAGAAATGATCATCCTTAGATATTTAATGTGCTAAATCTTACTTTAATAAGATGAATAGGAAAACAAATGGAAAAAAGGGCAGGTTAGCTGATGTTTGCAGTGTATATAATAAAGTGTCAGTGGATTACATACATTTAGACAAGAGATTTATAAATGTTCCAGTATAAAGAACCTGTAAAGTGAATGTATTATAATGTGCAGAGTGTTTTTTTTATTTTTTATTTTTTTAGTAGATCTGGTAGCTCTGCGATAAACATTCCTTTTTCATTAAAAGTCATTCTCTCATTAATTCTCAGACTTTCACATTTTGACTGAAGACTGTATCTTGGAAACTCCAGCCAACCAGCATTTTTGACTTCATTTTTATTTCTTACTGACTCAAACTTTGTAAAGTGTCACTACTTTTATGATGGGTGCATTTTACTTGTAGACCAGTGTAATTAATATGCAACTAATGCTTTTTAATAGGAAACTGCAACAGCGTATTTTGAAGTAATCACCATCATAGACACTGATTTTGTCAAGATAGTAATGTGGAACAAATATGAGAAGTAACTCATTCCTGTGACAGTCTCATGGGAGACTTGCACTTTGAAGGGTTATAATGGTCTGTCTATCTTTCATTCATTCATTTTTAATCCCCTGGCAGGTCGCTGGGATGCTGGAGTGTATCCCAGGCAAGGGCAAGGTTCACCTTAATAATGTCGCCAGTTCAACAGAGGCCTGTCATACAGACGAACAACCACTCACACCTACAGGTGATCAAACACGGGAGCTTCCACTACTGCAGCACAGTGCCACCCAGTCTGTCCATCTTTGTTAACTGCTTTTTTCTCACCATTATGATGGCAATATGCTGTTCAGACTAGATGGTGAGAACACATATAAGTGCAATATTGTCCAAATAACACTCCAGTCAGAGCAGTAACAGTCTGTTCTAAGAATGCTCATATACAGTCGTGAAAGAAATTATTAGACCACCCTAATTTTCTTCAATTTCTTGTTCATTGTAATGTCTGGTACAACTAAAGATTTCTTTGGACAAATATAATATAATGATAATAACAAAAAAATAGCTCATAAGAGTTCATTTCAGAGCTGATATCTATCCATTTTCCATGTTTTCTTGATAATAACCAAAATCACTTCAGTTCTTACATCAGTCGCTATGGTTTTGCATTGTACTGACAAAAACAGTGCTTTTAGGCATTCCATGTTTTCTTTTCTGTCTGTTTTAGTCACATGATACACACAGGAGTTAGGACTTGATTACATCACCACTGTATTTGATGTCTAATATTTTTTTCTGTGATCGTACATAGTCTTTGCAAATCATCCACAAATGTCAGGAAATCCACAAGAAGCATTTGCATTTTAAAGGTTTGATTTACTTCTATTCATCCATTCCATTTATCACAAATGTAAGTTCCTGAGTTATGGCTGGCCCTGGTGGTTCACCTCATACCACATGTCTTTAGGCCTCCTTGCAGTGTCTCAGATTTGAGGTGATTTGCTGCATCCCCTCTCTCTTCCCTAACTCTTCAGTCTATCTACACTGTACACCTGTCCTAATAAAGTAGAAAATTAACAACTTACAACTTTGCTGCTGCAATCATAGTAAATTAAACCTATAAAACATTATACAAAAACCTCCACATTTCCTCCCCACATTTGCTGATGACTTTACAAACCCTTTGCCTGCATCAAAGCGGTGTTACAACAGACTGTTAGATCCTTTGAAGCCCTATTTGGACAATACTGCACTGCAGGAAGTTGTATATTGCCTTCATGATGGTGAGAAAAAGGCAATTAACAGAGGAAAACAGACTATTACAATCGTAAAAGTGTGGGTCTGTTCTTCTGAGAAAATGTGCTGTCAATGTTCAGACTGGTAGCTTCTGTTTTAGACAATATGCAGAAATAAGAAAATAATAAAAACCTGGCATGGCCTGAAGATCTTTAGGCAGCAACTTCTGGTAAGTGTTGAAGATACCGGCATTAGAGACGACAATAGGAGCACGGATGTGAATTTCCTCCTGGCCTTTCATAACACTGACACCTGAAATGACACAAAAACACACTCAGATGTGTCCAACGCTACATTCACACTGCAGGTCTTAATGCTCAGTTCCTTTTTTTTTTTTTTTTTTTTTTCCAGAAAAAAAATATTTCATGTGGTTATTGACATTTTGAAGTAAATGCAGACTCATGTGTGAACAATCTATGGTCCTGAATTGACATCACACAATGAAGTAAATATGGATTTTGTGGGTTCCCTCTTCCTCCAGCGCAGCCTTATGATGTAAAACTTGGAAGATGTGCAACAAAACATTAGATATGTATTCAATTTAGGACCACATACAAATGTGACCTGGGCCTAATTTGAAAAAAATTGAATACCTGAAAAAAAAAAAAAAAAAAAAAAAAAATCAGATAGGGAAACGTATGAGCAAAAAGTCAGATATGGGCCTCTTTTACCTGCAGTGTGAACGTAATGATGCATGAGCTGCATGCTGGGATTGCATTTAAGAAAACTACAGAGGTCAATGACACACACCACAAGCTTCCTTTGCGTCGTTGAACAAAATACGGTTGACAGGGGCACGAACTAAAACAGCACCCCCCGCCTTCTCGATGATGGGGATCATGTGGTAAGCGATCTCACTGGCTCCTCCTTTCGGATACCAGGCCCCGTTCAGGTAGTGAGTGACCAGCAGGCTGTGCATAGAAAAGCTGGAATCTTTTGGCATGTTACCTGCAGTTTAGAGAAGGATAAGAAGCTTAGAGATGAGATAATGGGTCGTAAACAGGGGGGAGTCTAGGACCTGCAGCCTGGCCTACCGTAGGTGCCAAAGATGTAGGTGAAAACAGCTCGGAGGTCTTTGTTCTCAGTCAGTTCGTTCACCACGTCTGTTAGACTGCGGGGAGACATTTCAAAGAAGAAAGACAGACGTTTGGCAAGGCCGGTGTAGACCAGGATCTTGGCCAAAGGGCTGGGGACGAGCTTGAGCAGAGCCAGGAACCAAATGCCTCGTCCAACTTTCTGGAGATGAGAGACACACAGATGGAGGCTTTAACAAACAGACCAGGACACCAAAGTGTGACAGAAGCAAACCTTTATATCCTGCTGATAACCATCATTTTATATCCTTACAGCAATATATGTCACAATATAACACATTAGCAAACTTAATTTTCTGTCACTAATGGTACTGAGACATTTTCAGGGTTTAGCTGCATTTTTTTCAGCGGGGGGGGGGGGGGGGGGGGGTATCTTATTTTAGCACTGCACAACTGTGGTAACTTTCATTTGTACACATTCACCATGTCCTGTTACATGTTTTAAGTCCTCATACCTTTATTTTAGAATATGTATCTCACCTACATTGAAATGTAGAGTTTCTCTTGATGTGTCTTTTGAGAATTGCTTTAAATAAATATATAAATAAATGAGTGAGTGAATAAATATTTTATAGGATAAAATGAAATGACATCGAGAGGCCCATTTGTATTAAATTTAGTCAAATGTTAAGTAAAACGTATTCATATAGTGCCTTACACAAGTGAAAACCACAATGGGATTTGCAATAATAATCGAAGAGACACAGAAATCAATCAAATAACGTGAAAACAAGGAAAAATAAACCATTAATACACCACTATTTAAAAGAAATAGTCAAAAAGAAGTAGTAAACATACGAGAATAGTAGTAAAAGAAAGTCATATTTAATTATTTATTTACTTTTATTTCAAGTCTTTGTCCAAATGTTTAATTAGGAATGGAACAAAACATAGATCATTAAAGTATAAAATATGAAAAGGTAACTATAAAAGGTAACCTTTTAACTATAGTTGCTTGAAAAAGATCATTTTAGCAACTACAAAAAGGAATTAACTCTCTTCAAATTCATAAATATAGGCTCAAAATATGAACATTGTCAGAAATAATCCTTCTGCCGGTCAGAATTACATGGTCAGGTTCACCCTCCTCAATATTTGGTTGTGTTGCCTTCATTCAGGCAAAGTCTTGTTAAAATAATGGAAATCTTTATTAAATCAAAAGTGTGATTTGCGATATAACACAATAGAAAACGGAGCAGAATGAAAGATTTTTTTCTATTGTAACTTGACGATAATCATCACATCTAGCCCCAATGTAAACTGTACATTTATAGATCTCTTTGAATAATTATGACTGATGGTTCCAGAGACAAAAACTGCTGTTTCGTGCATCTTGATGCAATATGATAAGAGATTTCATTGCTTTAATTTAATTATTTTGATGTTCATTGTTTTAGTGTTCATGCGCTTTTCTGAATCGCAGTCTCTATCACTGTTAGATCATACACATTTACCCTCGTCCACAAATAATGAAGCCTTGAACCTTGAACAAATTAGATAAGAATGTTCAAATTTCAATCTTTCTGACCACATTAATGACTTTTTATCAGCACCAACAAGTAAATACAAAGTAGTCAGACAAAACGATACCTTCCCTGATGAAATCCGATTTTATCTGTGACAAAGGTAAACACTGCAAGTTGGAATAAAATTATGTAATATCACAGCTCATAAAAGGCCTCGACAAATAGAGTGACCTTTGATTTGACAACCAACCCTCAGCTGCAGCACAGAGAGAAATGTAAAGTGAGGCCACTGTGCTAAAGGGCACTATTAAACCTGTAAAAATAAACCCACTTAACTGGAGGAAAGGACACTTTCTATAATAAAGGAATGAAGCATGGACCCTTATAGAAATAGCACTATTGTTGTGATGATTTGCCAAATTAATCTTTCTCTACAGTAAAGTAATGTTAAGTGATTTCTCAGCATTTATGATCATATTATCCTCTGCATTTAGCATTTTCAGTGGAAATTGGGGATTTTTCTCCATTTCATATATTGATTGAGTAGATGTTGATAAAATATCAGAGTAATTTCAAAGGTTATTAAGTAAAAAAAAAAAAAAAGAAAGAAAATTGAGAAAAAAGTGACTTTCCTGCAAAATATACCATTAGCTGAACATGAAACCGAGTATCAACAAGCATTGTCATTTATTGAACTACATGTGTTTTATCGGTGAATCAATATTGCAGAAGACAACAGTGTTTCCATATTCGGTACAGAGCCTTTGAATATCCAAATGTACAGTATCTGCCGATCATGAAAAGATGGCAACTTGCATTTTATCTGAATTCTTTGCATGTATTGACAAGATTAGTGGTTCAACAGTTGTTAAGATCAGTAGATGCTTTTGGGATCACCATTTGGTCCAATATCTAGAGGCCATGAAATTTAGTAATTGCATTATTATCACTATATAATAAATAAATATATACATAAAATCAAATCAAATCAAATATAGTACATAGTCTATGATACAAGTATCTTACCTTGACCAGCCTCATGTACTCGTCGATGGCCTTCTCCTCTCCAGGGAAGCACTTCTTCAGCTCTTCAGGGAAGCGGTTTCTTCCACTGTAGATGGGGTAACATCGTCGGTTTTCTGGCGGTCCAATCACTACGTGGTCAAATGGGTTCGCCAGTGGCTCCCATTGTAGCTGCCCATTGGTGATCTGGTCCAACATGCAGCGGAAAGGCTTGTGGTCCTGGAGGTCTCCGATGTAGTGGATTCCTGAGGGAAGAAGGTTGGTAATAAAGGGGACATAGGCAGAAACAAAAGAAAGGAAACCATGCATGTTTTATTCTACAGACAAAATACATCAGAGTTATGGTTCTGCTCACCAACATCAAACTCAAAGCCCTTCTCCGTGAATGTGTGGCAGCATCCTCCAGCCCGATCATGCTGTTCAAGAACCAGGACTTTCTTTCCAACTTTGGCCAGGAGCACCCCAAGGCCGAGCCCCCCAATCCCACTGCCGATGATGATGGCGTCCAAGTTCTCAGGTACTTTACTGGCAAGAAAACCTGAAGTGATAACAAACCCCCCCCCCAAAAAAAACACAATCCCATGTCATCAACGTATGTTTTTTGTATAGGTTATTTATAATTTTTTCAGGCCTTTGTAACATGGGTCATTAAATTACCAGAAAAGTTATCAGAAAAATAGAAGAAACAAAGTGAAGGTGAAAAGTTATTTGACTGAATATGGAGGATGATCCATCTGTAAACTTACTTATCTATTGTTTTTTTTCTATTTCAGGGCCAACAGGGGACTCTCAACGATGGTTAGCCAAGAGGATCTTGTTGAATTTGGACAAAACTGTAACTCAGAAGCCTGCATTTGGCTTTCATTTGAATGTGGCCTTGATCAAAATACAGTGGGTATATTCTTAAATGATACACTACAAATAAGAAAACATGGATTAATAACAAGCAACCTTTCCCCTTTAACAAGACAGATTGAGAGAATGAAAACGGCATAAAAAATATAGGAGGTATGCAGTTTTAACTCTCACTCCGACTGAAGGAAGAAAAAAAAAAACTCAGCTTAGCCTGGCAGCTGCTACAGTCAAATTACATAACTTAAAGTGCTTTTCTTTATAACCTGTGCAATGTGATCAGTATAATGTTGTGAAGTTGATTTGTTTTATTTCATGCAGTGCAGATTATTTTTGCATTAATTGCCTCTCTGTACAAATTGTTTCATCACCACAAAGTGACAAGGCTAATAACTTCCTGATTTACCCTTTTTCTCCTGTTTTAGTTTTAGAAAATACTCCAGATATTTGTTATTGAAACCTGAAAAGTTTCACTGTGGCTCAGAAAGTTGAGAGACGGTGGTTCGGTCTAAAGAAGAACCTTGAAGAAGATGGTGAACTGTAAAATCTCGCCTCTGTTGCTTGTGGTGTATGCATATGTGTGAGTGGGAGAATGGAAGAATGAGGCACATTGTGAGGCGTTTGGGTGCAACACTATGCTGTAAAATGCAGTTTATTATCCACTGAGCTGGAAGTTGGTGTCACCAGTTGTAGCTGTAGATCATCAGTGTTATAAGGATCAGCCAAACTGGTCAAACTGGTTAGGCCGAGCTGGAATTTTCAGTGATGTAGCCTTGTGATATTTAGCTTTTTGTAGGTTTAATTCACACACCCCCGTATGGAATGTATAATATAAGGTTTTGATATACTTTTGAGTGTTGTACTGGCAATGGAAGGGACAGTTTCTCTGCAATCAACTTAGTTTGGTTAACATTAAGAAGTAACCTGATAAATCTGTTAATTCAGTACCAATTTCTACCAGACATACATTTGTCATGATTAAAAAGTTAAGTCAAATAACACATAACGACCATGGTCTGTTTACTTACCTTGCTTTAACACTTTATTTTTCTCCTTCCTGTCGTGGACCATTTGTTTCAGCGGTTCTCGGGCGTCCACCTCAAATGGATTGGGTCCGGGTGTGGTGAAGACATATTTTAATATAAATATGACTAGACCAGCACAAATAATCGCAACACCAATCCACATTATTGCAGTAAATCGACCTGCTGGACACTACGCAGTGCTCTGCTCACTTCCGCACGGTCATTAAAGGACCACCCAGCCCACTTGATAGATAAGAAAACTAACCAATCACAGTCCTTATATTGGATGCGTCAGATGTCTTTGACCAATGAATGCCAAGTTAAAGGGAGCGACGCCCTGCGTTTCATAACAACTTATATCGGGAAAACAGCAATTCTGATTATCATTACAATAATATACTGACATTTCAATGACTGCTAATATTATCTGGCATATAGAGAGCAGATTTCTGATCTAAAACTTTTTTTCCACTTCATACACGAAGTAGAGTAACCTCTTGGCATGTTTTTATTATATTTCACTCATTTTAGTTGCACTTTTTATTAAATCATGAAGTAATACTGTTTTTTTTTCCCGTCATCCTGAATGTGAAAATGAAACGGCACCAGACTGATAAAATTTACAGAATACATTACTTTCAAAGATGAAGGCATAAATAAACCAATTTTAAAAGATTAAAAAAAAAAATTAAAAATTCTATATTAATGACTTTCAGCAGAAATGTTAACCATTTGGTATTAAAAAAAAACCACAGACATCACAGCAACTTCTAGATTTTATTTTTTGCTCCAGAAAAAAAAAAAAAGAAAAAAAAAAGAAAAAAAAACCAAACATAATCACCTGCATTTTCACATTCTTCTCCTGCATCGTAACACCATGAGACCCATTAGTCTTTTTACAACTGTTTGCAAATAGAACTGGCATTTTACATAAGAAACACTTAAGTGGGGCATTTCCCCAGTCATCACCAACCGCCTTGTACAATGTCCTTCAAGTCCTCTCTGCCATTTTAAACCCAATTACAGCATCAACCCTTAACCCTCACAGACTTCACTGACAAATTGGACAGTTTTTCCAAATTAAGTTAAATACATTCCTAATAACCCTACCATTAAATTAAGAGACAAAATAGATACAAACAGAAAAAAACATCGGAGCTTTTTTCAGGTTTTGTACTTCAATTTATTAATTTCATGATTATATTAAACCTCTATTTAGCAAAATTTGCAGAATGACTGGGTAATAAAAGTGTGGAAAAAGCGCCTAAAAGCACTTATGGTTCCAAATTTTACTCTAAACTTTGCAATTTCATGGGGAAAAAAACAAACCAAAAAAAAAAAAACCCAAGGTCTGTGAGTGTGCAAGGTGTGGAAGTTGTAACTAGGTCCTGTCAAATCAAGAGGCATTGTTATAAATCTGATCCCTGCTAATAAAATATAAACCCCGTCAGAATTCCGTCAGTTTCTTGAAGCGGCAGTCCACCACGCTAATTCATGAATAACAGTCTGTATATTTCATTTTCTCCTGAACAGGGCTTCTTCTGTTAGTGCAGTAAACTGGAGAAAGGGGTCAATGAAGTTAATACAAATGGACAAACACCTCCGAAGACGAGTGCCAGCTCCAGCATGTACAGCTTCTGTGAGCAAAGCTGCAATAATTCCATAATGACAATTAGAACAGCGGGCATTGATTGAGAAAAATAAAACACACAGGTTCAAGCATGACATGAAAACTGGTAACAGAAGCCCTTATCTGGTGTCCACTTTTGGTATTTATTACCTCATCTTTTTGAGCCTTGTCCTTGTTAAAATTTTTTTTTTTTTTTTAATTTTGAGTGATTTTTGTCTAAAACTGAAGATAACAGATTTATTTCCAAAAAGCACTTCCAACATTTAGGAATAAAATAAAACGGTAGGTTCTAGTCTGAATGTGTTAGGACATATTCCGCAGTTATGTTTGATATTATTTACATGTATTTTGTAGGTTTGTCGACAGTGAGTGTTTTGGTTTACAGTCAATCTGTGCAAACTGTTCTTGTGTGTGTATGTGTGTTTGGTACAATCAAGACAGCTTTCAGATGTAATACAGTTGTTTGGGATGGTAACTACAATGGCTTAAGGTCCATGTGATTGAGGGAGTAGGAAGAGCAAGAAGACTCTCCCTGCCTCCCTGCCTGGCAGCGGTAGTGCAGGTCAAAGTTCAAAAGGTCAAAAAGTAAAAAAAAAAAAAAAAAAAATGGGCGGCGGGTTTCCTTTCCTGAAGCAGGAAGTCATCAGTCCATCTATCAGGTGGTCAGTGTGATGGTGCCGTCTCCTGGCCCGTCGGTGACACTTTATGGCATAAGGGGATGTCACTGCAGAACCAACCCAACCTGAAGAAGACAGATTATAGTGTTGTGAACACTGTTTGACAGGTGTAAAGGTGTTATCACAACATTATAATTGAAGCATTTAACAGCATCATAGAAGATTAAATGTTAAAAAAAAAAATTGCTGCCGTTTTACCTAAAGATACCACTGTAAACAATCCTTGCATACTGCATATTCTTAATAAATGGTGAAGTATGTGACAACGCTTATGGCGTCAGGTGGAGAACCTCCCCCAGTCCTCTGCTCTATATAAATCTATCTATGACAATTGTTAGACAATCGATATGAACTCAATTTGAGCTACATTGACCTGATAGTGGCAGAATAATGGTCGGAGAACCCATTTTTCCCCACAAAACTCCACCTAATGAATGAAAATGATACCATATGAACTCTGGATGGTAGCAAGAAAATGGACATTTGTAAGACGATCAATATAAACCAAATTTTACCTCAATCGGCCTATTATTGCTTGATTTATGTCCAAAAAAAAAAAAAAAACCCTCTGATTTTCAACTAAAGTGCCCCCATTTGGATGACTTATAATCACTCAGAAAAGACTGAAATCGATAGGGTTCTTCTACAAGGGTCCCCTATGTTAGTTATCAAGTGACAAGAGATCCAATTGGCCAGGGTAAAATCATTATAGTCTCAAACTCCATTTCAGGGAAATGAATACTTCTGACAGAGCCTAAATAAAGACTAATGTACTGATAA
>JAQQZY010000028.1:18267175-18292218 GCA_030068375.1 Ostorhinchus rueppellii | reverse complement strand
GGCGGTAAGACATATACTGAAGTAAGAAGCACAGTATTTGCCTCAGATAGTTGAGAAGAAGCATAAGGTTGCATTAAATACACGTTTAATTACTGCCTTAAATTGGCAGTTAAGTAGAATATTAGAGAAAGAATAATTTGTTTGATGCCATGAATGGATATGATAAAAAAAATAGAAAAAAAAAAAAAAAATGTGTAAAGGAGCCATTTCATTTCGACCCACCTGCATGTACCCACGGGTTTAGGCAGTACCACTCCTGCAGTGTACACAGCCTGAAAGATACCCTGGAGGTTTACCCGTCTGGTGATCTCTCTGATCAGAACTGGAGCAACTCGCTTGGAGCGAAGCTTCTTGTGGACGCACAGGAAATTGATCTCAACCATTTTCTTTTCTCTGAAAAACAACAATAATAGCTATTGCCATTATTTCATATCAGGTCCTTTTCCATTTTCAGACTAAAGGTAATGAGACATCCTTTCATCTCAAGCAGCATGTGGGCCATTTAGTAAGCATCAATAAATATTGAATTTTTTATTATTTATACATCACTTACATGTCATAGATGCGGATGGTGGCAGGAATGGCACTAATGAAACCGACCAGCTTCTGGTTGGAGTTAACCCTCACCCCACAATGCCACTGGGGCAACCAGCCAGGAGGCCGTAGGGCCCTGAGACAGAAAAAGCCAGTCCATTCAATGTAATGCCATCGCTAAACACTGAAATTTATCGCAGTGCCAATTTAAGAGATGAATTCAACAGTACATGTCTAATTATGGTATGAATTTCATATTAATAAAATTATCTAGCAGGTACAACATTGAACAATCACCATCAGAGGATGCTGCATCCCACCAGCACCCACAACACCAACATAAGCAGTACTTGTTTAGGACATTAGCTTATTTTCTTTGAATTTGCCCATTAATAGCAGAAGAACTGAGCAGTTTCTTAAGTAGTTTATGACAAAGAACATTTTTGTTTGCCCCTTCACAACTATTTATGGTAGAAAGATGAATGATACTTCATTTTGCAGGGAATAATGAGCACTTTGAGATGTGTGATTAAATAAAGTGTTTTAACCTCATTTTATGGCTTAAAATAGTAAAAATAATAATAATAATAATAATAATAATAACCAATGGATAAACAGAAAATCTGTTTTTGACTATTTTAGAAAACCTTCCTTAAAGCATGGTTCGAATTTTTGTAAAACTGTAAAATCCATACGGTTGATCCCCTAGAGTGTCTTTTTACAAAACAGCAAACAGTTTGTATTTTTTCCAATATAAGGGAATAAAATGGTAAGAGTTTTGCTAAATGTTTCAGTAACAGATATTCAAGGCAGAAAAATTATAAGTTTCAATAGTTTATTCAGCATATTTATTAGTATATACACATTACATATACAATATCTACAAAGTCAAATACATTTATAAACTAATTTTAATACATTTTAACATAAATGCATCTCAGTTTATTAGAGATTTGCAACTACTATAAAAAAGAAGAGCAAAAGGTTTTTAAATTGGCCTTACAACTTATAAGTATAATATATGTCCAATAGAAGAGGATCAAAGTTGTGCTTTGACTTTCACTGACAGATAAAGAATGCAAACATTTCTCATGGGGGCCCTCCACGCAGGGAGTCATGTTGTCTGCCCACGGGGACGTCGTCATGGGGATCCCTCCTGCCTGGAGGACTCTGCATCTATAGAGCCTGCCCTGGTCTGTTCGGGCTATGGTGGGTCTCTGTGGCGGTACTCCCTGTGGTTGCAGGCCATGATGCCTCCCTGTGTGGATGGCCACCCATCGGTGGCCTTTCCTCACCCTTTATCTTAGTGCCAAGCCATTTTATCAAGTTGTGTATGTGTGTGTGCGTGCTTTTGTGCGTGTGTTTTTAATTGTGGACGCGTACGTTTGTGTGGAGGGATGGGTCAATTCAAGGGATTCTAGGGATGTGCTTTTATTATTATTAATTCTATCATTTGTTTTGTCTTTTTTTTTTCGTGTGAAGCACTTTGGGTGGCAAATTCTTGCTTGAAAAGTGCTATATAAATAAAGCTTGATTGATCGATAAATTTATCTGAATATAATACCATCTAAGCTTTTGAAAACATTTTCCTAAAACATAAAACTTGTGCTGGACACTAAAAGTAATGTACTTTCAAAAAATAGAAAACAGACAAGTCTTCAAAAGGTGATTTTAAATGTATTTTTTGATCTAGATGTTAACCTTCCCTTTCTAGTTCTGCTTCAGCCCAACATGACAGAGCAGAACAGATGGATGAACTGACAGACATGCTGACTTGGGTATCCACTGTAATATAGACAGGCTGGATTAAAAATATATATACAAAATTACAAACGTTACCATAGCAGGAACTCCGGGGAATAGTCAAATCGAAACATGTTGTCGTCATCCTCCACATAGTTCTCATTGAGGAGGGTGTAAAGCTCTTTCAGCTGCGTTTAAAAAAAAAAAAAATAAACAAAAAAAAAAAAACACACAAGGTATTGATTAATGATTTCTATGACGATAACAGTAGCTTGAAATTCCCAATACTTCGCATAGGCAGCTATTCCTCATCACAGAATGGACAATTGGGGATTTTTTTTTTTTTTTTTAAGAAGAGTGGCGACGGAGAATTTCAAAATGTTACATATAATCAGAACTGGAGTTATCTGTCAACACAAATAGAAGAAAATGGAAAAATACTGAGATATAGACGTGGTTATGATATTCTGAGCAGGAGAAGCAGCTGAAAAACCAGTGTGCTGTCAGCATATTGTCAGACTTGACAGAATGATCATTTTTAGTTTGAAAACACTTCGTACCACTGAAGGGTTTCCCAGGTCAAGGGTGTCCCAGGTGAAACCCTGCGGGAGACTGTAGGGCTCCTCACGTATGTTGTCTTTGTCAGGTTCAATGGAGCCATGTGAAGTCACCGTCTCCCCTGAAGGAAAAGAGAAAATGTTTGAACATAAAGCACAAAAGCCTGAGAAACATGACATTCACTTCTCAGTTTGAAGTACAGAGAAAAACTGCAAGCCTACTCAAATATCATACCAAGCTTGGGGACAGGCTGCGTGTCCCAGAACTGGTAACTCCTCCGAGTGGCCTCCTCCATGGTTTTGGCTGGGCCCTGGCCTACAGAGAACAGTTCAATGGCCTTTTGGATCTCCTGTAGCTTATCAGCTGGCAATGAATTCACCTATTTGGGAAGAGAATTGAAAAATAAATAATAGTAGAAAATTGTACTGGGTGAAAATGTTCACAAAAAGGTCTGTGGGATGTTCCAGAAAATGCTTTGCGTTTAAAAAGTCACTATAAAACTGTACCAACTCTAACTCTAAACCTGTGTGACCGACATCTGAACTATGCTATTTTGAGTTGAGCTTTAAATTGATGTTGTAATTAAGAAATTAATTAATTCATGCCTTGGCAAGGGGGTCCTGAGCTGCTTCAGTGGCACCAGATTTCTTCTTCTTTTTCTGCTTCTTTTTCTTCTTCTTGGCACCAGTGTCGTCACCCAGACCGCGGTCACTGGGTAAAGTCACAAACACAGGTTGTCAGTAGTTTCAAAAATAAACCAAACTCATCATTCACTTCCTTACAAATATACACAGTTTCTCAGGATTGATTGTAATAGCATTATATTTAAAACAGTTAATGCAATGTGCAGAGCAGGGACATATTTTCAGGAAAAAGTAAATATTGTATTGTCATGATAAACCACACTGCCCAGCTGCCTTGAAAAACATGAATGCCTTTGTGCAGTTTGCTGACAAACCATACACGAGTCTTGCAGTTTCTTTATTAATAAAAAGTTTAAACTCCTCCGTGTTAAAAAGGAGTATACAAGAACATCATTCAAGTTCAATGTGAATAACAAAAGTGTTGAAATATTATTGAAAGTATATTCTTTATTTTATGCGACATTTAGCTTGGCTCAATGTCATGTATGAAAACACTCACATGATTACCTGCAAAAAAGTAAAGTAAAACTTTTGACCATTTCTAAACTTTTCACCAATTGCAGAAACAACTATATCCCTCTGCCAATGAAAAAAATATGGCCAAGTCCCAAGAAATCAGTTGAAGGGATAAAGAATAAAACAGTAGTAACATGTGAGCTACAACCCTGTCTCACCTGCATCAGTTTAAGAGATTCAGAGGGATCCAGCACAGCATAAAGCACTATAGGTATCTTTAAATCCAAAATCCAGTGGATCACAACTGTGTTTTCTGCTCTGTTCAAACCTGAGGAGCCACACTCCCCCACCCAACTATCCCATCTTCTGGCCTAAGGAGAGTTGCATACTTACAGAGGATAATCTCATTAGTGTCCAGGAGGGGAGAGAGGCCAAGCACTGGCCTGTATTTGTAACACCAGCACAGATGGTGAATCACATGACCTCTAGAGAAGAGTGTGTGGCATCTATGTATGTGTACATATGTATGTGCAAGAGGTCAGTGAGGGACTGGACAATAGACAACAAAGCATTCAATGGTTTGTTCCACAGGCTTCCACTATGACACACTAGTCCACTTAACAGCCAGAACTGTTCTTTGTTTTCCTGTGTGTGTGATGGAAGCACTGCTTGAAAACAGCACGAGCAAAGCGCCATCACTTTTTTTCAGTTGATAAAAAAGGGTCACTAGTTTCTCATTAGAGAATGGCTCCTGGGCTGGTGATTAGTAAATCCAAAATAAATCTGAAGAATTTAAAGAAAGCTTGTATTCAGTTTGACATAAGCATACACAAGCTTATGTCCCCTGCCACTGACTTTCTGTTCCTAGTAAAACTCTGGCCCTTTACAGCCTCTTGAGGATGAACACTGTAAATCTCATAGCCAATCATCTCAACATGTAAACGACCATATCTCTCTTTCTGTCACTCAATGACTAGTCCAAAATCTAAAGATACCAAGTTAACCATCAAAAATGAAAATACCCATTGCATGGGAGAGGCTGCAGGCAGCAAAAATATGCCATGTTTATATGGAAAAATTAATAGTACATAACGTGCAAAACATTTCCATGCAACTAATTCATTACTGCTGCTGCACTTCCAATACTTTAAATAATCTAATCTTGGAGGGCAAATCATGTTTCTGACCACACTGCAAACTGGTCACAGAAAAGGTCACAGCTAAACTAATTTCTTTTAAGAAATCGTCCATGATTCATTAACGTTTCCAAATCCTGCATTACATCAGGTTACTCCTTAAAACAGAAAAGGACACGCCTTTGTCTTTTTCTCCATGTGTCACAGACTTAGCAATAGGTAAAAATTAACAGAACTGAATTCAAATGAAAGGATTTCATCAGATCCTTTGCTGAGTGGGTGTTTGCTCAATACAAACCTGCTTTAAAATCTTTTATTATACCAACTACACATATGCGATTAGGAGACGGATTACGAGCCCCGTGTTCGTCATAGTTTAACAAGACCAACACATATACATGTCCTTATCATGTCGAACATCAAACAATACGCAGCTTTATTTGTTTCACTTTTAATTTAACTCATTTCTGCACAGACGTCCAATGACAGACAATAGGGGTTTGACAGCTAAGTTAGCTTGCATGCTAACTCTAGCGAAATGTCAACTGGGGTTACCATGCGTTGCATCAGGCTACTAGCAGCAACGTGCAAATTACTCATAAAATTGCCAGCTCATGAAGTAGACTAAGCGTTATCTGTGAACTCTAAAGTGTAATACTTTGTGGTATTTTATTCTAGGCTAGCTATCAAGCCTACTTTAGTCCTCTTACGCCTTGCTATCAAACGCAAAACTGAGGGAAAGCTACCGTAAAGCCAGCCCACTTGAGGAACAGAATGCAACTCCAGCCAATCACAATACAGAATTTGCTGATATACACGTCTTCTAGCCAATAAAATAAGAACAAAGGGGCGGGACAACCTCCACCAAAGGCTGCCGATTCTGCTGCTTCGCCGAGGGTTTACTTTGAAATCGCTTTGCTTACAGGTACACAACCGTGACGCACTTCCCACCATTGCGGTGCTAAATAATTATTTACTTACCCATCGTCAAAGTGGTGCTCTTCATTTTCACAGTCGCTGCAGTGTCCGTGATCGTCTACATCTTCTTGCTCCGGCATCGGTGCTGTCTCATTCTCATCCGCCATCTTCAACCAGGAAGTGAGAAACCACCGCGTGCCCCCGACGCCTTTAAACCCTGCCTCGACGCTATTGGCTCAGGGCGCTGATGGAAATGTGTCTAATGCTGTCTTCTGCACACATATGTGACCATTTCCAAGGAGTTGCAACAAAGTCCTGTTCGTAATATGCTTAGGTTCTGTTGCTGTGTCTCTTCCGGCTCCCTCCCAGACTGAATATGTGCTGATTAATGTATTTTAACTTCAGAAACTTCAGCCCAATGTGATCTGAAGTGGGTCAGACCAGTAAAATAAGAACAGTGAAAAAAAGTGAAGTTACCTGAGGAAAATGTCTATATCTTCAAAGTATCCTTAAAAATGTCAAGAACAATAACATAACAACCAGAAATGACCTGAAATTTCTAAGAAATAGTTGTTGATTTTAACAATAAATCAAATAATAACAATAATAACAACAACAATAAAACAACCTCATTTTGTCATTTACACACATGCATAACAACTTGCAGATAACAGTGGATATATTTATTGTAACACATACTATTTTACTCAAAGCTTGACTAAGATTTTATTCTAAGCTCAATTCTTTAATTCTTGTGTTGTTGTTTTTATTATTATTGTTATTTCTATGTTGCACTTTGAGATTTTTTTAAATGGAAAAAATACTTTGCAAATCAAATTGTCCTTATTATTATCCTTATTTTTTGTCATTATTATTATTATTATTATTATTATTATTATTATTATTATTATTATTATTATTATTATTATTATTATGGCACAAAACATTTAGTAACAGGCAAAATGTTAAGATTACACCTACTTTCTTTGGACGTCTCATTTTCATACTGTATTTATTCAGGTTATTTACCTTTTGTGAAAGGAGAATTCATAAATGTAAACATTTTCATGTAATTTTACTTTTTAGCACTAAAAGAAAACAGAAACTGTCATTATTTCTAGGTTATTTTGATAGGATTATCCTGGTCCAGCCCAATTAATATCAAGTTGGTCTGTATGTTGCACCTGAAGTGAAATGATTTTGACACCCTTGATTATTAATATCTTCAGTGTAATCCACAAAGTTTCCCACAGGCTGGAATGGACACTTTGGCAGACCAGTTTTGGCCCACGGACCGTATATTTGACACCTCTAGATTTGAGCCATGTGACTAGCATTTAACGGTGGAGTCACAAGAAACACAAGGGCTGGGTTTGCATGTTTTGTGTAACATTCACTGACTACTTTTTTGTTACTTCATATCTCCACAGTTCATACTTTTTACTCCTACACTGAAACACATTTGCTTAAATGATGATATAATACTATATTACGATCAAACCATAAGTACACAAATGTTCTAAATCTTACCCACAATGATGCCCTTGAAATCCTACATCATTCTTATACAAATGAACCAGTCTTATATAAAAACACAATATGATTTATTATGTTTTTCGGCACAATTTGGAAGTATGTTTTTCTGATAATACTTTCATTTACTAAATGGCATTGAATTCAGGGCCATTGCTTTAAATGGAATAGTCCTTCACTGTCATATTTCTACTTTTACTGGAGCAAACAATTTAAATACCCTTACCTTTACTTACATGGAACGTAACAAAATACATTTACTCCAGTATTTTGCCTAAGTACAGTTTTCAGGTATGCCTACATGTACTTTGAGTATTTCCATTTTCTACAACTTTATGCTTCTACTACTACACATTATTTTATTACACTGCATTCATTCAAGTAAAACATTGCTTTGTAGATTCAGAATTTTAATATGAAATAAAATGAATAAATAAATAAATGATTACATACTATTAGGGATTAAGCTTCACAGTTGTTATTCAGCGATTTTAATAAGTTCTATTATCTTGTTAAAGATGAATTTGCCAGTAATTGTTATTTTTTGTTTATATTTTGCTTTATAGGGGGTATCATTTTAGGCATTGTTCCATTAATAAGTATTAAACCAACGCAATACATGTAGGACTTGTCACCATGGAAGTTAACACTTTTATTTAACTCAGGTTTTAATACAGGGCTTTTACTTGTAATAAGTATGCTTTTTATATATATAGCAGTTGCAATTTTTAATCAAGTAGAATATTTTAGCTCCTCCAACGTTATTAGGCTATTTTAATGTTTCTATAAGTGAAAAGGACATAACTACTGTGGTATATGTCACTTTTTGAAAATTGGTTATACTTGGACAGTGATGACTAGTATGTTACTGGGTATAAACAGATATTAATAAGGATAATTATATATTTTGTTTTGGTAAAAATTGACTTGTTGGACCCTGTAAACAATCACCTTTTCTCGTTGAATAGTAACAACTCCAGCCATGTAGTATTACATATATTACACATAAGAAATACAACTAGAAAGTATTTATAGTTTATTTAGATTTCTTCTGCAACAGACATGTAATCTATCAAAACATACCTGACATGTTTCAGTGGTAAACTTTATTTATGTTATAATATCCATTAGTTATTAAACAGATATCAGTATTTATTTGATGTTCAGTCCATATGTTTAAACACTTAATAAAATGGGCCCGGTATGTTTTTTCCACTAAAAAATTCATAAAAAGACAAAAAATTAAAAATGTATAACTGACCATGTACATGTATCTGCTGAATTTTGCAGACAACAAAATAGGGCTCACACACATGATGTTATGGCTTTTATGAAAACATTAGTTTGCTTGCACCAATTGTCATTCACACAACACAGGTTAAAGTCTTTAACAGTGCAAAGTCTTCTATGTTACAAGATCTTCACATAACTTGTACCTCTCTGATGAAATACATAGTAATTATAGTAAAACCTTTCATTATTGTGCTATTTCATTACATATGAACCTCCTTATAAGGGTATTAAAAGAAGCAGAGCAGCCTACAGTTATTACTGTTTAACAATACTTCTCAGGATAATTATAAGTTATATGTTGTACAAAGATTGGCAACATAAATAAATATTCTTGTTAGCAGAAAACACTGATAGTATTATCACATATACAACTGCTTAAGTAAATACATAGTTGTATCGTTAAAGCGGGTAAGTAAACCATCTGACAAAATAATGCTCTTCATATTTCAAGTTCACTCATGTTGTGGAAATATACTGCCTTCTGTCTCATGTAAAAAGTGCTAAAGCTAGAGCAGAGTATCAAGTAAGACTGACTGAATAAACACTCATTTGTTCAATGTGTGTGGACAATACAAACTGTGGTAATCATTTTACCACATTTTCTGCCAAACTATGGCCTTGTTGAATGGCATCATGTAAAATACTTGACTAGACTGTAAAATACAGTCAGTATCATTTCCTACTTACAGCATTAATGTAACAATTTCAGTCAGTTATTAGTTGTTCAACTAATTGCGTCATTATCATCTTACAACCAAAAACTTCAATAAAGTAAGTAAAAAACTGTTAACATTCCTCTTAGATCAAAAATTAAAAAAGGATAAAATGACACACTTTCACTGTCTGCTCAACAGATATAGAGATAACTTTTAGATATGAGAGTTAATACTATCAGTTAAGATAATTCAGAGAGGCCCACTGCGTCACTGCCATTTCTGAACTACACGTGCTTTAATGCCCCAGTTTCCAGAACTGCCAGCACTGACAAGACTAGATACTCCTGCAGTGCATCATGGATTCATTATCCAACCTGAGGCAATTCATTTGCTGAGAGCTAACATACTTCATCTTTGATAAGCAACATCTTTCTTCCTGTATTTGGAAGAGGCTCTGTGTAAATTGGACCACTTGAGGTCTGGACTGGGAAACCGGCTGACAGCAGCAGCCTCTCTACTTGCATTCAGAGGTTCTTTTCCATAGCCTTTTGTTGTCAAGAAACAGCTTGCCACTCTGTTTAGATGCATGTCATGCTTTGCCTTTGGCAATGGCCATACGCTCAGAAACAGTTTTGATGGGAACTCCTTTGCGGGCTACTTTGACATGAATGAAGAGTGTGGCGGGGGAAAGACTGGAACCATCTGCTTTCAGTAAGTGAACATGACGATAACCTGAAGAGAGAAAAAACAACCAACATTACAGGAAACATTTCAGAGTGACTGTTTTTTTTTTTTTATCACATATGAGATGGCGGATCGTCATGAGTACCTGTCCGTATGCTTGTAAAAGGCAAAGTGAACTGTCCCACAAAGTCGTTTTTGGCAGTGTGATCATGGTCCTCCACTACAAACCGTACAAGAGCCAGCTCCGGCACCTGCAGCTGGAAGCTCAAAGTGCAATCCCACCGTGGGTTGAAGCCTGTAGAGGGTGCACAAGAGCTGTAAATACATCATCTACTGAGTCTTTCAAACAAACAAGGCATGGCCTTAGACAGCAAAGGCTGCTACAAAAATATGTCAATGATCCATGCTGCATAGAATTAGCTAACAAAAGCTAAATTCTATCACCTTTGTATCATCATAGAGTAAGGCAAATGCATCACAGTATTAGATGTAATCACTGTAAATAATTAATCACAGCCGAGTATGCTTGTAAAACGAGAGTATTAGTGCTCTGGTGGAACCACGGGTGCAGCTACTTGGTAAAGACCAGTGCTTCATATCAGATAGAACATGTGAAAATTACCATTGTTGTCAATGCGATGGGTTTTGTCTCTTGCATTATCAATAGCAACTCCGTGAATTTCTACCCATACTTGTGGATCCACAATGGAGCTCGCCTTCTCTGTGTTGATTTTTGGCAGCTGCTGTGCGGATATGATCTGAAAAACAAAGCATAATCAAGTCTGTTTGCACATTCAATTTGGAGAGGAAATAACGAGAAAATGATAATAACATACTCAAACAACAAACATTTTTATGACACCTGGCATGTTTTCTTTGGGTGGCTTGTTAACTTTACCTAAAAGAATGTTCTAAAAAAAAACAATAATGTATAAGGCCATGTGATACTAGAACAAACACTACATTTAACCCTTAGTGAAAGTAAAATCAGTTTAAAAGAAAGAAAAAACAGCAGGAAATCAGTTTATGCTACATATGATTTTCTTTATATCTTATATTATCTATAGTTGAGGTGGTAATTTAGGTTAAATGCATCACTGTGAACTATGACTAGTATTACTGGCCAATTCTTGATCCTTATTTGTAAATTATGAATCAAGTAATATTTACTTTAAGTATTACTGATGTGGCAACAAACCCCCCCAAAAAGAAATTATTCATATCCTATTCGTATTCTATTTCCCTGTAGCACTCACTCGTATCGTCAGCTGTGTGGGCACATGACCCGGTCCCCCTCCCGTGTTCTCTGGGTTAAAGTTGGTTGTGGAGCTGCACAGGAAGCTGGGTTTGAGAACGTAGCCACAGCGACCATTAGGGAGGAAGCGACCCTGGTTCAGGTCCATCTGCTCCCCAGGGGTTTGGAAGTTCAGAGCGACTGCGCAGCACAGAGTAGAGTCAGTAATACAAACAGGGCTGATTACACATGTGCCAACATTTCAGCATGAGTGAAGAGTGAATTACAGTAAATGAAAATGTGTGAGCCTGTGACATCAGTGTAGCAGCGATCGCATGAATGTGTGTTCACAGGAGGGTGAGTGTAGAATGTCTTGTGCACTTGCTGACTGAATACTGTTTTTCAACTGAAATGACTTAATTTGTTAGCAGCAGAATAGCATCCCAGCCTCTCGACTGGAGTACTAACCCATCTGGCAGCCACCATTCCACATTTCCTGAGGATCATAGTTGGATGATTGGAGGCGCTGGCCGGAGGGGTAGATCCGGCTCAGCTGCTTGCTGTTGTGTCTTGCAAAAAGCTTTCCTGCAAATAAAAAGAAATAAAACCACATGCCATGATATAATAATGGCTGATTTAATTTTCAGTAAAATTATCTACAAGAAAGCACCTTGCTCTGTGTAATGTCAAAAATGCAATTATTTCCACTGCTGTACCCGAGTCTTTGATGAGCCTGAGGGCGTCACTTTCTGAGAAAGAGGACATTTCATTCGGTGGCTTTTCAGACATATTTTCAAATCCTTGGAAGGGGACGCTCCTGCAGTACACCACCAGCTCTGATAGCTCCGGGCTCAGTTTTGAACTGACCTAAGAAGAGCAAATGTATCCATAACACAAAATTGGTTCATCATGTAAAGCGTTCACATTAACAGCTTCTCGGGCAGTTTGCAAGGGCATAATGACAGGCCTTCCTGAAACTGACCTTTGCAGGATCTCTCTTGGGTGTGTTCTTGTTGCTGCTAGCTAGTTCGTCATCTGAGCTTGAAGAGAAGCTAGCAGAGCTGCCAGTCTTGCCTAGCTGGCCCAGGTGAGGAATATGTTTCTTTCCCTTTACCAGAATACGGCACTTTAGCTCCTGTGAAGAAATGAATTGGAACAAATTACTTCATTAGGAAACGGGACAACCATAGGGCTTTGAAAAAGCTTCCAGCTGTGTGCATGTACCTCAGGAGAAGGCAGGTCCTTCAGCAGCTGGTCACTCAGAGGCTTGGTGAGCAGCTTGCTGCCCAGAATGGTGCGGAGGTGTTTGGCCATGACAGCCTGCTGCTCCACAGAACAGTGATTCTCTAAGGACAGGATTAGAGGGTACGGGGACGCCTGCAGGGACAAAGAGGAAAACTCTTATGCTAATCCATTAAAATGCAATTGGATCACAAAACAGTGTAATGCAACACTATGTCAAAGTCAAAATACTGCAGGGTTGCTTCAGAGCCAAGAATGCAAGTGTAACCACAAGAAGTGCAGGCGCCTGTGAAAGCGAGGAGTCAAGAATCTGGATTTGTTTAGTGACTGATTGCTCACTTATTCAAGCCTCAGTAAAAAAGAGAGAAGAGGAGGAGGAGAAACAGTGTGCGAACTATGCCACAGCTTTCAGGGAGCTCAAGTTTTTCCACCTTTTCGTTGTCAGGAATGACAGATACTATATTTATAAAGCTTTTATTTTCCATTTTGCGATGGCCAGAAAGATGATCCTTTATAAAGGTTCTCTCTCCTGTTTCTGGTCAGGAAAATGAAAAATGTGAACTGATTTTTTAGAGATTTGAAGAGAAAACTAAACTCTACTTTTACTTGTATATTCCTTGTGCTAAAATGAAAAATGTGTACTTGTTCCAACTTTTATTCATAATTTGTTCGAGTAAGAATCAAGAGTCATAGGTGACTGAAAGCCTAATTTTACACTGGATCCATGATACTGAAGATGCTGAAAAAAAATATTGATAAATGATGTCTTCAGAGGAGATCATGTTTTATTACCAGGGTCCACGCCCCCCCTGCCTCCCCTGTCCTTCATGTCTTGGTTTCACTGACCTTAAAGGCGTACTGGGCGATGGTTTCAATGACCTCCTTAAAGGGCACTTTGGAAGTGAGAGTGTGGCCGTGGTAGATGACAGGCTCTCCTTTATCTCCATCCCAACAGTCCAGCTCCACACAGCGGCAGCCCTGGTTCAGAGCTCTACCAGTGACAAACAGAACACATAAAAACACACAAACCAGCACCATTTGTGTTTATATAACTGCTTCTTGCTGGTGTTTGATGGGGATCTGTCTGAATACCTGATGTATGGCTCGGTGCTGCTGGCACTGGTCACTTGGTCCTTGGTAAGGTAGGTGTTGTGTGACGAGGAAATGAAGTAGTGAGCCAGAGGACGGGTCATGTCTTGGTGGACTCTGGCATGGTCAGGGTTGAACACGTCATTCTCCAGAGACAGCATGTACATGGTAAAACCATTCTGAGTCATAAACTGGTTCTTTTGAGCTGCAAAGAATGGAGAAAGTGTCTCCATGAAGTCACTTATATTTATATAAACTAATACAAGGACACAAATAAATGGAAAATAAACCAAGACGAGGGGAGGCTCTTGCTTTATGACAGTTTCCTTTTTCTGTCAAGGACTAAAGAAACCTGGAGAAACCCTTTATTTCACATCGCTTCACTTCCTCTATAATAGTTAATCACAATTGCTCTGCATAACTATAATAATAACTTGTCAACCTAAGTTGTTTTTGTGCTTGTGCTCTGCAAAATTGGATTTTTTTAACACTTTCACTTTTAATATTTTTCCCCTGGTGTTTTACTGTACTGCCTGCCTGCAGATTTATAATATTCTGTATTTTGGCCACGCCAAAGTTTCCTGTTTCGCAATGTCTTATTTTATTACTCATCTTGGCTACTGAACAGTCAGATCTATCATTGATTGACAATTTATAATATGCGGCCTCTTTATAACCCACTGACCACTAGGCTTGCTCATAAAAATAGACAATAACCTATTTTTAGCTTGTGATAAACTCTTTTTTTTTACTATTTCACTAGATAAATAGTCTTGTTCTCTCCAGATAATGAAATAAAGTGTGTTTTGTAGTGCTGTATGCTCTTATGTCAAACAATGTAGCGTGTATTATAGTGATAAATCCACCTCCAGTTATACGGCTGTGCTTAATTCTTAATGCAAGACACAAGAGTTTCCTGTGTTGATCTGAAGGGCAATGCCAGCATGCATAGACAGCAGCTCGATGAGTGTAGAACTGATTTATGCTGCAGATGATAGATCTAAGCGTACCCATCACTGATAAAAATATCAGACTGTACTTCAATCAGCATTTAACACAAATGATCTCATTACATTAGGCCTTTTATCATCTTGAAAGTCTTAAATATGAACTATTGGGAATGAACAACATCCTTTTACACCTGTACCAGGGGACAGCCACTGTTCCATCTGTGTTGCCATGGTGACGCTACATGATGCTTGTAGAAATATACATATACTATACTTCCATGTAACCAGTCAACTAAAGCCACAACAAAACCAGTTGAAAACAGAGCACAACCCAAATGACAATCACTTAAATGGGCAATTATCTAAAACATGCTCACAGTCTGAGACCAGCATATGTCACCAATAATTCAATAAAACAACAGACCAATGAGACAAACTTTGCAGCATTAAGCTAACACTAAGCAGATCTGACAGTGCAAGTATTATTTCTCTCCTGTTAAAACTCACTGAATCAGCCAAACAAGTGGAAAAAAAAAGGTCCTATTACGAAGCAATGATTATGGATTTTATCTAAACTTTGCCGTTTTCTGATCATAACTTGGTTTTACATGAATGAAGCTTCTGCTATTGGCTAATCCATTGTTTTGTGTTACATTGAAATGATTCCAACTACAAACAAATGTAACAGGTTAAACAGCCCACTGTCACTGCAGGCAACAATAGAAGACATCCCCACATTTCATGAATGTCACTAAATCGTTATTTTGGCAATAAAAATACAACACAGACTTTTCCAGTGTGTGCATGAGGATTTCGTGGGTTCTTTCTTTAAATCCTTTAATCATTACTCTCAGGACCTACCCCAGTCATTGAGCTCATAGGTGAGTATAAGACTCTGAGCGTGAAGCAGTGAAGCGTCTTCGCCTTGGTCTCCCAGGAAGTCACGCAGCTCAGCAGTGGAGAGCACACAACCGTTACTCGAATAGTGTCTGAACACGGAGTCCAATTCAGGCCGCCGCAACAGCTCTCTGCAGAACTCCTCGATCTCTACGTGATCTAGACGCCCATCACCAGACCGGTCACACCTCTGAGACACAGGTGAAAGGGATAAGTGAACAAACAAGATCATAATCAAAGACAAAGATATTAAAGATGGCATACTTTTGTTTTGGGAGTGTTTCCAAGTCTCTATGGGGTAGACTGTTCCATAATAATCCAAACCAGCTGTGCATTAAAATATAGCTCTCTGAGGAGGGTCACTATTGGAAATTGCATTGGGAAAAAGGATAAAACTGGCAATTCAGCTGTAATAGAGAGCCGAGGGACCTAGCAGGCAGTAATCCCCCACAATAAAGAAATAACTGGCTTTTGATTTGTTGCGGGGAAGATAACAGGGAGGGGGTACAGATCCAGTGGAGGGCTGGTGGTTGGCTCGCCACTGGCTTGATAATTGAACACAGACTGCAGACTCCAGGGTGTCTTCAAAAATATAACTAAATATTCTCCTGCTCCTCTTATTACACTTTTTCCACCCAGAATGCAGCTCATTTGAATTATATCTAATATCTGCTGACCAAGGGCACTAGAGGAGATAATAAAGATTTATATTATATAAACATGAGAACACTGACCTTGAATAAACAGCGAGCGTACTGCTCACTCAGGTCGATGTTGATCATCTGCAGCAGCCTTTTGACTTCATCGTAGCTCATCTTGCCGTCCTGATTCTGATCTGCTCGCCTTAAGTAGCTACGAATCCAAGTGTAGAGAGTTAAGGAATAAACACCAGGCTACATCAGATTTATTTATGATGTGTGGTCACATACTCGGATTTTATTTTATATTTCCTTATGTGAATGCTCCTCCACATGAGACATTTTTAGTTTCATTTTGCCTTAATAGATATTTTAATTTGGCATTTATTATTACCCTTAAAAGGTGCTCTTTGTTATCACACCCAAGATTTTCTTTTTTGCTTCATCTCCAAATTTGGTGCAATTAGTGTTTTCCTGATTTGTGCTGTACTTATATACACTGACGATCAAAACTGACTATTTTTGCAAAAATATATCAGATGATTTCAACAGTAATGCATAATATGCACTGACTCAGTTTGGGCTAGGATATTTTTTGAAAATACACCAAAGAAATTTAACTAAAATTGATATTTTCGGAAAAATACACACTAATAGGACTGATTACTTCGGGCAGAATGGATGATATCTGACAGAAGGTATTTTATTTGTATTGATCTGGATAAGTTTTTACAGACAAAAACTAAAAATTGCCCACATCTACATTCTTCATTGTTAAATTTAATGTCCAATTCCAGATTTATTTTTAAACTAATTTGACTTTCAGTGATCATTTTAGGCATTTATAACTTTGACTTCAAAGTTTGGTCCAACAGTTTCTAAGCTAAAGATTCCTTATAGCACCTTTTTTTTTTTTTTTCAGGGGGACGAATAATATCTGGCAATTAATCAGTACCACCCCTTACAAAACACTATCTCTCGACTTCATAAAGCAAGAAGAATAATAAAAACAGGAGTTCATCTGTTGCTCGTGTACCTAAACCTCCATTTAAAGAGGAGTTTGGCTAATATTAATGTGCAAGTGAGTCAACAGCAACAGGAGACTAATTTTAGTTTGTCACCTGTACCTGCAGGTGTGTAGGGAAAACCCACACACACAACACCATTCAGACTAAACAGAGTCTAAGCTGCTAATAAGATAGCAGATAGCATAAACAAGATACCTGCTGTACTAATTTATAATTGTAAAAAAATATACCCACAGAGAATAAGGGAGAAATGAGAATGTTATAGACTATCTGATATCTACACTCCTTTGGCTGTGATGGAGTGTAATTAACAGTGATAGTCTGACTATATTTAGACTGAGGTTTTTTTATCTAGTCATTACTGCTCACCTTAGCTATGCTGTAGACGTGGGATGGCACATGTGACAGCAGAGTCAGTCACCATAGCAATGCAGCTACTCTATATTTATTCTAGCATATTGAAAACCGGGAAGGATATTGGTCCAGTTTCTCCTTCTGACTCATATTGGCCACACACTCCTTCAAGGTGCGGAGACCACGCACCCAGCGTTTCGCTTCATCCTCACAGGGGCACAGCAGGTCCAGGCTCTTCCTGGCTCCTCTGAAGACCACGGTGAAGCACCGGTTCTCCGGCACTGACCCAGATAGTTGCCTCAGTGCCTCGGACTTACAACCTTCACGAACACACTCCACTTCTGTCACTGCAACTAAAGACAGGAGAAAGTAGAGGACACTGAAAAGTTTTTATCCTGCTGAGGAAACACATCTTTGGCAGAGGATCAAGCGGGCAGTTAAAGGTCAAAGGATGAGTGTTTTTGAGGAATCGTAAATCCCACCAAGATGAGTGACACGGCAATGTGATTGTAATAAATAGCAATACAGGCTTCTCAAGGAGATAATTTTAACCTGGTCGTGGTGAGAGTCACAGAAACTAACACACAAGTAGAAGCGTGTCTGTTTATCCTACATGTATAAAGTTACATTGTACTGAAATGGTGCAAATGGCCATCCCACTTAGGCACATTTCAAAACCATTAGAGCATGCAAATGGTACACATTTATTAAGACCCTTAATGTGATCTACTGAAAACCAAAATAATATTTGAGATAGTGGTAAGTAGTATGGGTTCTGGCCACTCCTTTTTTTTTTTTTTTTTGGTTTTTGTGTTTATTGTGTTTGTTGTGATTACTGTACAAACTAAAAATAAACCATTCACATTCATTCGTTCATAGCAAATCCTCTAAAATCTACTTAAACTCCTTCTTTGAACTCATAGAAATAATACAGACATAATTTTGCATGGTTTTACTTTACTGTTTTCGGAAGAAGAATATTTATTTGTCAGCATATTTTTAAATGTGAACATGCAACACACACTGAAACTGACCCATCACTAGCTTATCTTGCAGGAACACACATCACACTGCAGACTGGGAGCAGTGGGCTGCCATGTCAGGCAACCAGGGAGTAGGAGGGTGGGAGGGGGGTTAAGTACCTTGCTCAAGGGCACATTGGTCAGTCTGGGGAACCAGTGTCACAAGCCACTTCTCTAACAATGTTACCAGAACGTGCTACACTGATCCTCTTTTTTAACAGAAGTTACTGCACTACAATGAGGAAATACACGGAGAATGCAGGCATCGATCCCACTACATCTAAGAGGGGAATTAGCTCAAATGGCAGAGTGCTCGCTGCGCAAAGTGAGCGCTCTACCACTTGAGCTAATTCCCCTCTGACAGACCATTAAAAAGTTTCAAGTAAATGTCCAACACTAGTGTATTTTATAGCTTCATTACAAATGGGAAGCTACACATACTGTATAAAATATTGATGCCCCACATTTTTATACCTCTACTTACAGTGTTAGTTTTGGTACAGAAATCAATTTTAGCCACTCCTATATTTTTGGTCCGAAATCTGGTTTAGAGAGGTCCCATCATTTAGAATTTCATTTGTTCAAAGTCTGAAAATCGGTGTGTAACTTTAACCCCTTGATGCCGATCGTCGCAAATTTGCAACGAACCCTCTCCGCTCCATAATGCAACCAAAATACTATCTACTTGAAAGCAAAAACACAACTGAAATTTTTTCTTCCATAATTGGAAATAAATTCAGGTGTCAAGGGGTTAATACCTGTTTTTTTTGGGTTAATATGACAGAAAATGGCATTTTAATGTGTGTACAACTGTTCATATCTCACAAACCTAACCAGGTACGACCATAGCTGTTATAACCACAGCTGAGTAACATCTTTGACATGGACTCATATTGTTTAAAACTATCACAACCAAAAATATTCACCAGGCCCCAAAGAGATGGAGGAAACTGGTTTCAATAATGATATGATTTGACATTTCGAGGGCTGCAGTTTGGGACAGCCTATTTATCCAATACCTTATTTTGAACATGTGAAGCTTATTATTACCTCAAATATGTTGTGTTTAAACATATAATAGAAGGATCTTGTTAAACAGGATTTAGATAAGTGCTTAAATTCATGTTTTGGTTAAGGAGCTGCAGTTTGCATTCTTTTTGTGGAATGGCCGTTATAACATTATATATCCAATATACCGTATATCCTATAAAAAGGAGTTTCATCATTTTTCTGATGGACAACAGAACAAAAAGGTTAGTCTTTAGAGCTTTATGTGAACTCTTATCTTACATTTGCAGGGCTCTGGTGAGACCTTGCGGCCCAGAAAAGGCAGCCAAGCACAAACACACACTGGCTCCTTGCTCATCCAAACACAACAACTTTATTCAGCCCAGGACCTTGTCTATTTCTGCACTGGGATGCCTGCAGTGTAGCATTTACTCTGTGGGGCAACACTAAGTGTCTGTCCTGACAATAGCCTCATTCTCCTGCTAGAGATCATGAAGCCTCTGCTCTCCACCTCCTCAAAAATTACACAACATTCCTCCTTTGTGGTTGTCTCAGAAACATGGCAAAAGTTGCACGTACGTATGGAGGGAAGCGTTAGCAGCACAAATGTAAAATGTTGCGTAAAGGGCATTGGAGCGTTGGACGGACCAGACCTGGAGAGCTGCCTGAGGCTAGAAAAGGAGGAAAATGCCCAAACACAAACACACTCAGACCGTCAGCAGCCTGTCACTGTCATTATCAGTATCTCTCTGTCCCACCATGGCCTGTTGACATCATTGTAAGGAGTGTTACGCACAGCAACGCGGCCACTCGGCGTCTATTTCTGTCACAGCTACAAACCTACAAACCTGCCCACTCGTGTCAGGCCAGTGGGGGGTTAGCACTGAACCACATTCCAACATCATAACAAAGGACTCGGATGGATGAGGAGGGTAGAGGTCATGCAGTAAGAAAGAAAAAGAAAAGGCTGACGGAGATACGCAACATGTATATGAGCTCACAAACAAATCGGCTTTAAAAATTCAACACATAAATCACAGTCACACCTTGTCATTCTCTACACACTCTTATCGCTTTAGTTTAAATACACTTGCTGTGTCAATAAAACATAAAAATCGGAGGAGGTGAAATACCTCTGTGGGGGTTAAAAGGGCAAATGTGTTACTCTTTAAGCGCTTTTCGGTCTGCAATTATTTAGTATTTAACGCACGTCTTTTCATCATTACAAATGTCTCAGACTTGCTGTTTTATTTACTCGTCCAGGCTTTTGTGTTTTGGTAATTTAGGCCATTGCTGTACCTCTGAGATGCTGTAGTAGAAAGCATTAACAAGAAATGTGCCCTACATACTGACATCCGCAGACTGATTCCTATAATAACTTCAGCCAAGACAGCGGGAGGGTTCACAGTGTAAATGACAGCTTAACTTCACAATAAAAATGAAAATTGAAGCAATTAAAAATATAATCTATATAAGTTTGCATGGTGGGATATACTGTGGGCAATTGTTTGTTTTTATTACCCTGCCTGTATTAAATAATTCAGAAGGCACCAAAAGATAAGGTGTGCATTTTCACAAAACAGCTTGAAATATATGAAAATTAATCTTACAGTTTTACTTCACAATAAACGTCTTGGAGCTGGGTCAGTGTTTGTGGGCTAATGAGAAACATTTTCTGAATAGGCTTCAGAAAAGGTTGGAAATTGTTCCTGGGAAGACACTACTGAGAATTAAATGTAATTCTGTGGTGCTTTTAACAGCATAAGAAAAAAAACTCTGTACTTCTTCACTGAAGTTAGAGTGGAATTAGTTGAAAACATCAGCAGATAAACACAAACTTGCAGCTCAACAAAGAAGAATCAAACTGAACATTAGACTGGAGGCTTGTTTCCTGATTATTTCAGAGCAGTTACAAGTAAATACATCTACACCTCTTCCTCCTCTGGTGTATCGCTGGCCAAAAGGTCTTGTGGACAGCTGACAGTTTGACAAGCCTAGAGTGAATATAATTAGTGGACAGAAGGTCTAAGATGTCACTCATATGCCTCTGAACTGCCATGTATAGACCAGTAGTTTGCATTTAGCCAGTTTTAGCCAATGACAGAGTGACTTTTTGGAGCTAAAGGTGACCCCTTTTTGGACTAAATGCACAGAACTATAGGAGCCTGAGTGGTCAGCGATGATCTAATGTGAAGAGTCAGATTACTAAAACAGTACACTCGATCAGGCACTGCAAAACAAAGTAAACTGACAGTCTTGTTGATGTCACGACTGCAGTGGAGAGGTCTGTCAGGGAAAAGCTAACAAATGTAAACTTACATGAAAGTCAGAATAAAACTGATGAGTCCAGAAGAGTCCTGGAAAAAAAAAATTCTTGGTTTATTTTTTACTGAGAAATTCAATGGAAATCTATGGGAGCTGGGTTTTTCAAAGCCACCCCAGAGGACGTCAGCGGTACTACAACTTTATCACATTTCCGCACTGGTTTTATTTATTACCTGTGTGAACTTAGCACACACACCAATGTAAATCTCTGGATAAATAGTCTCATTCGTTTGTGCCGTTAAAATTTTCGTTTGTGCTGTTACGGTTTTATAGATATTACAAGATTTATTTTCAGCTGATGACGCCACACAGCCATACCACTTCCTCAAAATTGAGCAGAAATGGTTGCGTTTGTTTGTGCCTTTTAAAGTTTTGTTTGTGCTGTTATGGTTTTATGGATGGCCCATTTATTTTCAGATGGGGTCGTCAATCAACCCCGGCCCCCTTTGCTACAAATTCACCCAAAATGGTCTTTCACGTTTTTTAAAAAAAGAGCTACATTTGCAGTGGTTCATACATTACTTGCACCCACAAACAAATGCCACCATTTTGGTGAAATTTGGAGAAAGTGGGGGGCTGGCTAACCTCAGAATGATAATATAAAAGAATTGTTAATAACTCAATAACCATAACAACACAAATGAAACTTTAAATGCCACAAACTAATCACCAACAAACGCAACCACTTGTGATCACTTTTGAGGTGAAGTGAAGTGGTATGGTTGTGTGACATCATTGGCTAAAAATATATCTTGTAATATCTATAAAACCACAACAGCACAAATGAATGAAACTATCTAGAAATTTCCATTGGGTGGGGGACCAATTTCATGCAGATGGCTTTATTTTGGAGCAGAGTCTTAGAATCAGTGTATAAGAGAATCAGTGTATAAACTGAGTTTTGTCTCTCAGACAGAACTGCAGGACACCTGCAGAAATTAAGAAGTTGCCTTGTATTTATATATTGAACCATTTCCATCCACACCTATTGCGCAATGCTGACATTGGAGATACATACTCACTGTCCTAAGGTCTAAGCCCAGAAACATCCAAAACACAACAAAACAAGAGGAAAACAACAACAACAAAAAAAATACATCCAGAGGGCAGAGTTTCTTCAGGTAAACATACCATCACACTCTGACAGAAGGTCTGAAGTGATGACTGAGAAGGAAAGTTATGGTAAGTCTATTTATTTATTTATTTATATTTTTTGAAGGAAAATGTTACACACTTGGGCTGCACGATATTGGGAAAAACTGACATTACGGTTTTTTAACCCTGCGATATTTATTGAGGTATTAAAAAAAATACTCAGGAGGATATAATAGCTGTGTATAATTAGTTGTGTTTCCTCTCATTGTGGTGACAGGCGTAAGACACTGTCGACACGGAACACGTTTTTCAGTATCATCCTTCTTGTAGCCAAAATAATTCCAGATAACTGACGTTGCTTTTCTTTTTGGCACCAAGTCCTCATTTTCGGTGATTTTCTTTTGTTCGTTGCTCATTTTTCAATGTTGTTTCCAGTGACTCACTCCATGTGCAGAGGCGTGGTCTGCGTCAGCAAACTGATTAAGAAGGACTGTGATTGGTGGATGGCTGTGCACAATGTGTGTCAGGTACCCAGATTGAAATTAGATGAGAACATGTTGAGTTCTTTACCTCCTACACTGCAAGACCTGTGATGTGACTATTTCACTTAGTGCATTGCAATACCGATGCTCAAACAATATACTGTGCAGCTCCAGTACACACTGTGCCTTTCAATACAAAAGATGGGAAACTGGTTGACCTGGACCTTTAATGGCTTGTGTTTGAATATTTTTCACTTAATCTTTCCTTAAATGTATTCAAAATACACACAAAATGCCAAAATGATTCAGTCCAAACCCACAGATTACATCCCCAGTGGAGGACCAAGGCCAAACATGCAGGATAGCCATAGAAGACATCTTCATGGGAACTGGCTTCATTATTTAAGATCATTATTTTTACCTTCTGATTCATATTTTAACTATCAGCCTAGCAAAGGAGACACAAGTCAACCTTTTATTTACTGTTACTTTCATACTATTGAATTCATACTTTTCATGTTTGCATTTTTTCCAATACACAGGGTCACTGGTATGACAGTTTGCAGTCTGAAGCAATTTTCTTTACTTACCAAGAAAATAAGCAGTCGTTTAAACAAAGCACAGTACAGGAGAGGCCATGAGATGAAGCTGAGATAAAACAAGTCGACGGCTGTGCACAGTGAACAGGCTGAATGAGTGCACTGACTGTAAAGGACTGGTGTAGGCCTGCTGGTTTGATTCTACATTACACCCCCTGCAGATAAGTATCCCTCAGGCAAAGCCCCTTCCTTCTAATCAGACACCGCTTGAGTTTCCTTTGCCACATAAAAACCCTCTTACAGAAGACCAGTTCCTGTTCATGAGCTCAATCACTTTAGATCCTCGTCTTCCCTCATGTCTATCCTTTTCCCTTTCTTTTTTTACCCCACTATAAATCCTTCCACTGAGCCCACACACAGTCCGGTCTACTTACATGTCTGCTGAGCTTTGGCCTTGCGGGAGCTTTTGGTGGATTCACACCACACTGTGAGTCCGTCCTCCAGCAGCCGCAGGTTACGGCTCTTCTGCCACCTCTGGGAGCGAACTTTCACCATGCTTGAGCCTTGCATCATCACACGCACGTCCTCATTGTCCAGCAGCCCTGGAGCGTGTAAACAGACAAAACAGAGTGAGATATTTATGTGGGAAAACATGCCTTACTTTACTTGTTTTGCTGCTGTTTTTGAGATAAAGGACTGTGACGGGAAAATCTGCTCTCTTTCTCAGCTTCTGTGACTGTTTTTTCAGCATAAAGATGTGCAAAATTTCACAAAGCATGCAAATGTCACACATATTTATATCATAGGGAGATTCTAAACACTATAAGGGTATTTCTATATTTGTGTAATTATCAAAAAACGTTGTGTTACATTGTTATGTTGTTGTTGTTATTGGTATTAAATTAGTTATTATTATTGGTATTAAATTAGTTATTATTATTATTATTATTATTATTATTATTATTATTATTATTATTATTATTAT
>JAQQZY010000028.1:18255215-18265434 GCA_030068375.1 Ostorhinchus rueppellii | reverse complement strand
GTTATCATTATATTTGTCCAAACAAATGTACCTTTAGTTGTACCAGGCATTAAAATGAGCAAGAAACTGAAGAAAACGAGGGTGATCTAATCATTTTTTTCCATGACTGTATTATTTGCTTGATAAAATTAGTAAAAGCAGTTGCTACACTAGTCACTCTTCAATCACATTAGAACTCCTAAAATTCACAGCAAGTCACCACCTGGATTTCAGTAAGTAAATGGTTCAGATCCTTCCATTTGATAGTTACTACAGTTGTAAATATGTTTCAGTTCTTTAACTGATGCAGTGGTTATCTTCTTCTCTTCTTTGCTTAAACAACCACCAGTTTAATAGAGAGCATAAAGATTGGACTGTGTTTCAAAGAGACAAAGGTCATGTGGTCTGATGAGTCCAGATCGACCCTGTTACAGAGTGAAGGGATTACCCATCATGCCTAGTACCGACAGTAAAAGCCTGTGGGGGCAGCGTTGTGATCTGGGGTTACTTCCAGTCAAGGTTCAGCAAAGCTACATGTCCAAGATATAAAAGAAATCCATGCTGTGACACTGCATAAACTGACTGAAATGATGCCATGGTGAATGTGATCTGTTAAAAAAGCTAAAGGCTGAATACAGTTAAGACTAAATATTAAAGTGTGGGACTCAGGAAAGTCTACAGTTTAATTAAACAATTGTCTTGATTGGAAACTATGTAATACAACAGTTTTTCAGATACATTTTAAAAATTATTTTTATTAATTAATTTATTTTAATGGAATGTCCTTTGCATTGATGGCATTTTTTTTTTTTTAATTTTTTTTACTTTTTACTTTAAATTTTCAAAACACTTTTACAGCACAGTAACAATAAAAACAAAGCACAAAACAACAAAGGAGGATGCTGTTCCTGATGCACTCCTCTGCTTTTCTGCATCAGCTCAGGTAACAAGAATTAGTGTCCTTGAATGTGATTTGTTTCTCTCATCTTCGATTAAAAGTTCCCACCTTAACCCCTTGATGCCTGTTGATGCAAATTTGCATCAAACCCCTCTCCCGTTCGAAAATGCAACCAAAATACTATTAACTTGAAAGAAAAAACTCATGTCAAAAATTTTTTTTTTTTCCCACAATTGGACATCAATTCAGGTGTTAAGGGGTTAATTCTCAGATGAAATATTCATTTTTCCATGGTATACTTTACTATACATTACTGTGGTCAAAGAGAGTCACTTTTTAACCAGTTCCTTGAGACAACCTTTTCGCAGGCAAGAATTAATATTTTAAATAAGTAAACGTCTTCGCTTTTAATTACTGGAACTGTGAAACGTCTGTCCCCTGCAGAGGACAAAAATGCTTTGCTGGGTCTCAGGAGGTTAAACTGTTTGTAAAACCATTGAGCCATTTGAGTCATGTCTCTAAATATGGCTAACAGCATTTAACACCACTTCAAGCTAACGCGGTGTCAAAATACAAAACATCAACCAACAGTGTAGCAAATATACATTTGATGTCATGAGTAATGAATTGATGTGTTTATACACATTATACACACACTTTGGACAAAAACACTGCATCACATTCCCATTCCTGCTGAGTGGAAATATTATCATGCTAAAAATACTCATCTCACTGGTCAATAATTATCATGATAAATGTCAAATTAACCCATAAAGACCCAAACAGCCACTGGTGACCAAAAGCATCTACTGATCTAAAATGCTGATTAACTGTTGAGCCACTAATTCTATCAATACATGTAAATAATTAGTGTAAAATACAGTTTGTCATCTTTTCATGGTCATCACATATGACCCATTTGGACATTCAGAGACTTTGTAGTGAACGGGGAAACACCATCATCTTCTACAACATTGATTCACCAGTAAAACCCATGGAGTTGGATCAGTGACAGTGGATGGACACGCTGGGTTAATGTTGAGTTAATGATATGTTTTGCTGAAAAAGTCCCTTTTTTCTTCAGTTTTCAATGTTTTTCCATATAATAACCCTCAACTTTAATCCGAGTTTTTTTTTATGAACATCTACATATGAACATGATCATTGAATTAAATGTTGGAAAATACCTGATTTTCACTGAATAATCACAAAATACACAAGATAATGCCACAATAAATTGGTGTATATCACTTGAGAAAAGTAAAATATAGAGAGAAATTAGTGCCACAAAAGCAGCACTTGGTCTTTAGGGGTTAATATTACTTTAACATTTAAAGGCTGAGTTTGAAGAAGAAGCTTAAAATTATTATTTATGGTCAGAGCATGACAAATATTTCAAAAATCTCAAGGTGAAGGTTAAATACAGTTACAGGCTAAAGGCAAAAAAGGTCAACACTGAGTAAAATGCAAGTAAAAATAACATGAAGGATTTTGTGTGTGTGTGGATGACAGTTTAGAATTAACTCTAAAGCAAAGAAAAACCTTATTGCAAAACTCTGTCTGTGCCTGTTCTTAGTCTTATTCCACCTTCAGCGTTGTTGTTTCTGCAAGGTTAAAAAGAGCGTACGTGTTTGTATTTCATTGTCTTTTTATCTTCAGATACAAAAAAATACAGGAAATATGTGCACACCCTTGAAAGACACACAAAAAACTCAGCTAAGTGGGTTTTAAAGGTTTGAAGTGACTATTTAGTGTGACCTCTGACCCCATGACAAGAAGCAGCACGAACAATTAAAAACATCTGACGTGTTGGATGAAACCTGGTATAAAACATCAGAAAATGAATGCAATAAATCTCATATTGTCTGAACAAAAGGGTTAAAGACATGTTGAGTGCAAAGGGAGGTCACACTAAATACGACCACTTTGGTTTAATAGAAGCTGCTTTTACCCTGAAACGGACTTTTACTGATGCACATACCTCACATTTATGCAGACTGGATCTTAATACAGAGACAGAAATGCACAATAATCATTAAAATGTTTTTCAATGTGCGACATGTATGTATTAAAAACCAAATGTTTGCATTAACAGTCATCAGTTGATACATCCGAAAATATCTTAAGCCGCTGTAAGGATTTGCAGCTGTTTTCTTATTTATAAATATTTAACCTGGAATTCGGACAGCGGCTGGAACAAAGTAAGCAATTTGAGTTTTCAGATGGGACTGTGAGCGTGGAAGTATTCTGATCTTTTACAAATTAAACAAGTACATCATCTATGAAGAAAATATCCCACAGATTAAACAACAATGATGAAAATGTTCAGTTTCTGGTCTAATGCTGCTGGAGGTTTTGGGAGCTGAGAAGATGTTTATAGTTGAAATAGAAGGTCGGGTGAGATTTAATCCAAAAAGAGCAGAGGACAAAGTGTGTGATCCAACGCTGTGTAAATATATTTAGACATACAGACTTTAGACACATTAGACTGAAGGTCAAATTACATGAGTGTAAAAAAAATCAGATTTTTGTGAAGTGTGTGGAGCTTTTTTCAATATTATTATTATTTATTTATTTATTTTTTATTTTTTTTTACTATTACATTGCATTTAAAAGACCCTTTTATAAAAATCAGCATACAAAATAGAGACCATATTAGGAGGTTAGTGTAATTTTTTATGTTGTTTAAATGCATCTTAGATTCTTTATTAATATATCCTCTTTCATAGATTTGGTAAAGTATCAGCAGCAGCTAGTGTGGATGTGGAACCAATAGTCTGGGTATGAATATGATGAAATGATTGAAATACCACAGAGTATCTATTATACCTAGAGCTCAGAAATGGCTTTGAAGGTTCAGCATCAAGCAAAACCATTTTTCTTTCAATCAAACCTTTATTTAACCAAATAGAGGTTACGAGGTAAAATAAAGGTTTGATTGAAAGAAAAAGTATTTCTTTAACCAAGTAGCTTCTGCTTAGTTAAAGAAAGGTTGAAAAAGGGTTTTTACCTGTTAGGATTTTCTACATTAAGTCAAGAAGTCCTTCTAAAAGTATGGTTGTATCTTTGCCACAACAAAGCACCGTAAACACAGGCGTACAGTTGAAGATTTAAAGGACATTCATATGCTTCAGTGCCTCCTTTGGATGAATGGGATGTCTAACTGGGCTGTTTTTTTTTGTTCAGGGTTGCTCAAAAGGAAAGTCCAAACACTCTCACTTGTCAAATTCTTCTTGTGGATTCACTCTCTGCTTCTTACCTCTTCAGATTTGTCCAGGCACAGTTGGCATAATTGCCGTGCTCTTTCACAAAATCTCAGCTAAATCCTTGTTCTGCCTGTGCCAAAACCTGACAGAGCTCTTCACAGGGCCCCAAAAGCTACAGCACCGAGCCATCTATGCTCAGCTCCTCCCCCCAAGAAACTAGACCAGAAACTAACAGGGTGCAGCCGTGGGTTTCTCCCCATCAGGGTCGAACACAAAGCAGTCCCCCTGCCATCGCTCTGTCCGTAACAACCTTGTTTTCCCAAGCTGTTACTACATACAAGGCATTCCCACAAGCAGAGCGCGGGCCCTGATTAACTGCAGGTCATTGACCAGGCTAAGCTGCCTACACAGTTTTAAATGCCTCGGCTTCAAACCATTGCTTCACCTTTTATTGCCGTCTCTAAAGCCTCAACCACATTCCTGCTTTTCTACCTGCTTCGGTTTAATATCTAACCACAACAGAGCAAGTGGGGACAAGTCTGCAAGCATGGGCCACTCCAGAGTTTCCAGTTCATTTAAACAGAAGCACATTCAGGTTTTGATTCACTCTGCGGGCCTCTTTTTGACTGTGTACACAGAGGGATGGGCATGGATTTCTTTATCATTGCCTCCTGCAGAAAATCTTGTTGACATCCACTTCATGAGATGGTCAAAGCCCTGCATGCCGGCTGGCTAGCAACTGTGCCGAGGCATTCAAATGCAAACGTATGAAAGAAACCCTGACTGTTAACGACGATCGAGGGGGGAAAAGCAGCTCTAATAAAACGGTTAAACGATTTCTCGTGTGAACAAATGGTTTTCAACGGAAAGAAAACAATAAACAGTGAAATGAATCCCATCGGGCAGATTTGTTTTAGGGTGGATCAGCATCGTGAGCAGCGGGGAGTTCGTCTGAGCTAAAAGGAAGATGAGAAACAAAACAACCACATCCACCGGTCAGTTCTAGACTGTGTTTGCATCAGTCCTCACACTCAGGCCACATACCAACTCCTCCTGGGGCACGGTTCACGTTTCTGTCAGCATAACAACTGTCACAAGAGCCAGATAGCAAGGATTCTACACTTGTATAAGGATAGACAAGTTAGGGTGTTGTCCATGCGATATCGATGATAGGCCAATTAAATTCTCCACTGCAGCTGTCCCCATGAGACAGACCGGACGGCAACCAGGACAGAGGGGTTTGGACTATGTATCTTAGGCATGAAATGATAAGATCGCACCTTTGAAGATAAAAACCAGAGCCTTAGGAGATGATGTGATGAAAGCCGGACAACTACATGAGTGTTTTTTTCCAGTCGAAACTCTCAGCAGCATCCCTAATCTGAGAACAGATTCTCTAAAAAGGATTAGTAACAATCAGACAGTTCTTAAAATGCAGAGTTGCTGCCAACTGTTTCTGGACAACACAGGGCTGAAGATGAAAGCCACGCAGCCTCTTTGTGTTCGGTCACACATACTCTTTGCCATCATAATGAATGATACATCAGTCATATTTCTCATTTGATGCACAAGATATAGCAGAACAATGTTTTAAGATGATAAGATTGAAGATAAATGCGGCAAAAAGTACTGATGAGCATCTACACAGAGAACCAGTTAGGCTTTTAATGTCGACAGTTTCTATCTTTGCTAATGAATTATTTTACATAAGAGTTCTTTATTCAAGTATGGAGAAAGATTGTATAAAACTATCCTCTTAAAACTTAAACGAAAGAGTCATAATACAGTGATTACAAGTCAGTGTCTTGTGAAGCGTCGCAAAAGTCAAAATAACTTCACATATTGTGATTTTCAGATCTAATTTATAAAAGACTGAGATATAAAGTCTAACACTTATGTGTTTGCAGTCCTGGCTGCCATAAAGAAGCTCTTTTAATTTGGATAAATGTGAGTGAAACATAGAAATTACAGATATCTTTGACATTTATCTTTAGTAGTTGAACTTGAATACATACAATAATAGAAATATATGACAAGGAAGTGAAGGTGAGCTCAGATTAGGGTTGAACAATCTAAATAAGATGAACCCTCGGGAAAAAGAAGATCATTTTTATTGACTTTCACAAAATAATAACAAATAAATCACAAAACTTAAGTTATTTTATGTATGTTTTAGATTGGATATTTTGTTGCAAATGTTCTGACCATAAAGAAAACTTTCCAACTATAAATATCCATCTGATTTCTCCAATTTTCACTCAAGATAAAAAAAAAACCTTAACACGAAAGAGATGAAACGTTTTTTTATACCTTAAAAAGCCAGAATGGTCAAATTCACCTATGCATTGTTTGTAGTTTAAAAAAAAAAAAGTCCTTTTTTATTATTATATTAAGTTATTCTCATTATTAGACTATATCTAATGTCATAGGACTGATTTATGTGATCATCATCTGTGGTTTGGTTGTGTAATTTTAGACCGAACATCAGTACAAATCAGTTGAAAATAAAGTGAAAATGGGTTTTAGAAAAGAAAATATTTGCATATTAGTGTGGTTGTTAAATCTCTGTGAACATCTGTCAGATCACACTCCGGTTATTGTTGCCAAGAAAGATAAAAATGATGGAAAATTCAAATGTATTTCAATGAAGGGCACTTTGACTTGGAGGCTGTTTTAGTTACAAATGTCCATATTTTAAATCATGATTTATCTTGACTATATTTAATATTAGAGAATGAGCATAACACAAATTTAGGAGTGATAAATTTCAATATTTCAGTATTTTATTAAATTTATTAGTAATGGCCAATTAAAAAACAGTTGTAGGTAAATTAGGACTACGGTTTAGCTTAAAATAATACTTCATCATTTATCATGATCATTATAGATATTGACGGTAGGGCTGTGTATTGACAAGAATCTGGCAATACAATACAAATCACAATATTAGGATCACGATACGATATATCACGATACTGTTAAAAAAGGCGATTTTTTTTGTTTCCTTTTTTTAAATGATTATTTCCTTGAAAAATTGAATTATTACTGAAATGTGCACAAATATTAAACACATTTTTATTTGATCACAACAGGATCTGATGCTACATCACAAAATGTTCCTGTGTCCAAACTTAAATGATGTTTTACAGTCATTACAGTTTCAGATCCCGCTCAAATGTTCAGATTCTATTAGTTCATAACGTTATTTTTGTGCAATTTAGGATGCTTCAAATAACCTTTATTTAATAAAACCCTGTTCAGTAATAATAAATAAAATAGAAGCAATAAAGAAAAACAAAAAAGAACTTCTGCTATATCTACATTTGAATAAATACCTAAAAATATCGATACACTACTTTTTAATATCGATACAGTATTGTGAAATGAAATATTGCGATATATTGCAGAACCGATATTTTCTTACACCCCTAATTGACGGACAGGGGTTTTTTTTGGGCTCAGCATCCAGACTTAGCTCAGCTTTTATGATGTGGTTGAAGTTTATTTATGAGATGATGCACAACCCTTATTATGTTTTTCAGCAAAAAGAGGAGGCGGAGACTCTGGTGATAGACATGTTGAAATCTGTCTTTAACTCTGTGGAGCAGTACGAGGAAATAGAGTTTAAACACAGCAAGTCTTCACATGTATAAAACCAAAAAAAACAAACAAAAATTCATTAGTCGGTACATGACACTCAAGCGCATCTTATATTAAAAAAGGAAAGTCAAAACATTAGTTCCATTTAACTCATGGAGGAGCCAGAGATCTGTAGTTGCACATTTTGAGGCAATATTTTTCCTCAGTCTGTAGAGGATGGTAAATGAAAAAATGTATTTAGCAGGAAGCCAGAGTGAATGAACTGTGTGATTTGAGGTACTGTATATGTTCAGAGGAGCAGCCTGGGAGCAGTCCAAACTCATTAAATCTGACCATGTGGATGCTGTTTGTCTAAAATCCTGAGCAAACAGAGGCTACTTGTTAGTTCTAATGAAAAACTACTGCAGTGTTTCACTGTCTCTGTGTCATGGAGCTCCGGAGTTAAAAACGCTGCTGACAGCCTTGAACCACTCACTGAAATCAAATCCACTGTCCCGCCTGGGGACGTCTGCGGCCACACATATATTTTCCCATGTGCGCTTGTCTGATTTAAAGATAGATTATCTGAAAACTAACAAATGTCACACGCTTGTAGACCGCACTCCCCACTTATGGCTGACGGTGCATGAAGTGAAATCTACAAAAAAAAATAAGACCAGTCCTGTGACACCACATGACACATAACCTCTGACCTCCTTTCAAGCCCAGTCTGTAAAAAAAAAAAAAAAAAAATTATTTGATGTACATCAGGATTAAAAGATGAGATTTAGGAGGTTGAAGGCCACCTGAATTATGATGACGCATGGTAAGGGGAAGGGTTTTATGCAGAGGGAGTGCTGACCTTACTGGCTTCATTATTCAGTATTAGGACTTTAAGTCTAGCACTGACGCTAAATTAGAGTTTCGGGCGCAGAGATACGGTTTCATAACTCAAACATCAGCAAACAAGTGTGTGCATAGTGTCAGAGTTTCAACATATCTGCTGTGTCCATGCCAAGGTCTGAATCTGTGCACTCTCTCCACTGAAAAAAAACAAAAAAAACATGGATCCCCAGGAGCACATGCTTGTAGATTCGTCATTTGGTGCAGGATTTCACAAAGTAAAGACAGCTGATATTCAGTTTGACAAACAGAAAGTGGCTCTTAATAGATTGATGGGACAAAACTGCAGATAATACAATATTACAGTAGAGTATATAGTCCCTAGTGTGTATTTTCTTTATCTGATGTTACTCTGTTTATGTAAAACCTGCCAATAAACATTCCAAAAAGCTTTCAAACCAGTATTGCTGGCTGTAAGCATATTCTACAAAGGTCAGGTCATGGAACAGCATCAATAAACTTAAAGCAGCATATGACTTTCATCACTCATTTTTCTTCAAATTTGTAAAACCCCAGTGATAGCCTCATTATCACGACTCCATTAGTCGTTCCATGATTATGCCCCTGATTGACTTCCCTCTATTATTCTATTGTTATTGTATCAGCATATTGTAGTGGGGACATGGCTCCTTGATGAGGCTGAAATCTCGGTCTCTGCACTGTAAGTTATTTAATGTGAGTTTCAGTTAGGATTAGGCTGAATCTGCAGGAAAAGTCAATGTAACGTCTGCTCAACCTGCTTTCTTTGTTTAAGTAGCGTATGACTTTCATCACTTATCATCACTGTAGCTGCTCCTAAACTTTTTTTCTTCCAGCTGGAGAAGAGAACCACGCTCAGGATGATGGTTGATGAATGTTTGGGGTTTTTTGTTTGTTTGTTTTTTCATTTCAAACACCAAACCACCGTGAAAAACTGAAATAATATAAACAATAATATCAAAATTTTGGCATTAAGCATAATTAACACAATATTTCATATGTCACATACAAATGAATATAAATAATGATTATAAGTGCTCCATACTGTGTGCGCCCTCCTTCCAAAAGTAAGGAGTAGCTCTTGTAAAAAGGTGTGTTTCCCCAGAATTCCCAAACAGAACTAAATGTTGTCCCTGCTACTGTATATAACATCACATAACTGATTGAAGCATCACATGACTAGCTTATGTTCCTTTTCTCCACCAGCAGGAGTCATTCATTTACCAAACAAACAAAAATGCATACAGATGAAATATCTACACAAATACACATATCGCAGTTCCTGCCATTAGTCTTTCCGTGCTTACACACCTAAAACACTTCCCTCACGGTGAACAACTTTCGAAGATGACTCCGTCACAGGCAGTCCGTTTGTTTACATACCAACCTGATACGTCACTCGGGCCTTTTTGGAAATTTTGTCATAAAGTATATTGTAAGCAGAGATGTATAAAGTACTGGAGTAGAGGAGTGGAGTACAAGTACTACCAAAAAACTGACTTGAGTAAAAGTTGAAGTGTTCTTTAAACATCATACTTAAGTGCAAGTACTAAAGTATTCAAATGTTTTTGTACTTAAGTATTGCAAGTAGAAGTATGTAAAAAATTACTACTCAAATACTGAAAGTAAAAGTCAAATTTAAAGTACTGTGTAACTAAAAGAAAGCAGTCACAAG
>JAQQZY010000028.1:18227608-18254703 GCA_030068375.1 Ostorhinchus rueppellii | reverse complement strand
GAACCCTCAGACTCCCAGGCCTCTGGTAGAGGACCCGAGTCTGGAGGAGGAGACACCGCCCAGGTGGGCGAGAGGAATATTTTTTTATTCATATATTCATATATATATGATAACAATAGAAACACATGAATCAACCTGACATGAACCACTGGAGATTGGAGATTAATCTTTGATTTGATTAGAAATTGGACAACTGAACTGAACATCACACCCATATTCATTCATTAAATAATCTGTAGTTATGAGAGCCAGGTTCATCTGATACTGACCGTTAAATGTCCTAAAAGTGCTCATGAATCACTCTATCATTCATCCCCATATGACCTTACCCATCCCAACTGAATGCCTCTAACTCTAAGACTAGGCGTGCACTGTAGTCCAGATTTCTTACATCCCAAGGCTTTACAGGGATTCTAACAGGTGCTGCGTCGCTGCTCAGCAGGTGTCTATTTTGGGAGAGGGAGTAGGCTGAGATGGGAACAGAGAGGAGCCTGAATCACAGCAGTGGGCTCTTCATAAACACACGAGCACTTCAACTACGCCCACACTCAATGTCCATTACAGCTCGGTCTGATGTGTCAGGACCTGTCATTACTGTTTACCAGAAAACTCCTGTTTTAATGAAGAAATCAGTTGTGTCATCTTCCATGTAAATCCACTCCTTCAATTTGGCTGTGAGCACTGAGCTGAGTGAGCAAATAAATAAATAAATATGTTTCTGGACTGAAATCATAACAAATAAGTGATTAATCTATGATCTGTTGCAAGATTCGACTAGTAAAACACTGGCTGCATTAAATATGATTTATAGGTGTTTTATCACTACTGCTGAAATGTCACTACATTCAATAAATACAGCTGGAAAGTTGTTGGTGTGACTCAAAACTAACCTCATAAAAGGGAAATATGATGAAATTGGAGTAATAAAACAGAAGACTGGAAACTATGCTCATCATAGTACTTGACGTGTGCACATTTACAGCAAATATTGTGTTTTATTAATCATTCAGTGTTTGTCCTGATGGTTATGGAGTTAGAATGGACCGACGCGCATAAAAGATGTTTCCTTACCGAGTTTCCTCAGAGGATCCGACGTCTTCTCAGCCCCTTTCCTCTTCTCCTCTCTGGGACTGGTAGAACTCTGAGACTTTCCGCTACCTAACATTATGACAACTTCAGTTCAGTCCAGGAAAGTAACTGCTGGCTTCAGCTTTTATACCCGAGGTTTGCGCACTCACTCAGCAGAAAAGCAAAGTCTGGCTGCAGGTGTCTTTGCTTTTCTATCCCCCCCACAATTGAGGATCTGTAGACTTGAAAGACCCCAAGCCAAGAAGGAGACAGGAGCAGCCCAGCGCAACAGTTTAGTCAAACCTTGTCCACATGTATAGTCCCTCCCCGGTGCCGCGCCACTCTTCATGCCTGTGCGTAACTTGAGTCCATCCATGCGCACACTTTACGCACCCCCACCGCCTCTCGTTCCAGCAAACACACGGGGACAAAAAGTCCCTGCTCATACTTTCTGTCTTTAATTTGGCCACATGATCCATGACAAGATAAGGCTTCGTGACGTGCTCTCCGTCACCTTGAAATCCATTCTGGAAAACGACTCAGAAGTGCACACACTGAACAATGCTTTCGCAAAAGCGCCAGAAGAATGAGCTATTCAATTACACCTTAATTACACCTAATTACACCTTAAAGTTTAACGCACTGTGGTTTTGTTCTAACGTTCACTACTGCTGCTTTCTGCAGGGATTGGGGCCAAATAAGTCAACATTTTCCGAACCCTTCTTATAAAAGATCAACACAATGATCAAACTTTATTGTAAGGAAAACAAACCTCTAACTCACTGCCCATTTAGATGTATACTTACCAATGTGAGGATGATTGTAGTAATTGCCTGAAGATCATATTAGGGCTTTAATTTTCACAGCATCCCTTTCTGCTCAGAGATTAAATAAATAAATAAATAAATAAATAAATAAATAAATAAATAAATAAATAAATAAATAAATAAAAATACTCTCATCCAGGTAAAGAGGAATGCTCGGGCCCTGACTACTTCCTTGATAGCTGGACAATTTAATTAGAAAATAGAATGTGTACAAGAAGTTAGAAAAACATGCGTTTATACGAAACAGTATGGGACAGAAAAGGAAAACAGACTTTCAAAACATAAAAATATTCCCGGTTCAGCTCTCTCTGAGAATCATTAAGGAGGCGGCGCCCCCTGTCGGTTTTATGGAGTAACTGCGAAAAGCTCAAAAACAACAATCGATTAATGCTTAAGTCAAATTTATGTTCTCCAGCTCCTCGAAGGGGAGTGTTGTTTTTGTGATTCTGACTGGTGTTACAATGTGTAAAAAAGAGAAGCTGCATCTGAAACTTTCTGAGGCCACAAAGCCAGAGCACCACTGGAAACTTAATTAAGTGCTTGTAATGGAGTTATGACAGAGGAGGAGAAGAAGGGGGCAGAGCTCAGATGGGAGGTCTGGAGCTGCTCCTGTCATGGAAAGCATAAAATGTGATATTGCCTGATCCACAACCATCCACCAACTCGACTGAGACTTAACGCAATACAGTACACAGACACACACATAAACTACTGGTCTTTGTGGGGTGGGCGGAGGGTGCTTGCAGTGGTATGTTTTTACTCATTTAATGCAGTTGATGTATCCAGTGTTTGTCACTCTGGTAAAAGCACAAGCCTGATGGCAAGTACAGAAACCACAGCCGCAAAGTGTTTAGTTGCATATCAGTCATTGCATAAAAGACCAATGCACAGGCCGTCACCAATTTCTATCTTTCATCTACTCTCAGTTGCAGCAACAACCATGTTAGACAGGGTGAGAGATTAAGTCATGCCTGCTAATCCTCACAAGCTGTGATCTATGCAGGAGCAGCTTTGGTTCTGTAGCTGCACCGCTCCTTGATTTGAGAATATGGGAACCCTTGGTATGATTTCTCAATCTCCATGGTCATTAGGTTTCATATTAACTGGAACATATCACTTCTTCCTCAAAGGATTCCCAACACAGCTTGCTTATTTGCTAGAGCAGAAACTCTGCCTGCTTCTATTAGTAGAAACAGTAAACCAGTGTTGTTTGTAGTCACTGGTTTTTACAAACGGTGTAAGAGACCAGTCCAGTCACCCACTGAAGAGGTCACAGCTTGAAAAACTCGTTTCTTTCAGCACTGAGAACACAGTGCTTTGTCAAGAGCGTGGAGAAACTATACATTTGTTTGGACACACTAATGTGAAGCATGTACAAAGATGAATTTATTGACTCTTAATCAGGTTTTGCAGGGGACAGTAGAACATGATGCCTGTATGTAAACAATGTGAAACAGAAGGCACAATTTTAAAATAGCAATATTAAATTGTTTATTCTCCATTTTCATCCAAGTTCCCCTACTTTATGTCTAACAACAATGTAATCCAGTGAATTGGTCTACACGATCAGATAACAATCTGTAAAAACGCTAATCACTACGAGTAGTTAGTTTACCGAGTAAATCCTAAGTAAAGCTTGCTAACCGTTGTAAACTAAAGGGAAGCTTCAGTGCTTCCTTGCACGGTGAGGTACAGTCTACTTCCTGGATCGAAATATCTACATCGAAGGCTTCACGTGGAGAACAAATACAAAAGGGTTGCATTTTTACCCGATAATATACAATTACATGCGGTTATTAGTACCAATACGAAAACATGTTATACTTAAAGGATTCGAGTAAATTGCAAATCTACAACGTAAAATCCCCACTGGAATAATAACATTCCAGCAAATACGCTGACCCAATACAAATACACTGGCCTAGTTAGCAGAGAGCTAACCATAGCAATACATATGGTTGGTTTAAATATTTACAATTTTTATTTTAGGTACAACTGTATTCTTAAATAAAATAATGAAACGTTTACTTTAAAACTTATTGCACATACATTTATTGGCCTTTTCTTTAGCGCAACACCGAAACGTGAGCTAGTTAGCGCGAGCTAAACTAGCTTAACGTCCAGTATGGCCTTAGACATTTTGCAGTTTGTGACTAACTCCTAAGTATGAAATTGCCAAGCTTAGCGTGTATTTATTTTTGTTGTAGTGCACATAGCTTCACACTTTATATGGAATGATGCATTGTTTTGTTTGGGAGCGGAACCACGAAGCGCTCGCTTGCTAACCAACGTTTGCTAACGTTAGCTAGCTAGCCAAGTTATCCTTAGCAGTTACCACGACACGACAGTGTATAATTAACACTGCGTTTAACAAATTGGGTCGCACAGAAATGTTCGAAACAGATCTACACCAGTCCGTCCATTGGAAACAGGATTATTGACCAAGTGTGAGATCGCCTGACCCACCCTTGAACAACGAGGGGCTCGAGGATGTGCTCGTACAGGCAGCTTGACAATAAATGTCGTTTGTTTACGCTGATTCCAGACTTCGCCCAGCCCGTGTCCCCTCAAGTATCACTCCGCACAACACATAAAATAAACACAATGAAATAATAAACGACCCAATAGGCATCACAACATCAGATTTTGCGCTACTATACGTGTAAATATATATATCACTTGAAAATAAAGCAAATGTATGCATTTTAATGCGTGAACATTTAAAACGGACTAGTTTTCGTGAGAGGTTAGAGTTATTTTGGTGAAAACACGGGTAAACATTTATTGTTTGACTAATTTCTCACTGAACTTTTTGGTCAATAAATTAACGCAAACCCTATATTTTGACACAGAAAATTTTAAGATATGCGAAAAATACCTAATTTTGTCATTCTATTGTATTCAATTAGTTTTTCTTCTGTACCTTACAATAATGACCCCTATATTTGTACATAGTACAGTCTAAAAAATGTCCCGGACTGCTTTCTTGGCGTGGATTACGTACATTTGATCGACCAACAAACCTACCAATCAGAAAATACTACAAGCTTAGCAACAGCAAAGTTCTCGTCTCGTCCAATTATTAAAAAGAGGGGTGGGCTCAAGCGTGGCAAAGATCCTAAAAGTTGATTGGTTGACATGCCCGTCAGTTCTTATAGACTTGTGGTCTATGTAGTTCAATAAGGACGCTTCCACGGGTGCTGCAGCAAAAGTTAAACCTCATATCCCACAATACACCGAGCACATCAAGCAGCAGCATGCGCGCTGCTGGAGGCGGAGCTGCTATATAAACACGAGCTCCCTCTTCTTGAGCAGCACACTGGACACTGTTGTGACGGCGAAACGCAGTCTATGGGTGAACGGTAGCTGTGACAGCATCGAAACAGTTAATGGTAGTTAGCGACAGTTGCTTTGACAAACCCTTGGTGGAGTAACAAGTGTTTACTGTTCGGAAGTTTACTTTTAGTTACCGGAAGATAGTTTCCAATGTAAGACTCTGTTCAGTGATTCAGACTTATTTCGGAATAAGTTTAAAATTAAGTTTAACGTCTTTTAAAGAAGTTTTATAGCTCCGCTTTGAGAGCCTCAACGTCATTAAAAATGCGCTAAGTCGAACCATCAGAGTCGATCAGCAGGATGTCAGAGTCAGCCGAGCAGAGCCATCACCTGAAAACTTCAGGCAGCCCATCAGGTGGGAGCAGCGGAGACCTTTTGGAGCATCTCCCAACCAGCAACCGTGGAGGACCGGAGAACGGCGATAGGGGGCGCCAGAGAGACAAGCAACAGCAGCAGCAGCAGGCGGAGAACTGTGAAAGGGATATCAACACAGACAAGTTATGGCAAATGAAAGGCGGACAGAGGGAGGTGTGTCCTGCCTTAGCAGCCGGAAACGAGCTTCCAAAGTGCCCGATCGCAGCTCAGCCTCACAAGAAACCTGATGGATATCCAGCAGGCGGGGAGAACCACAGCGCACACGGGAACGGAGAGGACAGACCCCTGCAGGAGAGCCTGAGTGAGGTCCAGGAGGACAGTTTGCACATCGACTCAGACACGGGCTTAGACGCGCGTCTGGGGAAGAAGAGACACAGGCGTCGGACCTCCAGGAAGAAGCGCCACTGGAAGCCTTACTTCAAACTTTCCTGGGAGGAAAAGAAAGCCCTGGAGGAGAGGGAGACTGCCAGAGCCTCCAGGATGAGAGAGGAGATGTTCGCCAAAGGGCTCCCAGTGGCCCCCTACAACACCACCCAGTTCCTGATGGATGAGCACGACCGAGAGGAGCCGGATCTGAACACAGAGTCCAGGCGGCAGTCGGTGGTCGGCGGCCGGCTGGAGGACACGGGCAGTGAGGAGGACCTGTTCGAAAACGACGAGGAGGACGACGACGACGGCAGCGGAGAAGGCAGCGACGGCATCGGGAGGCCCGGGAACGCAGGTGGAGAGTTTCTCCAGAGAGACTTTTCTGAGACCTACGAGATGTACCACGTCGAGAGCCTGCAGAACATGACCAAGCAGGAGCTGGTGCAGGAGTACCTGGAGCTGGAGAAGTGCATGTCCCGTCTGGAGGAAGAGAACAACCGGCTGAGACGCGCCATGGAGCCCGGGGGTCTGACCGTGGAGAGCTCCCTGGCCCGGCTCCGAGAGCTGGAGAGGGAACTGGAGAGACTGAGGGCCCAGAACACGGAGCTCCTCCTGCAGAACCAGCCGAGCGAAGACAGGGGCCAAGTCGCTACCAACTAAAGGACACACGTCACGTGGGCAAAGCCCACTTTGAGAAAGGTAAAACAAATATGGGACTACTGCATTTTTAAAATAAGTCGTCATCAGTTGTCTGTAATCAGTTTGTCATCTGGACATTGAAGTCTTGCATTGCAATACAATATTTGACGTTTCTTTTCTATTTGGACTGCTAAGGTGTCCTGTTGATTTTTTTCCAGAAGAAATGTACATATTTCAAAAATCAGATTCTTTTTTTATAAAGAGAATGTATTTGACAATACGACGAGGCTATTTTGTTTGTTTCCTTGGTCAACTTCGTAGGTATATTGACATGCACTGTTTCATTTTAAACAAAACAATGTATGTTGTATTTTCCCCCCACAATTCTGAATTTTACATTTCATCAAATTGGTTCACCTTGCAACTGTTTTGCAGAAAGGAAATTTCATAGTCAACATTTTAACAGTTGTGTGTTAACATAAGTTCAAATAAAAAAATTTGAAATTCTGATGAACTCTGTCATGATGTGTTATGAAGTGTCCTCTAAAAACACAGGAAGCGTCAGGCTGCATGAAAGCTGCAGGGTGAGCTTGTGTCAGCAAACAAATATTCACAAAGCTGTTCTTGTGAGGATCCTGAAATGGGCAAGGCAGAGACATCTGAAAAAGGAACACATAGAGCTGAACTGTAGCCAGAGCGGAGGGGGGATGGGATGGAGATGCTCATATGAAGGTTAGCCTACGCTGGACTTAAACCTATTATGTCTTGGAAAAATATAATTCAATTAAAATGCAAATGAGACCCCGCCCCATTTCTGAAATATTTGCAGAAGCAGAAATGTTCCTGACGTCAAAGTCCAAAGGTCTGCTGCAGATGGTCTCATCAAGCCCAACATTTACAATATGTAGACTCCAAAAATGCGTCTCTTGTTAATAAGATTCACAGATGTGATAAATATCCTGGTGGTCAAACTAAGAGCCCCGGTAGTTGAGCTGAAGTTCTCTTGATGTGCGGAAGCAATCTGTGCCAGAGGGCCTGCGGAGACTTTATTCACGCGCAGCCTCTAGAGGGCAGCACCGAGCCAACACCTAGTGGTGTGACCTGCAAAACATTAGTCTCATCTATCTTCTGTGCAGAGCAGGGACACTCCACTGGCTTTGCCCAGGGGCCACTTTTGCTAAATGTGAGGAAGCCAAGGGACCAGTGAAGAAAATGACATTTACCAAATAAAAGAAACGGTAAAAGACTCATAACTCTTTATATCATATATATATATATATATATATATATATATATAAAGACATATTTAAATTAACCTGGTGTAAGGGCTTCACTAGGAAAAGCAGAAATGGTTACTTTGCTGGATTTGAGTGAAATTAACTTGCTTTCGGAGAGGCGTCAAAAATGCTTTACAGTGTGTCACATTAACACACCAGTGGGCTTCAACATGTGGGCAGGAGCCAGGGATCGGTATGTGGATGACCTGCTCTACTTAATGGAGGGGGCTGTAAATACTTTAAATACATTTACATACAAAGAGCCTAAAAGAAAAATCCCAGAATGTACATAAACAAAATTAAAAAAAAAAAAAATACTGGCTTTCACCCTATTCATACTTGCATGGGTGAGGGTTTTGGTTGAACATTAAACACCTCCCTTCAATCATTGTGAACTTTTCTGCACCGATTTGCACCTTTTCTCTAAGTCCACAAAAATATGACCCTTGTCCACATCAATGTAATAGCTGTGTCTGCTCTTGTGCTAAACTTTGTGCACATTTATCTGTTTTGTGACTATTGTAGAAATTAGTGTGGAAACTGAAAAGAGCATAATCAATTAAAACATGTTAGAGAATGAGACTTTGTTAAAGTCTTTTCTGGCAGGAAATTACTTTTGCCGCAAAATATTCAGTGGTTCCATGAGCTCATAATTCATTTTCATATTCTGGAAGTTAAAAAAAAAAGCGCAGTGCTGAGATACAGACCCGCCTGTTGGACATATTTGCGTCAGTGAGTAATAATAGTCTTAAAAATCCTGTTTTTGTCCTTTTTTTTAATTGAATATTTGATATTTTGGGTGACTCATTCCCTGTATTCCCCCTTGAATCCTACTTCTATTTACCGTAAATTGAATATCCACAAAAACAAGCACACATACAAGCAGATTTTAAACATACTTCTGTTTATTTACATCATATAACCTTGCTTTAAAGCACACAGCCATGAGGGAAATGATTTCAGGCGGACAACCTTAAAGTCCAGTCATTTTCATATTAGTTATTATACTCAAAAGCAATTCCAAATGTACACAATACAATATGTTACATATGAAGAGAGTATGTACAAAAAGAGTTTAAAATGAAACGCGAGCATCACAGACAACACCTTAAATTGCTGAATTTAGTCTTTTTCTTTTTTTTCGGTGAATGGTTCAGGAGTGTTGTCTGATTAATGCCGTTTCAGAGTAGGGGTTGTTAAGTAGGTGTACCATATTCACACACTGTGGATTACTAGGCAAGAGAGAGATGACCTCTGTTTTCATAAGAAAAGCAGCTGAGAGAATACTATGCCTCTTCCCTCTTAGCAGCATGGGTAATAGCTGTTAATGCCTGTGTTAGAGGCAAAGAGAGTGCATAGATGTGTCCTTGGCTTGAAGTGTGCTTTTTCTTTTTTTTTTCTTCTTTTTTTTAAACAGCCGCTTGTATTTATAATGTACACATCTTTGGGTCAGTGCCTATGTTTACCATCAACCACAGGAGAGTAGAGAGGGGTGAGGATGACCGGAAACAGTGAAAAGAAAGAGAAGTAGAAGAAGGAGTAGTAGTGACCATGGCACTGCAGGACAAAAACACATTCCAGAAATCAGGCACTTGTAGAAAAACTCTTGAGGTAAGACAAGACTATAACTTATTTATTATTATTATTATCATTATGATTATTATTATTATGGTGATTCAGTTCCACAGTCATGACAACGGTGTTTTGTATTCACTCCCTCCAATGTACCATTTTTTTGCAGTCAGGGAGGATTTTTTTTTTTTCATTTATTTTTCTAAGAGTCTGACCTTATGGAAAACTCCTCATCATGTAATCCCCTAAGGTCATAAATGCGCCGACAGATACAACCCTCAGAGGGGATGGGGTGAAAACATGTAGCTGACAACAGAAAGGAGTGAAAACGTGGCTGTTTTGTTGTAGTGGATGCACCGAAACAATATTTAGACATTCTCCAAACGCGCTGCCAGGCTTCTCGTCTGTCTCTGATCCAAGTACTTTCCTCTGCTTGGTAAATACAAGGAGACATGAGGAAAAAGACAAACGATGAGGCCAGATGTCTCACTGTGGGCTGAGCTGCCTGCAAACATCCTAATAATACACTCCAATAATTACCTGATTACACTTAGTTTCTTGCTACATGTGATAACTACAGAGTTTTGTGTACATCTTAGAGTATAGTCACCGGATACACTCACCTATAAGATAAAGGTTTTCTGCACAGTGCTGAGAATCCGAGAGAAAAGGCCATCTATGAGGAAATAAGGATCAGGTTTTATCGTGTTTTATCGTGTCTCCTTGGAACAGGTACACCCAAGAGGTGACATCACAATAAAAGTACTTTTTTTTTTTTACTTTAATACAAAATATATATATAATATTTATATTTATATATATATATTGAATATAAAACAAAAAGAATATATTAAAGGAAACATTTCAAGTAACATCTTGAAAGAAACGACTGTGCACTTGTACGCACTTTTGTAAACCATAAAAAAAGAACTAAAAAAAGTAAAAACAAATATGATAACATAATAATTATATTTACAAGGTTAACTTAACAAGGCTTTGTACAAATGTTACAAAAAAGGTTTTCGACACCTGCACAATTAGACACAAATATTGTCGCGAAAACACACATAAACATTATTAACAAGTTGAGACATCTGTACTTTACGATCGGCTGAGTTGAGTATAAATGACTGTTACAGCGTCGGTGGTCTGAGAAGTAACAGATTAGGAAGACTGATCAGCTCTGGCCTGAAAGGGGAGTTCCCTCTTGAAATGGTTTTAATGGTTTCCATTATTTTTTGAACTGGTTGTGAGGCTGAGTGTCGGTTTTCTCTCTTCTGGCTCATTAAAGGAGATATTTAGCAAAATGAAGTGCCGAAATCCACTTTGATAAGAAGCACCATTCTGTCAAGAACCAGGTGAGAGATGTGTTTTTAGCATCTCTCTGTGGTCACTTGATGGGATAAAAGCCTCAGATTAACGTGGTGTGTGAGCCAGACGGCAGGGAGAAGAAGAAAGGAAGAATTCTTGGCTGTAACGTCGATTGTGATGAGGTCTGGTTGTGTCTCTTGTTTCTGTGTTATCTCTATAAAAGCACTCTTACAGGGAAAAAAAACACTTTGGCAACACTGGAATGCCCCTTGACATGCAAATGGAGCTTATAAAAAATATCAAGAAAGGTAGAGTGTGGGTGGGGGGGGCTGCTCCAAAGACAAGTTAATGGTTTTGATTGGATGTTTTGAAGTGGGGTTGTATGAAGTACTGATCCATAGTCAGTGGTTTCAGGTTTACTGCTGCTTCGATCAGATGTTAATTTCGACCAAACAAAATCTCCTATTTCTTTCTACATGCAGTTTGGTAAGTGGGTATATTATAAAAACTGTAGATGACATATTTATATAACTTCAGGTAGATTTTCAGAACAATTAAGCCAATCATTTTTTTGTTTAGTGCATTGTTTTCTTAACCTGCAATGTGTTACTGAAAACACAGCATTTCCAGCACTGATACTGTAGCTACACATTTGTTACAGTATGTACTTCAACCTTTATATTGAAAAGGAAGAGTTTTTCTGACAATTTCTAGGGATTTATATATATGTGGTTAAATGTCATCCAGCCAAAATATACTGAGATGGGATTTATGGCCCGTTGAAGTGAATATCGAGGCAGCAGGAAACCAGCAATTCGTGTTCTGTGAGGAATGATTACTGTTAACGTCTCGTTGCTTCGAGGAGTTCAGTTCGCAGTTGGAAAGCGCTGTTTGACAGCAAAGTGAAGCGGTGAAATTATTCCGAATTAGCCTCAACTTAAAGTGGTGCTTAAATTGCTGCCGCTCTGTCAGTACTTTATTTAGTGTCAGGTTCTAGTGTCTGGACCTGGACCTAAAAACTACAGCACTTACACTGTAATGCACTGACCCATTCACATACAACCCCACTTCAGATACTCCCACTGTGACGCATCTGATGGTGAACCACAGCCTGACCTGCAGGGAGTCAGCGCTGCAGCCCGGACCCCCTTCAGGATCATTGGGGTTGGGGTCAGACGGCGGGGTCACAGGTACTCATGGAATCTAGAGGCGGGTGTTTGGCGTGCAGCCAGTCCTTGGTCGTCTGCGTCCTGAGGCAGCCGTGGTGCTTTGACCTGGTTTGAAGAAACAGGAGACAGGGGGAATTCGCTGACAGTCAGTGGGGGTCTCTTGTCTGAGTTCTCAGTCGGGGAGGCCACCACGGTGTGTCTTCGCCACGCCCGTCTCTTCCTACGCGTCTCGGGTGAAAGCGGTTTTCGCAATCCAACGCTGCGCAGGTCATCGGCCGAGCCCAGCAATCGAGCTCGGACGTGGTCTGCCAGAGACCTGCTGTTCCCTCCTGGACCCGTCGGGCTGAAGGAGGCGGCCTCGCCACTGCCGCTGGGGGGCAGGGCAGGTTTGGGTCGGACTGGACGCAGGCTCTCCTGGCTGCTCCCTGAGGAGGGGTTGGTCCTGGAGGTGTCTCTCCTCCCTCTGCCCTCTGACCCCGGTGCACCTCCGTCACCCTGACCCAGCTCCAGCAGGTCCAGAGAGCGCGCCTTGGCCTTCTCCCCCTTCAGCTTCTTCCTCGCCAGGGTGTCGCACTGGATCAGCTTGTGGGAATTGAATGAAGGCCGCGAGTGGAGTTTGTGGGTGGTGGAGGAGGAGGAGAAGGAGGACGATGAAGGAGTGGTGGACCGCGCTCCTCCTTCGTTTCTCTCCACAGAGTCTGGTGTAAGGGGAGTGGGCGGGGCTAGAAGGTTTGTGGGTGAGAGCATGGGGGGTTTGTAGTGGGTGTAGAGGAAGCTGCGTGGGGGTGCTGGCTGTTGGGCAGGTGGGTGTTTATCCGGCCTCTCTTGCGTCAGAGAGCGAGAAGCGAAGCCGCTCTCATTGTCCGTCTCACTCACCAGCTCGCTGTGCTCGTCATCTGCGTCGTCGCCCCTCCCCTCTGACCCTAAGCTCCGCCCCAATGTGGAGAGTGTCGAGTATCCTGAAACGATGGAGCGCGCGTCCTCCGGAGCTCGCTTCACCTCCACTCCCTGCCTTCCTTCAGCCTCCTCTTCCTCTTTACAGCACGGCCGACTGGGAATAACCGCCACCTCCTTTTCGACCTCCTCTTTCTCTCCGCTTTCTACAACTTCCTCATCTTCCTCTTCCTCCTCCTCTTCGTCCTCCTCTTCGTCATCATCGTCCTGCTCTCCCTCTGCGCGAGGAGCAGCGTCTCCTGTCGGTGACTCTGCGTCCTCTTCCTCCTCCGTCCCAAGATGTCCAGCTTTGATTGGCTCATGCTCCGAGTCGTCGTCGGTGCTGCTGCCCACACGGCGGGCGTTGTGGCGCTTCCTGCGTTTGCGGCCCGTGACAGCTGACATGATGGACAGAGTCAGGAAGTCCTTTGCTGTGAGGTCCTTCTTTGACCCCCACGACCCCTGGAAACGGGGATCAAGTTATTTTCAGTAAAGATAATCAAAGACATCAGTAACTTACATCTGAAACAATAATACATTCACAATAAAATTAAAAACAGTTGTTGAAACGTCTCTGCCAAATATGTAATTATCAAGTAGGAACGTGCCATTTAGTAGATTAGCTGTGTATTTACTGTGGGTTTTCACACTCAACTGGAGAGATTATTGGATATTAATACCAATAATGATGATCGGGTTTATCTCTATAAATATGTATACAAGTGATATACAGCTCTGGGGGAAAAAAAAGAAGAAATCACTAATTTTACTATTTATAATGTTAAGAGTGTTTGAGCAAAATAATATTCTATTGTTCCACTGTCGTTAAAGTCCTTCTTTAAAAGTGTGATACACTGTGACCTAGATGTTACAAATAAAAGTGTAGAAATTACATATTAAAAAAAGTGCTTGAGTAAATAATGTAGAAACTGCTAACTAACAAAGCCCTATATTACAAATAGAGTATTTTATTTTATATTTTTTTAGCAAAATATGACAAAAATAAAGAGTTTTCAGACCTATCATGTAGCAAAGGACATGGGATAATCTTTATTTTCAACCAGACAATAAAATCATTAAAAGAACATGGGCAGGAGTACTTCTAGGACATGATATTTTTACATGTAGACATAAAAATGTCAAGAAAACTCCAGGATTCAGTTTTGTACCCTATTAAAAACAGCCTTATTCTCATGGTTTGGTCACATTAAAGTAAACCCAGTGAACATGATACAGTGGGTTAAAGCCTCAGCCTTACGGTGTAAACACTTCATTTGTTATTTGTATTTATTCCAAGTGGTTCATTAACATCAGGTGAAGGGATTGATGATGAAAACTACATTTACATATGTGTGAATGGTGATTAATGTATAGTGTTCCTTCTTAAAACAAAGAAAGCTAAGCAAAGGGAGTGTTCTGACTTGATACCAAAATGCATTTTCTGCTTTATGATTATCGTAATTATTAATCTGACCGCTCCAAGAAAATAAAGTCATTTGAACCGTCTTAAAGTTTCCTTTGACACATGCAATGATATATTAATATTCTCACTATGTAAGAGTTCATAAATCAATAGTTGATGGAATAATCCTGTCTTTCATTCATAGTGTTCATGCCTCTTCATGCCACTCCTGACATAAGAATGCAGCAGCTCTACTTTGTTTGACGGCCTAAGATCGAGCGTTGTAAAACCAAAACTATATTTATGATGATTTCCCAATTCAATTTTTCACCAAATGAAACCTTCCCTTGGTGATTTCTCACCATTTACCACCTTTTCATCCAATGAATTTTCTTTTCTTTTTTGGGTGAAAATCAGCAAAACAGCTGATTGTGTTGACATAATTCACCTAAATCTTGAAGATAAAGAGTTAAAATAGGTTGAAAATCACCTCAGTCTGGTCATCTCTTAAATACTAGAGTGAAATATAAAAATCTTAAGTGATTTATCACCCTGTATTGTAACATTATACTCTGAATTTGGCATTTTTCAGTGAAAATCATGTATTTTCCCACATTTAATTTACTAATAATATAGATGTTCATAAAAGCTCAGACTAAATACATAGATTATTCTATCAAAACAGAGAAACTGAACAAAAAGTGACTTTTTCAACATAATATATCATTAACTGAATATAAAATCAAGCATCTATTTGGAAAAGTATAGGGGATTTAATGGAGAATCAATGCTATATAAAGTTTTTGTGTTCACTACGGAGCCTCTGAACATCCAGATGAGTCATATCTCATTCTGATGAAAAGCTTTGAAACAGAATTTTACCTGAATTATTTACATGTATCAATACGATTAATGCTTCAGAAGTTATTTTTGGACACTGCCATAACCGTTGACCATTACAAGCATCTCAGAACTGAAGTGTGTGAAAATAGAATAGTCTCAAACCATGTTAAGATACGTTACCTTCGATTTCGCTGAATCACTGTTGGTTGAGTCTGGGGAGAAACGAGGAAAATAAAAACACCAGAGGGTCAGAAACACTGACATGAACATTAGGCCAGAAGGGGCAGATCACAGTCACAGTGGAGGACGCAGAGGCAGTGGGTTGATCATCACTTTTTAAAGTACAAATCCACAGAAAACCACCGCTGCACCGCTCTGATGTGGACGAGCTCTCCTGGACGTATACTTTTAAGCTAATTTTTCTCATGGATTTCGGTTTTTCTGCATGTTATTTACTCTCATGGATCAGAATTAAGCCGTTATTGATGTGTGATTCATGCTTGATCAAACATTGACATACAAAAGCTACATCAAGTGCTTTTTTGACAGATGGAGACTAAAACAATGAAAACAGAACCAAGACATGATTTGATTTCCATTTAAAACCCTCAACGGAAACAGGTTTTGTTGGGGGGGTTTTTTATATTCTAGTCAGAAACGGCACTGGCAACATTGAGAAAGGACTTGATTTTTACATTCAAACATAAGACAATCAAACATATTTTCTGTCTGCAATATTGTGTACTGTTATTACTGAAATAAAAAGCGTCTCTATGGTGCTGGAAGATGCGCAGCAAGAAGCAGCGGCCATCTGTTATATGTATGATGATAAATAAAAGCTGAATCAAGTGCTTTACATGTCTTATATGCTGTTTCTGACTATGGCAAACACTGTAGGTTGTAATACTTTTGTTAATCAGGGGTTTAATATCACTTTTAAAGGGGAAAACTATATTTTGTCATCATTAATTAACTCTTTAAATATGTTGTTTTCCATAGGAGATCAGTGCAGCAGCAGCTTTTAATATTCTCTGTGTCTGCAAAATGCTAAATACATGTTATATTTAGCTGTTAAATCTGAAAATCTCGTCATCCTATGCGTCCTCTGACCATGACAAACCCCAGAACAAAGACACAGAGTCGAGTACACACTGGAATATGCGTGTGAAGTAAAACAACGATCGGGAAGCAGGGAAAGTAAAAACAGCATTAGGAAACCACGGCACACACCGATGAAATCACCGAACACTGATGACATCGATCAGCGACAGAAGCGAAGGGAGGCGAGAAGGCAGAAACAGCTGATTTCAGAGAATGAAAGTAAACACATTCCCGCACAAACACAGACACACAATCACAGAAATGCAGAATAAGAAGCTCTCTGTTTGCCCTTCATGTGATGCACAGACAGTGTAGTATGTCAACATGCCTTAAAAACCCTGACAGAGGGGCTTTGGATGGAGTCGTTTCTGATGTGGCTCAAACATTCACCCCGTTTGTTTTATCGATGAACTATTTAAACACTAATATTATAGTCTGAAGTAGATTAAACAAACAGCAGTGACTTCAATCTTATATTAGGTATTAGATATTTACACCAGTATGTGTAACGACGCAAATCAACTCTTTAAGTCTAAAAAGAAAGAATAAAAACAGATAAATATATAGTGATGATACTGTGTGATATAGTGCAAACTTGTTTGTTTTTGGCTTTTTTTTTTCTCATCTTACACATTTTTCTTGGCCCTTTTATTTTATAATTGTCTGAAATACATGAAAAAAAAAAGTTTAGTTTATTAAGTCAACTATGGAGGGAAAAAAACAAACTTACACAGTATTCATGGATACTTAAAGAAGAAGTTCACTATTTAACAGCATTTATGCAGGTTTTAGCAAGTTAAATGCAAGATATTTCCAAATATAAAAGCATTTTAAGTCGACTTTCACACCCATACTGTTAAAACAAAAGAGAGAAAAGTTCCACAATTACATACAAAGTAAGGTCACTGTTGAATTGCTTTTAATGTTGATGTGTCATGGTGTTGTTTGACACCAACTTCATAATCCAACCAATTTTTAAGATCGTTCAGAGATGAGCATCAAATTAAGTTTGTTAGATTTTAGAGTTTTTTTTTTCTTTTAAGTAAAATCTTTTAAAGGACCAATGAGTGGGTCAATCAGTAGAAGAAACTGGGAAATTTAATAAAATAAGTTCTTACTGTTATGAATTGATTTATTAAATATAGAGTCATTTGGTAGGATGACGTTCTCAAATGTAAAGTTTTGTTGTTTGTCCGTTTTATATTGTTGCTAAATATCTTTGTTTGCAGGAAATTGGTTTCTCACTTTTTTCTCACATTACAAAACACGAACTAGTGAGAACAAAACAAAGATTTACTGTTAAAATGTGGTAGTCCTACTGGTTTACATGTGTGATCTACTTCAATATAAAAGCATCTTTTTCTGTTGAAATCTATACTTTTAAAGGATAAGTCAATGATTTTTCAAGTCATTCAAGTTTCATGTCGTAGGTGCCTATAAAAACTCTTCTGGAGTCATTGTTAGGATTACGCGAACCAGTCATTTAAGTAAAGAATTAACAGGGTCATAGGTCAGGAAACGATTCATCTCCAAAGTATAAAACCTAAACATTTTCTTATGTTTTACTTTAGAATAAAAATTACTGGGATATTTTAGAAACTGTGTTTAAAGGAAGGATAAAATCTTACACCAATATTAGGCACATATTCAGTTCTCTTATATGCTTTAGAACAGGGCTGTCAAACTCATTTTAGCACATAAATGTTATTTTGAGCGGGACAGACTAGTAAAATAAGAACATGAAAACCTATAAATAATGAAAACTCCAAATTTTTCATTTTGTTTTAGTGTAAACCCCCCCCCACCAAAAAAAAAAAAACTTTCTATCTCCTACACAAAACATTTAGTTACAGGTTTAATACTCCGGCTTCCTCCCACCATCCAAAGACATACACTAGTACTGTAGGTTATTGATCGGTCATTATTGAAAATGAGAATCAGTTCTCCAAAAAAAAAAATTATGTACTGATAAAACTTTGGAGTTTCCAACTAAAATGACTTTGACACCCTTGACTTTTAACATCTTTAGTGTAATTTTTGCACTTTCCAAATTCATCCCAGGGGCCAAATTGGACACTGTTTGTTTATTTGACACCCCTGCGTTAGAAGTACACATCAGAAACGACGCCATCTGGAGTAAACCTGGAGCTGACAGAGCTGGGACTTGGCTGATTTACATGACACCGACTGAATTTGCCCGTGGGGTGAGTGGAGTGCGACAACAACAGAGACCGCTGGTGAAGGAGTGGACTCTCAGTGACAGAACACAGTTTACAGTACAGCGTCGCAGACAGAGTGCGTCCAGTCATCCGTTAATTCATTAGTCGGACTGGGGCGACATTGAAACGCCGTGTTCTTACAGAGACCTCCGTCTGACACTGAGAGGGAGACGGTGCCTTTCAAGGGGATAATGGAGACACAAACCATCACCGACACGACCAGTCTCACACACAAACACACTTCACTTTCACAATATGATGCACTGACTTGGCCGTACACACACACACACGCACACACACACACACACACACACACGCACACACACACACACACACACACACACATATTGCCAGGGGAGTTCCCATCCTACCGCAGTGGCTGCTCCACAGGCTCAGCTGAGAGAAGGAAATGCAGAAACGTACAGAAAAAGTGAAAGATGAGCAACGTTGAGGGGAAAAAGAGGTCAGCAGAAAGGAAAGAAATACAGGCACACTATCGAACACAGAAACACACCAAGTCCTAAGACTTCATTTCTTATGCTGCGTTCTAGTTCTGCAGGAAAGTAGGGAATTCTGGCTTCAAACTGGGACGGACTCTGAAGGACAAACCCCTGTAGTTTCCTCATTTCGAGCAAACATGGCAACAAAACCATCAATGCTTCTAACTTGCAGTGTTGGGAAGTAACTAGTTACATTTTGTCACCTTTCTAAAAAAAAAAAAAAAAAGTAATTTTTTCAGAATTTTCAGGAATCACAAAAAACTTAATCAGAAATTGAGTATTTGGTGATTTAGGCAGAAAGTAATTTCAGTAGGCAATTATTTTACAAATCAAGGATGCACCGTTAATCAAATCAAAAGACTGCAATTTAAAGGTCCAAATTTAGAAGGATTTCAAAGCAGAAATGGGAAATAAATCAAACATAACCTCTATTGTTGGGTGATCTTTTGGATTTAGTTGATGCTGGGCTGAGAGAGAGGGGTTCGGTGTAAAATCATGGAGAAAAGTGCCAACACATGCAAATCCCCTTTGTGAATAACCATGTTGGGTGCCGGATAATTAGTATAACAAAAGACAAACAAGAAAAAAAAATCTGCACATCAGTGTAGCTCCCATGTTAGGGTTTATTTAAACCGTGACGTGCTTGAAATGTTACTTGAAACAAACTCTAACATGGAGCTACACAAGAGTGAAGAGTATTTTCTTGTTCTATAGAATAAACCACCATATTTTTCATACATTTTTTCATTTTTAGGCCGCTTAAAGGTCTTAAGTTTGACATTTCTAAATGAATGTTCTTGGAATTTTCTTTGATAAAGAAACAAGCAGGCTCAAATGTGAGTATTGCTCTTGTTTATAAAGTGATTAAAAATGTATTAAAATGTCATAATAGTATCATAAAAAGCAAAAGAAATTGGTATATTGAGTGAGTTTAAGACATACCTATAAACCAATGTTTGGTTTGGAATTAATACTTTGTGTAAAGTTTATAAAGCTTATTTTATGCATGGATCACATGACTGGAGCAGAAATGAGCAGCGCTAAGGGATTATGGGTTAAAGTCCAAATTGATATGGTCAGCTCCAAGATAAAGTTAACTCTACACACAAGAGGCACAAAATGGTGCATGATATTTATTGTTTATACTGAACTTCATACTATTTTATGTGCTTATTTAGACACTGATGTATTTTGGACTCTTTATTGAGCACATATTGAAACATCCACTGTTATATTGTCATGTTGGGACCTGTCTATTTCCTGGCATTAGCCAAAGAGACTTTCAAAGACTGAAAGATGCATTCATTATTTTATATTTTTTCATCATTCTTACAATGTCTTTTAACTGTTCCTACAAGAAATACAGAAAAATAAATGTGGTCTTTATTTTGTTGGACCAGTGTAGCTACAGTGCTTCATAACATCACTATTTACTCCTCACCGTACTGGGAAGCTGTAGGAAAAATGTTACAGGAGGAAAGAAATGTTAACTACACTAAGGCAGGTGGTCATATGTTTCAACACTTTAAATTCAACAATATTTTCCTTTTGAAGTCAGATACATGTTTTGTGAAAATAACAGTAATTAGAGTAAGATTACTTTTCTGTTTTAGGAGTTGTTGCCCTGTTAATAACATCAATTTCATTACATTTTTGACAAGGTAATTATATTTCCATAGGACCCTTCCCAACACTGTTTCCTCTCGTAATAGACTTAAGTGTATTGATAATATGTACAAACTCTGACTGTAATCACATATTCCACTCGAACACAGAACGCAGCATTAGCTCATCTAGCGAGCGCTAACACTGATGGACTGACAGCATTAAGTAGCGTGCCCACCTGAGGCCTCCCCCAGGAGGGCGGTCCTGCCAATGTTGGACAGCAGGTGGTCGATGTTGGGGGCCGGCTGAACATCCTCCGTGTCCACCGGTGTCTGGACACACATAGAAAACCAAAATCTTTCAGCTACACAACAAGTACAAAATGAATCATTGATAAAAATGAATCATTAATTTCAATTTTGGAAAAGATGTGGAGCAAATATTGCATACTGATGAGCAGAAGTGGAAGGATTCAGATCTTTTACTTAAGCTAAAAATACTGCAGTAGCAACATTACTTACATACACACTTTAATTGTATGGATAACACAGAGTATGTTGTAAAAAAAAAAATCCAGAAAATTCTTGAAATCCTGTACAACAGTCTGATAGAAAACACTATCTTTAAACAACAGACACCTGGATATTAAAGGTAAAGTTAAATTATCCAGAGCGGAAAAAACTATGTGTAAAATGATCTGGAAAACACAGATGCAGCCGAGTGACAACTATCTGCTGAGTACTCGAAAAGCTGTTGACATGTCATGTGATCTGTCTCGTCCAATGAGCTCCCAGTTTGTAGTACTTTCCTCAGAACGGTGTTTTAGATTAAACAAAATCCACTAAAACATTTACTAGAAATCTTGTGCCATTAACGGCGTTAAATTGTTGAACTGGTTTAATGACCTGTGACTGAACTGAAGCGCTTGCCTTTTATTTTTATTGTTTATTATTATTTTTGGGGGGGATTATATTTGGGTAGATCCTGTTTCTCCATGTGCCCAACCTTAAAAACCTTGCTTAAGTAAAAGTATTCAAGTATTATATCAGATAAATGTACTTGAATTATGAATAATAAAATTACTTATTATGACCCTGACACCGTTTTATCATTACATCATGTGTTTTTTGATTCACTTTACTGATATTGATGTTGGCTCATTTGAGCTACTTTACAAACTGTTGGTCGTTAAATCTACAGTGATGCATCATATGTTATAAGATCATCAGAATCAGAATCAGCTTTATCGGCCAAGTATGTGAACACATACAAGGAATTTGGCTTTGGTTTTAACATTGCTCACAGCATACAGTTCCAACATGAACCCAGACATGATATAGACAAACAGTCCACGAGAGACAAGACAACAATGGGTTGAGATTTACAGTGAATTTATAACGTAATATGAACAGAGTGCTGAACTGTGCTGTGAGAACCGTGAATCTGTGTAGCGTTAACTTTTCATTAAATGAGAAACAGCCCTATTTTCAGCTGTGACAGAGGGTTTTGTGATGAATCCAATGCTATGTTCAAACAGCAGGTCTTAATGCACAATTCAGATTTTTTTGGTGAAATCAGATTTTTTTGTGTGTGCTCGTTCATATTACACATTAAATGTGACTTCTGTCAGTTTTTAGTATGAACTGAACGTGACCCTGAAATGACCCACATGTACAAAAGAGGTCCTGATGTCATACATGACCACGCAGGCACACACTGTGTTTACAAAAGAAAATATGGAGGCATCTCATCTCGGCGCAGAATTGTGATGTTTGTCGCATTTCTTTTTTTTGATACTTTGTTTTTATTGTTTGAATTCTGTTCAAAACAAACATAAGGGATATTTAGGATACACTGACCATAAAAATACTTTGTGACTAACAATTAGTGTTCGTAATGTGATGTTGAAATGAAAATTGTCCATTTTTCCCATTTATCATGACACTGCTCTTCTTCAATCTGTGGGTGAGAATCTCCATTTCAGATATTCCATTCACAATTTGTAGCCAGTCTTTAGTTGTAGGTGGTTCTAATCTGCACCATATTTTGGTAATAACCTTTTAACAGACTGCTAATAGTATTTTAAATAAATATCTATCACTTTTAATTACATTATTACCAATAATGTATCTGAAATACACCACCAAACATGTTTTAGGGATTAGATAACCCAATATCTTAACAGGTTTGTTGTCTTTCAATGACATAAAGGTCAGATAAGTGCAACCTGGCTGTTCAGATTGAAGTTGCATTGCAAAATATCAGATATGTATCGGATTCAGGACCACATATGAGTGGGTGGGCTGGGTCGGATTTGAAAAAAAAAAAAAAAAAAGAAAAAAAAAAATCAGATTTGTGCTGTTCAAACTGTCTGTAACAGATTGGATACAAGTCACATATGGGCAAAAAAAAAAAAAAGAAATCAGATTTGTGCCACATTTGCCTGTAGTCTCAAAATAGCCTAAGAGGGGTTTTAATTATTTTATTCAGATTAAAAAGAAGGAAATCAGGGGAAAACTTTTAGTTTAACACGAATATTCACAGGAAATACACAACTATAGCATCTGACAAGATGGAAGGAAAAACCACAAACAAAGCAAAAGCTGTAAAAACTACAAAAGTAACTCCACTAATATGGAGTCAGAATTATTAATATATGTCTATTAAAAACTTATTTGTCATTTGGTGTATAAATTAAATCATTTCATCCATATTAGAGTATAGTGAATGTTCTAATCTTCAGATGATTTCTTTGCTTTTCATCAAAAAGATAAGTGTGAGATCTGTGAGGATGTAAATAGATTTCACCTTGCGTTTTATCAAAGGCCTTAATCAACCAGTTATACAATAAAAAAAATTAAAAAAAATCAGAGCTCGTCAAAAATGTTCTGTAAACTGTAAACCCCTGAATCACAGTCATGAATAAGTGAAGGTCAAGTTAATTGTTATATTTCCTGAGTGAATCAGTTTTTAATTAGTGACTGTCTGTGCTATAATATTATGCTATTCAGGTGAAATAATGAATATGTATTTGTTTTATAATGAAGTAGACTGCTTCACAAAGAACTGTTCTAGTTGTTTTGATGTGAAACAGACCAATGAGTCACCTATAGCCAGACTTTTCCCCCAAAACTTTATAAATACAAAAACATTTGACACTTTCCTGATAAGCTTTAGCCAGTGAAAAAGATCCAAATTTGTCATTTTAATGGGTTAAATAAGTGAAATACTCCTTTATTTTAGATGAGTAAACATTTAAACTATTTTTTTTTACATGTATTTAAAACTTTTTCCTTGCCGTCTTATGAGATTCTGTATATTCTCTTATAATAACTGCCTCTGTAGCACTTTAAGGTATCATTTCAGGGTCTAAAATATCATTATTGAGATCATACCTTTTCATCCTTGTCAAGCTCTTCATTAAAAAACCAGGTGCACTACAAAAAAAATGAAACAAAACATACAGATATAGCATGAAGATATAGCGACATGCAAAGGATTATTTCTGATTTTTGCTTTTGTGCAACAGTTCTCACATGTTGGATGAGGGTTTCTACGATCTTATAGCGGTCAGGCATGTGTGTGACCATGTCTTTCATGTTGTCCTCAGACGTCCGAACCAGAGTCGGTCCGAACACCAGAGCCAGGTTCCGGGGCTCCATCTAAGAAATAAACACAACAAACATGAATATTAACCTCTGAATTATTACATTTCCACTGGTCTAAAAGTAAAATAATTTCAGAATAAAAAGTAATGGAACCAAAATTCACGAATAAAGAAAAATTTAGCCAAAAGTGCAGGTTGGTATAGTTTTCAAGATAATAGTATTGGCTCAAAATGTGAAATTCTATCAATTAATGAAGAAATGGGTTTATCTCTGAGCTTCAGGTTCTACTTGCAAACAGTGACTGTGTTTACATACACACGAACATTCCACCATTGCTCTGAATTTGACAAGTATCGTATACTGGTGGATGTTCCAGCGTTTATCAGCTCATACATGTGGGTTATGCTGATATTCTGGTTTTATGAGGATTCAGTGGACATTTGGAAACTAAATGAACCTAATTTATATGTTTTATTGCTTTTTGTGACACAGTTTACAGCTAAAGTAGAGACAAAGGAAAATCAATATCTGATCAGACGGAGAAACATTATGATGGAGGATATGAACAGGTTTATAGATATTAGAAGATCTTGAAAAACCACACAGTGGATGGTCTGCCTGCAATGAAAAACAGAAAAAAACACTATCTGTTGTCAGTAAATATTCATTTTTACTGATTATGTAAATAACTTTACAGGATTATTGTCTTTTTCTTAATTAGGGGGAAAAATTGAATCTAAAAGTGAATGTAAATGTAGTAATTGTTTCCATATTTCAATAGATTTATTTTTCAGATTCCTTCTAGATTTACATGTACATGTGTAATAAACCTTATTATATCTCATGAAAACATTAGCCAACCAGGACTTTTGTCATTTGTTTTCCATTTCATCTTATCAAAGTATGACATATTTAGTTTAATTCTAAATTCGACCACTGTTTTTGGCATAATCCTGACTATTTCACATTATTGTCTCCATTCAACTGTACAAAACCAGTCAGAAAAATAACAGATTTTATCATTATTTCAACATTGCCTTCATTTGTTTGCCCTGCGCTCTTTTAATACGTCTCATGTTTGTTAAGTGGAGATATTTTGATTCTGTAACTTAGTCAAATATTTCAGTAAAAGGTTTTGTACATGTAAGTTCAACTGTCAGTCACTCTTCTTCTGCTTGCACGATTATACTACAGATAGGATTATTATCTGCACGTAACTTAAATTTCAATATGATGACAGTTCCAGTTGATACACTATAGATTTTCCACATAAAGCAAACATTTACTGACCTTATTCTTGTCTGAGTGGTCGGCTACAGTCTTCAAGTGACCAACCAGGAACTTCAGAGTGTGATAGTAATGATCTGGAAGGTCTCGGATCTACAAAAGGAGAAACATATCCTCAATAAGTCACATTAACCTCCATGTTTTGGTAATATTATTCATCATACTACTACGACGACTCAGGAATGATGAAACTGCTGAACCTGTCAAACATCTCTCAACTCACACTGAATTATTCACACACATCGTAACTAAAAATGACCCATTAATGAGCAAAAACACACACGCACCAGTTTCTTCATGGTCTTGAGCCTGTCAGAGGCATTTTCCATCCGATTGGCATCGATGAAATCATTGTACTTATCTGTAAAGACATAATTACAATAGTTTTCATTAGAACGCCCTGCAGAACCAGGCAGTGGGACGTGAATGCCGGCTTGTTCTAACTTGTATGAACTCACCATTTGTAAAAAGTGGCTCTGGAAGTTTCCTGAAGAATGATTTAAGTAAACTGCTGACTACATTGAGGTCCTGCCACTTCTGCAGAGATGACGACAAGGACAAGAGAAGAAAGAATAAATCTACTATTTCAATCTCTGCATCTACATTTTCAGTTGACATTTGGCTTTGAACTTTTTCATAGCAGATATTTTCACTTGTTAATACAGAAATTAGAGAAATACACTCAGAATCAGTGCAAAAAAAGGCTGCTTTATGAGCAAACAGGGGTCATATACCCTTTTTACAGAATTTCATTGGCTAATACTATTTTTATGACTGTGTTTAATCTATAAGTACAGGAGCGCAAGTTGACTCAAAGTGTAACATAAACATTCTTGATTTTCACTATAATCATTCAGAATAACTATGAAATTAAATCATTTAAAGGATTTTAATACTATAGAATAAGAAGAAAAAAAAAGGCATTCAAGAGCCTAAAATTCTAAAAAAAACATGAATCCAGCAGTAAAATGAATCCAAAATATTACATTAAATGTGACCAATACATTGCTCACATTTAGTAACATGACCAACCAAACATAAAAACAGATCTGAACATTAAATCAGACTTGAGCCCAAAAGATAGCGGTGTGAATGTAGCATAAGTGATGCAAGTTGAGATGAATCTTAATTTATTTATTGTGATGTAACAGTCACATAAATTCTGAAATGTTGAGACTTAAGTCACATCCAGGCTGATTCCACATGTGGTCTTTAATCAAATACAGAAAATGAAATGTTTCAATGTGACTTTAGTCTGAACAGTCATTTCATAATTCATACACTTTTTTATCATTTCACTTGGAGATTCGTCACAACGCTGTATTACTTGTGCTACATTTACATAGCCAGCCTTTGGGCTCAAATCTGATTAAAAAGATCAGATCCACAAACACATATGGAAGTGACCCAGAAAGATCAGATTCCATGTGATCTATGCTGTTCACACTGTCATGGAAATACAGATCTAAGTGAAAAGGTCAGATTTTGGTCACTTTTGCCTGCAGTGTGAACTATACAGAAAACTAACACAGAGAAATTACATTTATTTCAACTAAAAATAACACTGGTCTACAAGGAAGATGCTTCCAGAATAAAAGTAGTTCAACTTTACCAAATTTGAGTCATAAATAAAGAAAAATGAAGTCAAAAGTCCTAG
>JAQQZY010000028.1:18215358-18226590 GCA_030068375.1 Ostorhinchus rueppellii | reverse complement strand
GAGGTCATTCACCGCCATCTAGTGGAGGAAAGTACAAACACTACCTTAAAAAAAGTACAAACACTACCTTAAAAAAATATATATAAACACTACCTTAAAAAAATATATACAAACACTGCCTTAAAAAAATACAAACACTACCTTAAAAAATATATATACAAACACTACCTTAAAAAAAAAAAAAAACACTACCTTAAAAAAATATATACAAACACTACCTTAAAAAAAAAATATACAAACACTGCCTTAAAAAAAAAAAAAATACAAACACTACCTTAAAAAAAGAAAAAAAAGAACAAACACTACTTGAAAAAAAAATACAAACACTATCTTGGCGGAGGTCTGCGCTCTCTGAGTGCTTTTCTAGTTTATTTTTATTTTTTATTATTAACAGCAGGTAGTAATGTGGATAAAAAACCCCCCACACTTTTCAGCTTCTGTAAATCAAGGTGTTTCTCATAAGTAAATGACTGTAAAAGTAGACAGATCTGGAATATAGAAGTAAAACTGAAACTATTTGTGTACAAGAACGGAAAACCAAACTCAAAGACTAAATAAAACTAATAAGTAAAGGTGTGAGCAGTAACCCCCAGGCTGCTGTACCTCCTCTGTAGGGTTGATGTCGACCCCCTTGTTGAGCTGGTCCTGGAGCATCGACACCATGGCGTTGTTTCCTGGGACCCTGTAGATCCCTGTGTACTCCAGACCCATCTCCTCCACCAGACCACAGCAGATCTCCACGATCATGGGGATGAACTGGGATGGAAGACGCACAGACAGTTCACTCACAAAAATCGGAGCTGAATCTGTGTTACTGCTTCCAGGTGGATGTAGAGGATCCGAAGACTTACCTTATTGTTAGCACCTGGTTGACACTCCTCCAGCCTCACACCAAACGCTTTAGGTCCAGCCTTCTTTGTTTTCTTTATGATGTTGATGCCCCATGGAGATTTAGGAGGACTGCTTTCATCTGTAAAGAAAATACACACAAATGTCAGACTTCAATATCATCGTTATTATTTCTTTTTTTTTTTATTATAAGAGAAAAGATCATTCTCTATCCTTTATCAAATTCACAAATTTCTAAAATTGAATAAAAGCAATGCTATAAATGTGAGTTTGAGAAGGTTAGGGGGACAGGGATTGAAGAAAAAGTCATAAGATGAGAGAATTTATAAGACAAAGTGATGATCTAGTGTTGTGTTTCTTAAATACTGAGCAAAAACTGTGAATGAAATATTTATTTTAGCCAAAAATAGAGATAAGTTTTAAACAAAAATCGATCATCTGACTCAATTAAATGTTCACATGAATTATGTGATAGTGACTCATACTGAACTGAACTTTTTTTTTTTTTTTTTTTTTAAATAATATATGTTTTTCTTTCTCATTTTGGGCAAATAAATTAAAAGAAACTAAAGAACACATGTAACAGCACTTATAAAAAGTAAAAAGTACATAAATGTAACTGATGAAATTTCTTCATGTTAACATTAATATTTCCAGTAGTGTTTAGTATTGTTTGTCATTATTTCTCTGCAAATCTTTTTCAGAATCAAGCAGATCTTGTATTGTAGTTGAAACATGGATATTTTAATCAATATTAATTCAGAAATTGAACTAGAATGTTGTGAAATGGAATATAAACATCATGAAATCAGTGATAATAGTCAGCCTAAACCAACAAGGTTCATTTTCATGGTTTGTCCCTGAACAGATGTTAAAAAGTCCCCATAATAGGTAGTAAAAAACAAAAAACTGTCATAGAAAAATCAAGAGCAAACTGTTAAAAAACATCCGCACCAATCTATACTGCATGTGAAACTACTGAGTCACAACAGGAAGGAAGAGCTTCAGTTTCTATTCATGATTTCAATAGGGGAGTTCCACGTCATGGTACATGAATGTGGAATTCATTAAACAAGTTTTATTCCAAAATGAAAGTTCACCAACAGATAATATTATTGTTTGTTGCACTTTTGTGGTATGAGTAATAGGTATAACACTTTCATATGTGCAGAAATGTTCCAACTTCCCCTGATGACTAACCTTTGCCCTCTGGTTTCGGGGAACGTGGTGCCCCAGCTGCGTTTTCTGTTTTGGCGTGTAGGAAGGGTGGTTTCATGCGGGGCATTCTGGGAGAGGAGTCGGGTTTGCTGCCTGTCGGACTGCAGGGGGAGACAAACGCACAGGTTCAGCTGTCGTATGTGGCAGAGGTGAACCAAAACTTACATTCAGAAGTAGAACATCAGCTTCTACATTCAACAATTATTCATACGAAAGTAAAATATTGACAATTATTAAGACACGATTTAGATGAGATGTCTCAAGTAGAAGAATTCCAGTTATAATTTATGATTCCTTATTTTGGTTGAATTGAACTGGTGTTTAATTCTCATGCTCTTATAAATAATAAAAAGGATCATGTTTTAAGAATAATACTGGATTATATTTGTTGCAACTGTAATGTCTAATAAAATTTTAATTATTACTTCATTAAAAACTTATTCTGAATACGTATCTATCCTCGAATGCTCTCATTCAAGTTATTTTCAATCAGTTTTTTATGCATTCATTTGTAATATTCATACATTTTTACACATGTTGGTGTAAGCGCTTCTGTAATATGTTGTGCATTTATTTGTTCTTGACATAATGTATATATGTTATACTTTATTGTTTCACCCATTAAGATGGAATGAAATATTTCGACCTTTTTTCATGAAATGATTGTGACAATGAGATTTATTCTTGATAGATAAAGTGTAACGAGGACTCCGTATGTAATCATTTCATCTGGTCAAGGGTAAAAAAAAAAAAAAAAAAAAAAAAAAGAGAAGAGAAAAGTGTCTGAAAAAAACTTTATTGGCATATATACTTTCTATGCATCTCATTTTACTTTATTTTTAGGTTCTGTAAAGACTGTAAAAGTCAAAAAGATGGATCCCTAACAAAGGATGACTAAGTAAACTCTTGCAATTATTTAATTCTATGAGAAAACTTAAAATTGAATAAATGAAAGTAGGTTTTCTCACCTCTGTTTTCTGTAATCATTCAGTTTCTTGTTGATAAGGGCCTGTCTGGAAAAGCTAAACTCCTGCAACAGATAAACACATGTCCATTATGATTCAGCTTTATTCTCTAATTAATCCATTTTCTTCAGATTCAGTGTTAAAAACTGGAGGTAAAGGTGCATCCTCTGACCTCGTTGTCTGTCTTGCTGTTCTCCCTGATGACTTTAATCCAGTCCAGCATGTCCTCCCGGTCCTCCGCCTGCAGCAGGTATTCACAGAAGTCCTGGGTGGTCAGCCGCAGGGCGTGTTTGCGTTTGGTCTCGCTGTATGCTATGTCCACCAGGCAGCCCCGGATGCTGATTGGCTGCTCGTCCTCGGCCCCGCCACCGATGGTCGCGCCACGGAGCACCGCCTCCCTCTTGTCCTTATAGAGAAACAACGAGTGGGAGCGAAGAACGGAGAAAACTCGCTTCCAGGGTCGCATACCGCTGCCAACCTTCTGTGGAAGACAATGAAGAACGCAGGTGAGTCCTGGTTTAATTGAACGCTTTTCAATAAAGTGCTGCACTAAAATATAAACAGAAGATATTTTACTTGAGCATTTCCATTTGATGCTACATTATACTTCTACTTGGTTGCATCTTGGAGGCAAATATTGAACTTTTGACTCCACTACATTTGTCTGACAGCTTTAATGTCTTTCAGATTTAGTTTTTCCATCTCCTTCCTGCTCAATGAAAACCAAATGTATTACTATATATGGGCAAAAATATTGGGATACATCACATCTACAGCTGCTAGAATTTCACATTCCTGTTGATTTGCTATATTATCGTGATAAAAATGTCAGCTGTCATCAACAATTACCTATAATAAATGTGAATCTGTATTTATTTTGAGTTTAAAGGCCTCTTGACCCTCCAGGGAACTAAATTGCAATGGAAAATGAATCAAGGAAGGAAAGAATAAGCAAATGACTTAAGTTTAAAGGAGGATTTTTTTTTTTGTCAGTGTGAACAAAATTAACTCTGCAGATGAGATAAAAATGTTTATTGCAAAATTATTTCACAATATTAAACTATAGTATGACATTTGGCATTATTGCTTTATTTCCCAGCAAAGAAACACCTTAATTCAATGTGTCCTAAAATCTTTCTTCATATTGTGTAAATCCAAATGTGTTCATTTTGCATGTTTGTGAGAAATTCAAGGATCATTGCATATTTAGTATGAAATTCTCCTCTTCCTTAAGCTAAAAAACCTCTTTAAAAACTTGTGGATTCACATCAGAATGCATCGTCACAAAGCTGAGCTTGTGAAATGTTGATTTTTACAGATACTGTATAACAGGGGTGCCCAACCCTGGTCCTCGTGAGCTACTATCCTGCATGTTTTAGATGTGTCCCTCTTCCAACACACCCGATTCAAATGATGAGCCTATCATCAAGCTCTGCAGAAGCCTGATAACGACCGTCATGTGTGCTGGAAAATGGAAACATCTAAAACATGCAGGATAGTAGCTAGTAGTAATATGATGCATTGATGTAGATTAAACTACAAAATACTGGTAAATGAGCTCAAACCTAAACACATAGAGCAGTAAAATTAATCAAAAATATCATGTTTATTCAAGTAAAACAATGATAGGGACCATTTCGGTGACATAATGAGCACATTTTGATGACAATACAAGCATTATTTAAGTACAGTAAGGTTTTCTGGTAGATTTCTTTGTATTTTCACATTGTGGTCTTACAAAAGCTTAAATACAGGCTGAATGACTCTGCGCCCACCTTTCCCTTCTCTGTGAGGATTTGTTTGAAGTGCAGCCATCCTTCTCGCCGTACATCACTGTAGGTAATGTTTCCCAGCTCGGAGGTGGAATGCCGTTTCGATCGCACCTCCTCTGCCGTCCCAAGGTTGTCCAGAGACTGAAGCACATACAGAAAAACGTTCAGCACTTTTACTGATAAGATGATGCAAAAATAATCAAAGGCAACAGGCAAAGTATCGAGATTCTGTATCTCCTCAATCATCCTCTGAGTCAGTCTGGCAGAATAACTTGATGTACTCCCAAAAATATTTCACGGGAGCAGACACACTGTCAAAATTTACTGCTGACTGCACTTTTTGCTTCCCGGAGGTTAATCTAAAAAGATATACTCACTCCATCTGTGAAGAAACTTTTCACTCTCTTTGGAAGCCTCCTGCAGACAACACAACAACAAATCAGAGGGTTAATAGTCGCAATCTTTGTCTGCACATGCCGTTTATCAAGTTTCCAACGCATAGTCTTTTGTCTCAGTACTCACGAGAAGACTCGGCCCTCTTCTCGAAACGTGTTGAGACCTTCATCACATGATTTGGAGCGCTCTGTGGTGATGGCTAGAAGATAGGAGGAACGGCGACTGGATTTAATACTGCCTGCTCAGTGAAGATGAATGAACGGAGACAGGAAGAGAGAAGAAGAGAGAAAACAAAGAGAAAGAGACAGAGAGAAAACAGAATGTTGATGTAATGCCAATCACCACGGCCGGTGTTGGATTAGGAGATGGGGACAGTGAAGGAGGAGGCAGGAGGTGGAGGTGGAGGGGGATGCCAGGTTTGGGAGGTGAGTGAGTGGTGACGATGGGGACACGGGCTGGAGCAGTGGGTTAATATAAAATTATCTCTTTTCTGTTTCTCACCACTGACATGCAGGTTTAACATCCATACCGACATGCATTTGGGCACTTGCCTTCAAGATTAATATCATGCCATTTTGAGTTTAAAATAATCTCAGATACAGACATATACAGTAACACAGCCTGATAGAGGACAAACTTAAAACTTAAAAAGCTACTATATTCTTACTGCAAAACATGCAATTTACAAATGCAGCATGCAAAACATTTAGAGCACTTTCCAAAACCTCATCTTATCAAGTAATTTTATCTACAATTCAACCAGAAAAGTATTTTTGTCAAAGAAGAAAAGTGGTATAATAACATCATTTCAAGTTAGTATGTTAAAAAAGAGAAACATCTAAACTAATCTAGTCATTGTATAGTTGATTGGTGTTTGTTAAAATGGTGCTGTTTATTTTGTGAAATGATATAGACTGTAGTTCTTTGTTTTTTCCCCCAACTTGAACTGGATTGGTTTTGTTCTTGAATCATCAGTTTCTATTCATCCAGTAGAGTCCAGAATTTCTAAGTTCCTTGGTTTTAACCTCATCAGTTCTAGTCTCTTGGATGAGAGATGAAATATTTTCAAGAACAGAACCAGTCCAGTTGAACTCCAAAAACAACTATGACCTGGACAAATGTGAACTTTCACAGACATGAATGGACTGTAGTGCTGTGTCAAAGATAAAATTACTTTACTTGCATCATGAACATATTTACTTCCATCAAACATCTTGTTTTGTAAAAGGTTTAAATTGGCAAAAATTACTTAATAAGTTGAATATTTTTGCATTGAGGAAAGCAGAAAGGTTCTTATGAGGGTTGTGAGATGTCATGGACACCTCATTAGTCCCTGTTTGAAGTAAAGATAAGGGTCTACGTGCAGGTAAACATAACAGATCAGATATTTTTCAGCTGACGCTGCTGCATGCAGTGGGGAGGAAGGGAAGGCGCAGAGGGGGGGAACTCACTGCAATCTTGTGAGAAGAGCCTAGTGAGGGGGAAGGTGAAGGTGGGGGAGGCAGGGCTGGTGACCACGGGGGGCGCAGAACTCATGCCGCTGGACACCACGGAGGACGCCGGCACGTGGCGGGCGCGCAAATCAGCACCGGGGCTGGTCGGTTCATCTGTTGGTGGGTGGAAGGAAGGCAGGAGGAGAGGGAAAAGGTGAGAAAAAAAGAGGGGGAGGAAAAGGGGAAGGATTAGGTGTTAGAGAAAAAGGTCAGGAGGAAAAAGGAAAATAGCGGAGGTTAGATTAAAAGAGGGAGCAGCAGGGAAGGTTTTTTTTAAGGAGGAGGAATGACGAGGAACGGCAGGATTACCATAAAGATACTGAGCAAAAACAATTTTACAGTGTCAACCTCTCTCAAAGTATCCTCAAATGTGTTTCTTTTAACTAAAGAAATCAACATATACAGAAACCAAACCGACATAATGCATGGAAGTAACAAAAAAACAGACCCAGAGCTCAATTAGAAACAAAAAACCCTTGAAACTGTTAAAACTCTGCCGGGAAAGTAAACATAGAAATGCAACCTGAGCACAAATGCAACTAGTTTTACAAATATAACTATACAATAACTTATAAATAATGTACCTCTGTCTCCTGCTGCCATAGAGAGAACATGCCAGATACTGAGAGCAGAGCTGGTTTTGTTATAGAGGTTAACGGACTTGAGGTTTCAGTTCTTTGCAGAAATGTACAGTAGTGTGTGAAATAGTACATGCGTGAGAAAAAGTGACAGTCATGCAACTATATAATAGAACAGAGAGGTTAATAATTGGATGTAAGGGCTGATGGGAGCTTTTGTGTCATGAATGGAGCCTCGGTGTTGCAGACAATGAAGAAATAAAGTAGTTTAAAAGGTCCCACAGGCTAAAGTCTTTAACACTGTGAGCTATGGCAAAGGGATATGAAACCGCAACACACACTCACACCCATGAATATGCACACAGACTCACACTTCCTGACTGTCAGAGAGGATTAGACACGGCCTGAAATATTTGCATAAAGTGAGGAGAGGCTGGATTTGCTGGTGACATTTTAAACTGTCAGGAGTGAAGTATTGTGAGGTTTTTTGTGGAGTCAACAGAGGGCAGTACAGCCTCAGAGTGGAAGGACTCAGGAAGAAATCCACCCCCACAGACCACCACGCAGCCTTCTGGGAACATTTAAAAAAGGCTTCTTATAATTTTGCATTTCATGTCATGGTTTTTCATTTAATTTCCCTCATCTTTTCGTGATCACTCTTCATCTCGTTTCCCTTTCTTGCCCTCTGGCTCTTCTCCACCTCCCACCATTTCTGTCGTCCTATTCTTCGCTCTGGTACATACGAAAGCCCGACATAAGGCGGAAAACATTCCCAATCTCAAATGAGGAATCTGCCTGTTTACAGCGCGGCCCAGAAATAGCCGGGCTGTGGGTTTAACAAAGGCCGTCATTAACGGGCAGCCGGAGAGCGAGTTCAGACAGAGATGGACCAGCAGAGGGGAGCAGCATACAGAGCTCCAACTACCGCTACAGCCACTGTGTCCAGTATCTACTAAGACATATGGAGATCAGCACTTAGACATAATGGAAACCTAGAAAGGGGAAGACATAAAATTGCACTTCATCTTCAAGTTTAGAGATTTTTTTTTTTCTGACAGAAGTATCTTTGCCTTACAAGAAAAAAATCTTACTTAAATGATTAAATGGAAGGAAAACATAATGGAGGGAAGTGCTAGCCTTCAAAGACCTAAACAGCCTAATGATCAAAAACATTTAATAACTTTCTAATCCTATCAATACATTTAAATAATTCAGGCAAAATGCAGTTTCTCAGCTTTTCCGTGGCATCAGAAGCTCTGTAGTGAATGTGGAAATGCAGTCATCCTCTGCAGCATTGGTTCACCAATAAAATGCATATAGTCTGACAAATGACAGTGCTTGTATGCGTTTGTTTTTATGTTCATTTAATGATATATTTGGCTGAAAAAGTAACTTTTTCTTAAATTTTCTCTGTTTTGGTCCCATAACCTTTGAATTTCATCTGAGCTTTTATAAACATCTACATCATCAGTAAATGAAACATTAGAAAATACCACATTTTCACTGAACAATGCAAAATCCCAAGAATAATAAGAAGAGAATAGGAACTAAATGTTCATTTAGAAGTTGGTACAAAAATAATTCTCGGTCTTTAAGGGTTAAGCATAAGGGTGAGTATTATTTGAACAACCTTTTCCTATAAATGCACCTTGGTCATGGAGTAACTTCCAGAACACCTTAAAACTAAATGATCTGATCTCCCTGAATGATTTCAAACATTGGATAAAGAATAATGTAACTCATGATTGTAACTGCTTTTCTTGATCTTTTGTTGGTTTTGTTGTTTGTCCTTGTTCTTAGCTTGTTTTATATTTCTTATCTCCAAGTATTCAATAAATGTTTTAATGTTTTATAATATGCTTTCAATGTTTTTATAATGCGCTCACTTTATACTCTTTGTAATGGCGTGCTACCTTGGCCAGGTCTCCCTCGAAAAAGAGATTTTTAATCTCAAGGGACTTCCTGGTTAAATAAAGGATTAATAATTTTCCTATAATAGCCCTGAAACAATATGTGAATTGCATAGAAATTACAAAGCTTTTATCTACTGGAAAAAGGAAACACTTCACAAATGTAAAGCATGTGTAAGAACTCCAAATAAAATATCCTCATTAAAAGGAGTTGTTTAAAGGGATGCCCATGAGTCCAATTTCAGTTGTATCACAGAAAAAGGTTTCTGTCAGATCTGCAAAATCGAAAGGGTTTGTCCTCAGTTCATGACCTAAACTTATACCAAATCAGTGTGGTAAGAGCTTGCTGGAAGTTATGAAATTATCTTCATCAGTAAGAACTGCAATAATCAATAAGGCACAGAATCATATGAGTAGGTGTTCAAAACCAACTTTGGTCCATGGTGGTAATGTGGTTTCTTGTTAATCTGAGACAAATAAACCCTCAGAAAACTGAAAAAAAAAAAAAGGATTTTGAAAAAAAAAAAAATAGAGCCATTGCCTGCAAGACAAGACGGAGGGCACATGAAGCGGGACAGAGGCCAGAACAGAAGGTCGTGGTCCTGGTCCGTTGTGTCCAGGATCCGGCGAGTAAAGACAGTAATAGACTGAGCCCCCACATACCCACACAGACACACAAACCCCTTCATCTTCCAAAGAAGCACAATAGCAGCATTGAGGGCGGGAGCTGAGTGTATGGGCCCCTACTGTTCCCCACAAGAAGCGCCACAAAAACCTCCTGGTAATTTACAGCTTACATTCATGTTGAAAGACTCAGAGTAGGCACGGAGCGAAATACTGGATCTGCTGACCAGCCTTTTCCTGTTTTATCCACTTTGTATACGTTACTAAATAAGAAAAATACTTAATTGGTTAAACTAGTGAAAAAGACCTGAATATTTTCATGTATCTCCCTAAAAGGCAACATGGAAACATGTTTGCAGTCTGGCACAGTCTGTCTTTGTGCTCGCTAACTCATAGGCATCCTCAATTTGCAGACATAAGCACAACAGCCCATTAAATCACATGTTCTGAAACCAGCCCAGATCACATCAGAGAGATAAAATGATGGAGAAAGACAGAGAAAAGAAAAGCTAGTTCTTGTCTATGGGGAGAAACTAGCCTAGTTTCAGTTTATAGCACTTAAGCGTGTCTCGGCCTGCAGCTCTGACTGCCTGGTTTCGTTTAATTCAGGTGAAGGTACGAGACAAGAATGCGTACTGACAGAAACACAGGCACAGAAGCAGAGATGCCTGATACGCTGGATTTTCTCTCTTTAAATGACTTTCATGGCTGTGCTCAAATGTCGGCGGTCATTCCAATCAGGTCAAAGCCTCAGAGTCAGCTGATTTGAATCTAGTCGGCATTAGCTCTTCTTCTTCTTCTTCTTTTTTTTTTTTTTACCTCAGGCTGTGGTGGAGTAATGGAGCAGCTCGTCTGACTTCATTTGCGTACAGTTTGACTAGATGGCTGCTGTCAATGTCCTGAAACAGACTGATCTGCAGCCGGAGGAGCCCCTTTTCTCTTTGACTCCTTTCAGAGTCTTGAACAAGCCACAGCATGATCACCAACACAAAGGCCATAACTATATGTATTCATATGGAAACAGAAGACCTGCATGTACAGTACTTATGACATAACATTAACTTAAAGGAAATGTGTAAATGGTGCAGTTTTTCTGAAAGGCTCTGACTCCAAATAAACTTTAAATAATAGACACTTTAATGATCCCTTTAATTTTAAACAAATCTTGAATTACTGCAGACAAATTTGGTGCATTTTTTGCATTTTTGATGTATATGTTGCTACATCTACCACTATTTTTGCTTATTCTCAAAACTACTGGCAAGATTAATCCCAAATTCCAAATAAAAATAGTGTCCTTCAGGATGTATTTTGCAGAAGAATTACATCTGGTTTAAACTCATTAATTTCTTAAAGGAACAGTCCACCGTGTTTTCATACTGAAATATGTCCTTCTCTGACTTGAGACGAGTTGATAGAGACCTCTG
>JAQQZY010000028.1:18164487-18205850 GCA_030068375.1 Ostorhinchus rueppellii | reverse complement strand
TTTTTTATTTTATTTTATTTTTTTTTAATTTTTTTTTTTTTTAATTAAGTAGGTTAGTTGGTAAGTACGGTTCATGTGAAATAAATGAAAATTAAATGATACAGCCACCAAGAGATAGTAAACAAGCTTTTCAGCACCAATTTGAATTATACTTAGGATAAAATTTTAGGGTTGTGCAATGCATCTGATTTGTTTCTCCTTCTGAAAATTGAGAAAAATGCCTAAGTTGCAATGTCAAGATTAGTCATCTGTACACCTGTCTGCCTCAACAAAGCTTCAACCTGCTTGCTTCTTGTAATATATTAACTGTGAATGTGGTTTTCCAGTTGAATATGGCACAGTTTTAGTAAAGATGGGCTATTTTTTGTCTGAACTTTGTGTGGTTATAAATCGTCAAAGCTAAGTGGGTTTTTTTTTTATCATATGACTCAGCTCAAGCTTGCAGTAAATAAAAGTATTAATTTTCTTTTTCCACAACAAGGAAATAAAGTGCAACTTTCCTGATGAGATGAGTTACATAAGTGATGCTCTGAGAAGTTAACATTTTGGCCTTAGTCATTTTATAATAAATGTGTCGGTGGAGTGAGTGTTTCACAGCCTGAGGGTTAAATAGATAAATGTTACAAAGGAAACAATCTAACTTTACAGCATGATCACAAGCAAATATTCTCACGCTATGGCTTTAAGTAACGAACATTCACGACAAATCAAGTCAGATTCATTTAGACAAAATCAAAAGGTGCTGCTATGAATGTGCATAAGAAAAACAAATCCCACTGGAAAACTTCTTAAAGCGATCTCAGCTGTAGAAGGATTGAGTCATATTTACATGTCAACAGAATGGTGTGTTTAGGGTTTAAAAAAACCAAAAGTGTCATAAATACATCTTCAGCAACTGTAAATCATAGGAAGAGTTCCAAGTTTTTGTGTTATGTCATTTTCACCCGCAGTAACAGATTTTATTTACAAGCTTCTTCAAATGCCGGTGTTTCCTGGCATCTAACACCAAAGCCCCTGAGATAAACCTGTTTGATTCTAAGCTCTGATCCAACATTACGCTCTCATAAAAACAGACTGACTTTCAGGTTTCACAGTCTGCAGGTGCACGTTACATCACGCACCAAAGAATCATCGTTATTACCAGAGAGCGTGGCGGCGGTGAGATTTGATAGCTGCAGTTTATCTGATCACCTCCATGCCTGCATGCAGACACACCCACATACTAAGCTGAGTGGACAGTTTGGGGTTAGGGCTATGGTGGGCTGAGCGCTGCCCGGCTTTATGCTGCGCTGAGTGGGCTCATTCCTGGCTCTGCAGACAATGGCGTGGGGTTTAAAGGCAGAGAAAGGATAGCTGCCGACCCCGGGACGGAGCTCGGAGCTGGGGACACTCAACAACCGAGCAGCCAAGGACTCGAGATGAGATACAGGATCTGGGTCAGGGTCCACATCTGGATGCTGTCGATGAGCTGGTGAAATAAAACTAATCCAGTGGAAGAGGCAGAAGAGCAGACACTGGCAGTAAAATATCCACGTTTTGACTGATATTTAGACATGTTTGTAACTCTGGATAAATATGATCAATAGGACAGTCGTGGATGATAAGTTATCAAAAAAACACAAAGCTGCTCGTGTTTTAAGTCTGAAGTAACAAACAGCAATGTGGAAGACACGTGGAAAAAATGACAAGCTGTGAAAATCCACCAAATATTGATTTCTAAACCCTTCCCAAGTGAAAACACTGGTATTAAAGTATTTCAAAATTAACATCAGTTTGTTTTCTTTGCTTTATCTGAGGTCTAAAAACACTGCATTCTCCAGTTTTTGACTAGCTGATATTATCTGACAATGGTCTTAAAGAAAACATTCCATTATGGAATTTGGGAGAATGTTTTCAGGCCTTTCTGCACTTTCACTCACACAAATACACTATATGGAAAAAAGTATTGAGAAACTGAATTGAAGTGTTTCATTGCCAACTAAATACTACAACCAATATCATTGCAATCAGTGTTTCTTTTTTTTAATGATCATTTTTAGGGGGATTTTGCTTAAATTGTCTTCTTAAACACAAACAGTTTGTTTTTACCTCTTATTATAATTGTTTTAACTGTTCTACATCCACATTTCTGAAATATTTGCAATGTTCTGACCATAAATATAGTAAATGTCTGGTTTTTGAACTCAGTCTTTAACCGTAAAAGACCTAAAAACTGAGAAATTTACTGAACTAAAATGTTTAATCACTGTTGAATCACTAATTCTATTGATATATGTAAATAATTCAGGTAAAAATGCAATTGGTCATCTTTTCAGTGTTGTCAAATATGACCTTTGGACGTTCAGAGCCTTAGCAGCGAACGTGGAAATGCCGTCATCTTCTAGAACATTGATTCACCAATAAAACCCATGGAGTTTAATAAATGATGGCGGTTGCTTCTATGAACATCTACATGATGAGTTAATTAAATATAGGACAATACTGGACTTTCACAGAAAAAAACATCACTAAGGAAAGGTTAGATGTAAAGAAAAAAATAATTTAGGAGTCGGCATTAAAACAGTAAAAGTAATGTTGATATGACATATACTGTAAAAAATACCAACAAGTGACATGAGCATTTTTATCATAATATGTCAAAATCAAAAGGAATGTGGAGTCATTAAGCTGTTTGTGTGACGTGTCCCAATATTTTTGTCAGTATAATGTACCCATAAATATTGACGTATAAATGAAAGTAAATGGAAGAAACAGAATAGTTTGCTAAAGAACATTACTCAGAAATTTTGATTCTCAACAAAAATGTGATCACTTTTAATTTCTATTTAACATCAGATGTGTCAAAAGCATTCCAACCTTGGCTATAATACATGAGTTTTAGTTTTGTTTTTGTGATGGGTCTCATAGTCCATTTTTCACTCTGACCTCTGAAAATGAAGGGAGTTTACAACACCTTGAGCTAAAACTGATAATAAAAAATCTAGGAGATGGTTCGTTTACACATGGTACAATGTCTGGCTTTCTGTTTCTGCATGAAGTTTATTTCTTGGGAGGGTTTTTCATGAGATAAGTCCTCTTTTGTAGATACATAGTGTGCTTACAATAACATTAACGATCACACACACACACACACACACACACAAGCTAATAAATCAAATCAAATGTATTTATATAGCACCAAATTATAAAAGTTATCTCATGACACTTTACAAATAGAGCTGGTGGAAACCAGACTCTGAAGCCCATTTACAGAAACCCAACAGAATCCCTAATACCTTTTCTAAACATCCTGTATGCATTCACAGTTCAACAGAGCTTCTAAATTCATGTGTAGTATCCTGTTTCAGCATCTGTGCTTGAAATAATACGACTGCAGACCTTGCGGACCTACAGACACCATAGAACCAGAAACTAATTGGGTCAGGCACCCGCTGGCCTCTGATAATTGGACACCATTAGGGTAATTTGGGAAACCGCACGAACAAGTCGCTCTGTGGCTCCGATTGTCCAAAAAAAAACCCATGTGACCCTCGAGGCAGAGGAGAACGAGACAGAACCGGGGCCAAAGGGCAGCAGTGGGCCTATTGTCCGGGGCTGTCCTGGTACTGCCTGGCCTCCAGTGAGTGGTACCAGGCTAAGACAACAGATCTCATTGAATCTATGTCTCTATCTGCAGCTGCTGTATGGTGGGGTGGTTTAATAATAATAGCGGCCTTGTTTCAGCCACCTCACCCCACCCCAGCGTCCATATGCTTCAATTTCACATCTGGAGCCATTTGCCCCCACACCTCAAAAGAGCTAAATAACCACTCGCTCTCACTGAGGCTCATTACACAACTCTGGAACAATCTTGAATTCAGCCAGACTAAAAGCAAGGATATGATGCCGAAAAACAATCACACTGTAACAGTTTCCAAACCAGTCTGTCAGGCAGGGTTTAGAAGTCCTGCATCAGCTGCACTGTTGCTCATTATATTCATCAGAACGTGAAATTATGTTGTTCTCAATGATAAAGCGCCGATGTCTTTTTTTTGATCTCCAAAACTTGTAACCGCTTTAATATGCACGCTTCGCTCGGCGTGTTGTCTATAATCAGCTGGGCTTGTTTTCTCCTTTGTCTGTGGTCATTTGTTCAGCTCAACCTCGCTGACCTTTAGCTGCAGTATGATTGGCCTTTCTGAGCTCCAGTTGGCTCTGTTTGCTGTAATGTGGCATCGACAACATCAAGGAGGTTTAATGTAAAAAAAATATATATATATATGAGCAGAAGAAATCTCTGCATGTGTTGGAAAAATGTTGATGTCAACCTTTAATTTAAAAACATCCTTTAGTCTGTGTATGCTTTAGATAATTTAACACCACTATAACATCTTGAGAGTTTGGTTAAGACATTCTCAGACATTTCAAGGACCTGCAGAATCCCGTCAGTCTCACCTTGAGGTTGGTGTGAAGGGCCGACTCTGGAGGGTAAACGATGAAGTGGCGTAATGTGAAACCAAAACCCTGGGAGTTCTTATGGAGAACCAGCGTCCGGGGACACTTCCAGCCCACGCCGACCCCCTCCCTTCCCGGCCGGGTCGCCATCGGCGGCCGAGGGTTGTCACTGGTTGAGGAGAGACCATCCCTCCGGCCCTTACCCTGTTAGAACACAGATACAGAGAATTTACCAGATAAGATTACACTAATCCCAGTTTATGAAAAATATAACACTGTAGTGCTAAAATATTTCATATTTTCTCAGATCTTCATTAATACTTTCAATATTTCCTCTTGCAGAAAAATGTTTTTCTTGGTTTGACATATTTTTACAGTTTTATGTAAGCAGTTACACAGATTTCATAGAAAGATCCCAAACTCTACTGAATTAAACAGGAGAAAAACAATCCCATCACAGCTCAAAGCAATAATGCACCTTTTAGATATTCCTTTGCAACTATTTTCAGTCATAATTATTCCTTATCTAAGACCAGCACAAGCAAAAAGAATGACACAGAATAGTCTTATGTTGTTACTACACATGTACTTTATACTTCTGAGTTTGGAATAAACACAATAAAATGAGAAGAATGGGTCTCATTATCTCTTTTCGGAAAAGTCTGAGAAATGCGGGTGCAAAGTTCAGCGGGGTTTCTTATCTCTAAGAATACAATTCAAGCCTCGATATGCTTCTTCTCCTTTCTAGGCCTATACTATAACTATACAAATTACAAACAAACAGTAAATGTATAGTATAAAATGTGATTAAGAGTGTAGAACAAAAAAACTGAACCACACTGGTGTTCTGTCCCCACAAAATTGTATTGTTTGATAGAAGTGTTTGCTTTTCTTGTAAGTATTTTATGAGTGTAAAAGCAATCTGTGAAAAAAATGTGCCATTCATTAACCAACAACATTGAGTTCAGCTGTTTTGAAATGTATTCAACCATATAATGATGTATAAGCAGTTGACATTCAACATATTCACAGGTTTTCAAGTCTGAGTGTGTAGCTTTGACAGAAATGCAACTCATGCGCAAGATTTTCTGGCTGTAAAAAAGTGTAAAATCAAATCTAAATTCCTTAAATCACACTGACAAAGCATTTTTTAAAGCTGAAGAGAGAAAAAAAACATCTCAGATCTGCTGAAGATACACCAAGTGACTCTACATTAGGGACTAGATGAGCCCTGACACTCCACAAATAAACCTGGGGGGTCTGGAGACAGGAAGGACCACGGTCTGTACAGGGCTAGAGGAGCTTTTCCCTGGTCTTTATCACCTGGAGAGAAGGTCGAGGGGGATCTGAACTCTGAGTGGAGAATAAAGGCAGATTTCCAGTGGCTCTCTAAATATCTCATTCCTGAGGCCGAGTAAATAAGCCCAGCTAACTCAGCTGACAGATACACGTGAGAACTATCACCCTTGTGCTGCCCCCGACGACCCACATCTGTCAGTCAAACACAATCACCTGACCAAACAGGCAGGAGTGAAGAGGAGGAGGACGACGAGGAGAAGGAGGAGGAGGAGGTCTTCTTATGTCAGCTCAGAGGTCAAGTCTGCTGAGGTCTTATCTACTGGTGCATGTTCTCTATCACACGTTATTTAAATAGTGAACTTTCTGAACTTGCGGAGTTAAAGGACTACATCATAAAGTCGGTTCACTGGTTTACCATAATCATCTGTGTCTTCAGTCAGTCAATCACTGTGGTGCTGCTTCATGCTGACACTTCAGCAGCCCATGATGATGGATATCAGTAGCACTGTGAGAAAACTGACCAAATTAAGAAAACCAAAGAAGACCACTATGTTATGGAGTCTTTTTTTTTTTTTGTTTTAAGTTCATTTGATTCATACAGTATGTTTAATGAAAACCACATGCTAATTGAAACGAGCATGCAGAAGTTGAATGGTTCTCAAAAAGAAAATACAACATTCCTATTTGTCATTCAGCACAATCTTTCAGCGGCTATGAGTTATTGGACATCTCTGAGACTGAAGCAAAAAGAATGAAGAATAAAGGTTCTTAAATGTGAATAGATGTTTGCAAATCAGTGCTAATTTAGGCTCTAGGAGGTAGTGATAAGCAATTTTTGTTACTACTGTCTACATTTAATGACCAGTTATGACTGATTAAAATGAATACTTACTAATTATTTTCTGGGCTTCCTACACATATTTAATTCAAAATTCCAGGAGTTCTTCATATTTTGAGACTTCCCCAGGGACATTTCTGACTATACGCATTGCAAACAGCTAAATGTTTAAATGACTGAAAGATTTTAACACTAGAACCAGCAACAGGTTAAATTTACCTGATTGTTTTTCAATTGAGCATTACTCTGTTTTAATAAAATACTGATGCTCCACAATTAAGTTGTCGCAAAAATTGCATTGTCCTACATTCCCTCATTTACTATGGCATGAATAGCCACACGGTGGTGCAGTGGTTAGCACTCGTGCCCCACAGCAAGAAGGTCCTGGGTTCGATTCCTGCACCAGTCACTGGTGGGACCTTTCTGTGTGGAGTTTGCATTTTCTCTCTGTGTCTGCGTGGGTTTTGATTGTTTGTCTCTATATGTCAGCCCTGTGATGAACTGGTGACTTGTCCAGGGTGTACCCCGCCTAGCTGGGATAGGGTCCATGCGACCCCCGTGACCCTAGTGAGGATAAAACGGGTATAGAAAATGAATGAATATTGACCAAAATAATCGTGATATTGAGTTTTTCAATCGAGCAGCCATTTATCTTCGTCTAGTCATACACTAATGTAATGTAGGCATTAAAAGTACTGTTCTTAAATAAACAGTCATTATAAAAGCAAATGTCCAAAACACAGGTTGTAGATAAAAAAAAAAAAAGAAAGGTGGGTAACAAGTTGAAAGATTCTTAAATGAGGAGATCTATTTAATACAATGACATATAGTGCACATTTTGAGACAATAAATTTATTTTTTATTTAACCCATTTGGCCATTGTAGATGTTCTAGTGTTAAAATCCCCATTACATTCTAACTGTGCATGCTAATTTGTTCACAACTGCCAAAAGATTATAGCTGAAAAACTGCTTTTATGATGACATTTGGTATAGAAGTACAATATTTTAGTATGAACAACAGGGGTGATAAGGAAAGAAATATTTTTCTCTGTATTTCCATATTAGAGCCATGTTCCTCAGACGTCAGCAGACCAAAGGTGAACATGTCTAGACTACAGCTGCCCCCCCCCCCCAAAAAAAAAGCACACCCCACATTTCACATCCTGTTTGTCTCCTACACGAAAACACACTATGATATAGAGTCGACACATATGCTTCCTACAAAGACACATACCCAGACGCACACACTTGACCTGGCAGGGCTGTACGTGTCCACAAAACAGCAGGAAGTGGAGGCTTAGAGGCAGGAAGTGTGGTAGTGCTGCAGGGCGGTATAACCAGACGCTCCTATAAATACGCTCCCCCAGATTTTACTCTACATCATGGAAGGGCTTCCACGTTTTCCCCCCTCTTTCCTTTTAGTTTCTCTCATGCCTCTTTTTCCTCTGTTAAGACATTTGTGTCATGAAAATACTAGCCTGCCAACTTTACAGCTACATTGTTCAAGTTACCTTTACTAACTTTAAGATGCACTGAGGTAAACAACTGCTTTTGCACATGATATTAGTCTTAAAGCAAAATCTTTCGAGTTAAATATTGTATGCTTGAAAGTCATGAATCAGGTGTTATCCATTTTGCATACTGAAAAAACATCACAAAAGCATATGATGGAGTGTATATATGATGTGCATATTTTGCGGATTGAGATACATAAATTCATGTGACACACGATGCCGGATCTTCAGTCTAGCAGTCTAAACAATGTAAAGTAACCCCTGGTATTTTCATGAAAAGGAAAGCACTAAGGCCTTCTACGTGACATGAAGACATGCATAAGGAAATCTGAGGAGTGTCTGAGGTGTCAAATTAAAATGATAAAGAAAGTTGTGTAAAGAAAAGAGGAAATGAAAGAGGGAAGGGGGTGAAAGGAGGAAGAGACTGAGTAAATTCCTCAGTGGGAGCGGTTTGGCTTTGACAAGTTGAAACACACACTGTAACTGGCAAAGGAGGGGAAGGAGCTCAGAGAGAGTGAATGAGAGGAGAGGGATGAGGAGGACGAGGTGGAAGAGAAGGAGGAGGAGTATCGGGCCCCAGTGAGGGACAGGATCCAGCACGCCGGTTTCGACCACATGGCCCCTCCCGGAGCTGAGAATACCAAACCCTGTGATTACCCAAAACACACAGGGTCTGACTGGGTCTCTGAGCCAGCACCATTTCCCACTCGGCTGGTCTGGACTCTGTGGGATGTGTGTTCCTGCTCAGCTTTTCTGCCGCATTCAAAGCAGTTGTCTTTCCAGTAAATCCACACAAACTCCTCTCTTGTACCTGTCACCTTGACCACCTCTGTTTGTCTGCTATCGCTTTAGCTTCCATCCAGTAGTTAGAAAAATAGAATCAGACTTGCTGACTGGCCACTCCAGGCAGTTGGACACTCTGTTTAACCAACAAGGCACTTGGAAAATTTTTTCTGTGGTTTTCGGTCTAAACTTGACTTCCTATGGAGCCTTAAGAGACAGACGAGGGAAACCTCGCTCTTGTTACACTGAGAATAGAAGACATTTGGAATTTCCTATTCATTTACTGGGAATCTCTTCCTTTAAAAAGTCTTTTTGCCTCAAATCTGGGTGTAATGTTCCAGATGTTAATACCACTTACAAATTCTCATTATATGAACCCTGTTGATGTCATTAAAACACACAACTGTGTTTAAATAAGCAGATCAGCCTTTCTTTCTGCCACACGACAGCTTCCTGCCTGAAAGTGGAGTCAAGTGGATGAAGTGGAATACATCCATGTGTTTTTCTAACACTGCAGCAGCAGCAGCAGCAGCCAGCAAATCCCTGTGGATATTTCCCCTCCCAATTTCAATTAGAAAGCACATCATTATGATACATGACTAGAAAGACCTAAAAAAAAGTGGTCCACCAAGAGTACAAGATGTCCTAAACTTGTCATGTTTAGTGAGACAAATCAAACAAACGTTAACAGCTTGAGGGTATAAAATATGGTGCCAAAATGTTAATATACAAAAAACATAAAAGGATAAACATGTGTGCAATAATCTTGTGTAAAATCGGGTAAAAATGGATTTTCTATTTCTAAGAGGCTTTTCTAGGACATGATAATATCGTCACGCTGCAGACATAATCATCAGTAACAGCGTACGTGTTGGATAGCACACACTCCTCTTCTCATCCATCCAGAGGTAAAGCAGCATGGAGGAATGCAGCGGCTGGCGGCTCCTGCTAAACCCCAGCATGGCAGAACAATAATGCTCTTTTAAACAGCTGAGAGTTGCAACCTGTTTGAAAAGTGGAGCTTTACGGACGTTACAAATGCTGACGAGCCTTTAATCCTGACAGTCGCTGTCTGCGCCCACCGTGGCCCTGAGCTGGGCTGCCAACCAAGAGGCAACAGCAGAGGAATGGTGGCCACTCTAAAGTCATCTCATCCCCATATTTCCTGGATTGATCAGACTCACCGGCCACATGGAGGGCACGCTCCACCACCTCTCCACGTCTAAATGCATCCTATGTGTTGTGTAGGAGCTGCATGATGAGCCTGAAAGTCCCGCTGAATATCGACACTCCCAGCTACAAAACACAACCTGCCTCTGACGACTGAAGACTAAAAAAATACAAGAGCAGTGTTCAAATACTGTACATCCCTCTCTTATTTGCATAAGACAATTTACAAGGGCTTGTGTGAGTTTGTGTGCACTTCTGTGTCAATACGAATATCATGTGTGTGCTCAAAAACCAGTTTGACCCCATTGTCAGTTCAATACAACAGCAGGTGATGATGCAACGTCGGTTAAACAGGGTTTTCAGCTCGAGCAGCCCTAAACAGCAAAACATACTGTACTTTTCTTTTGTCTCACTGAAACCTGCCTCACTGTCACAGATGCCTGTGGAATTTTTAATCATGTTATGATCATTTTGGTTCTTACGCTGATCCAAACAAGTACCAGGAGCACTTCCAGAAGGCAGGGATTTAGAATAACTTTTTATAGGATGATTTGGTAGCTCAGCAGGGGAAGCAAAAGGCACGTGGCACGCATTTACTGAAAGATGTGGGTTTAATTGTGGGCAGACCGGCACCTTTTTAGTGTTTTTCTTTAGTTTAAACAGTCTGAGTGAGGGAAAGCAACACAAAAGAGCTTGTTAGGGTATGATTTATGCACAGTTTGGTATTAAAAATGTGGGATCTGAGTTATATAGAGAAAGGGAACACAAAAAATACTGAAAAAAAAGGAGAATTTTTTTGCATCAAGCCACCACTTGATGTGGAAGATCAGATGAAAATGCAACCGTGAAATGACAAAATATGCCAAACTGACTCTTTGTAATCACAACAAACAAAATTCACAGACTTATGATGTGACGCAGAGATAGAGAAATCTGATTAAAGAATGAGGAAAGCGTAGATAAATATCAATAAAAAAGAAGATAATGGTGTCAACAAAGTGGAACTGCATCCACCTCACTGGGAGCCAAATGTTCTGCAACAGACACTACATAATAAAAAATAAACTGTGTACAGTTAATGAATGTTTGTTTCTCTTCTCCTACCCCCACATAAGCATTCCTGGTTGTGGCATTTTTTAACTGTGTCACAGAGTCAAAGAGGGGGATGGTAATAACCAGGAAAAACAGAAAAGCAGGAAATAATATTCCACATAAATGCCCACAGTGAAATGAAATCATGTGGGGAAGTGATGCCCTGAATTCTGAGGGCATATTGGTGGGGGGTGGGGGATGATCACAGCCTGCTGCCCCCACAACACCTCGCGAAAAGTGGCACTTTTGCAGCTCCCTTCATCTGTCTTTAGTCGCTAATTAGAAACCCTTCGAGGGAAGGAAGGGTCTGTATGTCACACATCAGCATCGCCCAGACAGAAACACAAACCAGCAATCGTGTTTTATCCATCTCTCAACTGAGTTTAAGTGAAATACTAATGTTCAACAAGAGCCTGAAGTACAGTGAGTCCCAAACATCAACAGCCTGAAGGCAACGTAGTCCAATAACAGTATAAAAGGTTAAACAATCTGTCAGCAGCTTGGAAGTTAAAAGACTTTAAACAATGGCTACGGGTGCAGATGCACTTGTCATGTTGTCATGTGTGACAGACAGCGGTTTCTGGAGAATAATTTACTGATATTGCATATTTTTAATTACAAAGAAGAACCACATCAGTTAAATGTGCAGGAGTCAATGCATTTTCATAAACCATGTGATGTTTTAGCAACACCTTTAAAGAATCATGTCAGCAAATACAGTATTAGAAGGATCATTGTAAACTTATCTGCAGGAGACTGCTGTTTACTCAGGTGTTAGACATTATCCATTTAATTCATTTGCAGTAACCTGCTGTTATTTAAGAAACGTAGTGGGGGTTCCTGAGCTCTTAAGGTGTAAATTTTGACATTTTCTGCACATTTAGTTTTTTAATGTGAATGTGACCTCACAGAAACACTCTCACACATATTCTGGGAAGCAGAGATATGTTAACATGCTGTTTTTTGTGGAAGTCTGTGATTGATCATCAGCCTGGTTATTTTAACTTCATACCAAAAATCTCAAATATGTATAGGTCTAAACTTCTTATTTACATTTCTCTCATCTTAAAACATTTCAGATGACTAGACATTCAGATTAATCATGTAATCAATGACCAAATTTCTAGTTGAAGTAAAGCACTCTTGTGCCTCCTCAAACTGGATGACCTCTCCTTACCCTGGGCTTCTGGGAGCTCTGGCTGTGCCCAGTGGGCATGGCTGCCAGTGTGGGTGGGGGCACTGGGGCTGTGGCACCGCGCAGCACTGCCAGCCAGATGCAGCGAGGTTCTGGAGAGCTGCAGTCCACCCCCACCGGGTTCTGGAAGCTCCAGTCAGACCCGGCCGGCGAAGGACACGGGAGCATAGCAGCGGGCATCGGGGCGCAGAATTTGCTCAGATCCACATCACTTGCCGCCCACATGGGCCGCTAACACACTCAAGTAACTACACAAGGCCACGGACAGTGTCCAGACGCAGAAATACAGGAAAAATAGTGGGGCCAAGTGAAGATGGTTGCCGGCAAAACCTCCAATCCTTCATTCAAGAGCCTAAACTTCCAGTCTCCTGGCTCCGATCCATTGCTGTCACTGCTGAGCCTCCGGAAAGTTTAATCCCACAAGTTCCACATCACAGTCTATCGCGCCTGACCTCCAAGAAAGAAAAATGAATGGGACTCTGAAAGATTCTCAGAGGGGGTTGAGTCCAGATGCAGCAGAAGGCAGCCTCCTGGGCAGCAGATGGAGGAGTGTGTGTGGTGCAGGGATCAGAGGTAGGTCTGGTTTCACTACAGACACACACAGAGAACAACTGACAGCTTCCCTCCCGTCGGTGTCCGGTGATGTTCTGCATACAAAGCCACTCTGTCCACCCCCAAAACACACATCGCTGTCCCAGAGGGCTGGATCCTCTGACACTCCTCCCTCCCACAGATCTCTCTCTCTCTCTCACTGTCTCTCTCTCTTTTTTCTTCTTCTTTTCTCCCTCTATCTCCAGCCCTAAACAAACCCCTTCATCTCTATCTCAAACTCTTTATCTTGGCAAGCATCAGTCATTTCATCCCTCACTTGGTCCTTCCTTTTCTCTTTTGCGTCCTTGTTTTTCTTTCTCCAAACAACCACTCAATCCATCATCGCTGACCATCAGCAAACAAACACTGCTGCTGTATAGTAAACTTGAACTCTGCAGTCTAATCCAGTGGACATCACATCACTGAGGCCCCCCCCCCCAGCTCCAGCCCTGAACAGTCCAGATGGAGATATCTCCAGCAGGCTAAATCCACCATAGATCTCGGTTGTACCGCATGAAGAGGAGGTCTGGTGGCTGCACATGTGCTGCATGTGTGTGAGCGACACAAACACAGTGACAAAGCTGTGATCCCACCGCTAAACTCCACAAAAGCTGGCCCTGCCTACGCTTGCCTCCCCTCCACTTGGAAAGGAGACAAACACAAAAAAAAAGAGAAAGAGGGCAATTTCCAGCAGAAAGAGAAAAGAAAACACCGACTTGCTGCAACGTGAAGAAAAAAAAAAACTGGAAAAAGCAGGATAAGAAAGAAATGACAAGAGTAACAAGCACTCCCCTCTTCTCAAAATAAAGCCACTCATGTCAACATGACCTCTTTATCAAACCTGTCCTCCTTCACTTTCACACACACTCACTCCTGTTCCTCCCAGTGACACCTAAACACCACACCACTAAATCAGTCAGAGCGATAACCCATTCCCACCGGCCGGTCGCCCGCACAGCTGAAGTTCTCACCAAACAGCCAGGCGTCCAGGGTATGTGTGAAAGCGGCAAACAGGTGACCATGTTGTGGGAGATGACTGATTTTTTCCTCTGAGGCTCATTGTGATCACCACGCCGTACATCCGTTACCAATGAAGTTAGACAGGTTTCACCTGCCACACACTGGGGCAAGTATCGACACGACCGCTGATGGCAGACACTGTACCCTCTGGATACACGCTCTGTGTACAAGAACACACACTGCAGGCTGGAATAATTAGTACAGGTTTATAATAATCACTACCAGGCATTAGAATGAACTCAGAGACAACAAAAGACTGACAAGTTTTACAATGTCTTAATCTTATTTTAATTCTTCAAATGTTTCATCAGCTGATATTTGATTTCTTTTCAATTTGTCAGTCTGTACATGATGCATTACTTAATATTTTTGATACTCAGTACGTATTCATTCTTTTACTGAATATATCTATGGTTAACAGTCTAATACGAACTATTTTTTCTTCATGAATAAACAGTGACATAGTAAAAAGAAATATGAATTTAGACCTGGATGGACCATAGGGCTGGAAATGAAATCTCAATTGTGCGTAAGAAGATTGTAAAAAGTGCAGGGTTTTTCTATATGATACAGCTGTACCCTTTTTCAACATTTGCTATAACTATTTGGTGATAAGGCCAAAAAGCTCAACTCAATCTCAGTATTTTTCAATGACATGTACAAGTATTTTCTTGCTCAATGAACTGAAAACAAAACAGATTGAAAAATACTCTTTCTTTACCAACACTATTATTCACTGCATTTAGAGCAGGAGAAACACATTCGCATTTAATATTCAACAACAAGCATTAAAGGTATCAAGATGAAGACTTTGAATTTTGTAACCTATTATGATTTTCAAAAGGAAAAACCTCAATTAACTGAATCGATATCTTTCCCAGCCCTACCTGACAGATCTAAGTATGTAAAGAAAGTGATTGGATGGATGTTGTGATGGTAAATAAACCTTTGTGAAACATTAATATTGAGCTAATTTTGGATTCTATCACTCTAGCTTCATTAAGTGCATTGTTATAGAGTTATGAGGGTGACAGTGTGACAAGTGATAAATCAAAAGGAAAAACAAGACGGGACTGGTTTCTTCCCGTGAGGCATTACAGATCATTGAATGATCTGATGAGAGGGAAAGTGATGGAATCATTTGCTATCACTTTCACAATCACCAGATCTTAAACCAACTGAACACCTACAGGAGATTTTGGATGGACTGAGTGTCATAAGAACTCTCCATCGTCATGACAAGAGCGTGAATCTTTTTCCTTTAGCTTTTCTTGCAGTTCATCCCTCCAGTAAAAATTATTTAAAGGAGCAATCATTCTATTCTGGAGTCAAATACCATTAATACAACACGTTAGGTTAGTTTTTCCTTTAATTTGTCACCTTTATGGCCATGACAATTCTAAAAGTGAAGCTCTGTATTCTGCACTGTCAGTCACTTTAAGAGTCCTGCAAAATGCATCCAAAACATCATATAATCCAACTTAGTCTCATTTTACAGAAGTTTTCCAAACCTAAAACCCTGTGTTTTTGGGCTTTTTAAAGTATTGTGTTAAAAAATGATTAGACTAGGTGGATTAAACCTGTTTCATGTCTCCGTTTGCCTGCTTAGAGACTGCAGATGGATATTAGCTGATCAATTTGGTGCAATACATCTTTTCCCTGAGGGATAAATGTTTTTTTGCATATGGTTTCTGTTAAATAAACTAAAATCTAAAGACTAAAAGGAATCTATTATTGATTAAGACATTATTACTGGGAATTTTTAGGAGTTACATGCATAAAGAGATGCGATAGAGTGTATTGCTGACTTGTTTTACTTTTGAGATCAATCATACAAGTGTGAAAAAAAGAGAAACAGGTGAAACAGTTTGTGGCATAAAAGAAAAACGGAGTATTTCTGTTTTTTTAATCCGTAAGTGGAGGACTGTGTCAGAAGTTTCACGATGTCATTTTAAAGTAGGTTTTCTGCAAAAATAACAGACTGGGTTTAGAGGTGGGTCTGCACTCTGCTTCTTCTCTGGTTTATTTAAATAGTTTATAGAGTCAGCACAGGCTTTCACTAATACACACTCATGCACACATCGTTTACATGTGAACACAAAGACTGCACATACACACAAACGCATGCCACATGTCCCACTGAGTCACAGCTGAGTATAAATACACTTGGATATATAATTAGGGTTCCTCATAAAGTTGGATAGCTGTGGCTGTGGGGGGTTTCTCTTCTTTCTGCGGTTCAGAGCAGAACTTTGCGTCCGACACGCTGCCAGGCGGAACCGCCCTGCGGACAGACAAGTGGGTCGGACGCGATAGCAGGAGGTCCGAGAGGAGGTGTGAGAAAGGAGACCACACCTGGGGACAGAACCAAGGATCTGGATCTGACAGCATCCCTCATGGAAAACCAGAGCAAGACTTCATATGTGAAAATACACAAGCGCCGAGTGGGGAATTCATATCACATTTTCACAATAACAGTTAGTTTTGGCAAGAAGGAGGCAGTGCCTAATGTGAAAACAATAGGTCTCTGTTTGTCCTGCTCCCTCTCCCTTTCATGAAGCATGGAGGCATTTATATAAAGAGGAGGATGAGCATGAAAAAGGTTGACAAAAGAGAAATGCACAAAAAGGCGTTGAGTTACAGTTTACGTTGAGGACACAGTCACACATGAAGTGTCATGACAATAGCAGCCCTCCCACCGGCGACCCACACTGTTTGGATGAAGCGAGTCTGTGCAGGCAGAGGTGGTCCAAGAACTATTCAAATCCTTTACTGAAGGAAAAGTACTAATATAGTACAGGGGAAATACTACAGAACAAAAGACAGGCTACACAAGAACTATACCACATGAGTAAAGAAGAAAAATGCTACAAAACAGCATTAGGGCCTTACTCAAGATAAAAAAAAAAAGTTTGAGAAAAAAAAAGTGATAATGTTGAAATAAAGTTAAAAATAAATCAGAATTAGCAACCAAATTAAAATCTGTGAATATCTATCCAATATGACGTTTTTTCTCAAAATATCATGACTTCAGGCGAGTAACTTGATTGTTTTTCATACAATATAATGACTTTACTATTATAGTATTATAACATTTTTGCTCAAAATTACAACTTTGAACTTCTAGCAGTGATTTTTTTTTGCAAAATATAACTTTATTCTGATGATATTATGACTTTGAGAAATATTATAGATTTAAGTTTGTAATATTTTGCCACACCTTTATTCTCATATTATTGCCTTTAACTTTTTTTTTCTTTTTTTTTTTTTTTTTTTTTTTACACAAAACACTGACTTTATTCTTGTAGCATTCTGACTTCTCAAAATATATGATGTTAATCTTGTTGTGTTGTCGTATTATGCATCATGTATGTCAGGAAGCAGTCTAAAACCATAAAAAAAAGTCTATGTTAGCCTGAACTGAACAAACATGGGTTGGAAACAAAGTAATTAATCTATAAATGTGGGAGTGAACATAAAAAAAAATAAATAAAAAAAAAAAAAAAAAAGCTATGATCTTTTCTTCAGGCATCATTTTTCCTTAAAGTCAGTATTTCCAGTTCTGAAGCCTTATATTCCTCCCAGGGGGATCATTAAACTTTATCTGTGTCTCTACTTTCTGTATTAGCTTTTCATAACTACAGGTGATACTGATAGTTTGTAAAAGATCTTATCAGCACAGATTTACTTGACAAACCAATGAATCTTTACATCCAGTTTTATAAACAGGGACACCAGGGGAAACATATAAAGCATAAACTGATATCTGTGAATTCAATAATACCGGATGAATGAAACCATGTGAGAAGCTCAGAGGGAATAAATCACTATTTGTTTGAGGTGATGATAAGTCTGAAAAAGACATCGGAGTCCAAAAGAGTTCATCTTCAACCACTGTAAAAGCTTATTGTCTGTTGTGTAAAACCCTCATCTGACAAATAACCATAGGTTTTAGACAAACATAGTGGACTAAAAAAGTTCAATATTTGCCTCAGTATACTTGGACATACTCATGTAAAGTACCTAAACACAACACTGCAGTAAAAGTGCTTACATTCCAGTCCTGACAGGCAGGCAGCTGTGAATCCATCACTTACATGGGGGCCTAATGTACATCACAGGGCCCATGCATACCATTCTTATCTGCCTTGTAACTATTTGATCGCTGCGTAAACACACTGCACCCAGGAGACGGCACAGACTTCATATTACCCGTTTTATCATAACCTGGCAGCATTGAGGCTCCAAAAGGCTGGAAATCAAAGGCCGACACGCGCTGCTAATCTCCAAGGAGCGATGCCTCGTTGGCCCCTCTGCACTCTGATAACAAACACAGCAGTGGGAAAGTGAAAGGGGTGAGGGGTTTTAAGGCAGCGGAGAGTGGAGAACAGTGGTCGGTGTAACGGGCAGATTAGTTTAGTGATATGTTTTAATCCTCCTCATACTAATAACATGGCTTTGGGCCAACAGATTAACACAAGCACACAGAGGCAAAAAACCTAACCCCCTCCTTTTTTTTTCCACTGTGGCTGCTTCGCAAAGACATAACAAAGTTTCTCCTCCAGTCTTAAACACAGAGCTGTGCGAGGGTGGACCAAGCTGCAGCTGGATGGTGGCTGAACAGGAAATTCACAGGAAAGAGAAAAGTAAAGTGTGCTGAGTGAGTACAGTTGGCGTGTCACAAACAAACCGGGCAGCAGACACAACGACGGGGTGTTTTCACTAAACACAGGCTACGACGGTTTAGAAAAGGGATGAGACAGGTCAGCAGAGGATAGGGGTGAGGAAACTCTGCAAAACTGACACCAGAAATGCAAAGACGGAGACGAAAAAGTCTGAATCTGGAGGTTGGAGAGTCAAAAGAGGGAGCAGGTCTGAGTGTGAATCCTGTCCCCTACTGGTGAAACAAACACACCCCTGAAGTTTCACCCCATCAGTGAATCACATGAGTCTATATTGTCACTATTTGAACAGAAATTATGAGAATTATGAGCAGTTTTACAACCGCACTTGATGCTTTTGCCACATTTGATGAGTTAACAGTCATTATTTAGTTTGTTTTTTGTTTGTATAAAAGTCTGACTTTCTATAACTTTTGTTACTGTCTCTGTTTTGAAGGCATCGGTCATACAGGTGAGGTTATATATCTGACATAAGGATTTTTACACATGCAAAACAATCAAGCAGATGCCAGGGTCCTTTGTTTTTCTAACTGCAAAACAATATTTACATCAAAAACCGACTTTTTTCTCCATGCGTAAAATGTGATCACTAGGTTTTTATTTGTAATTGACTTTGCAAAATTAGCTATATTTCACAAAGGGATAAATCTTAGATATAAAGAGTTACTTTAATGGCATTGGGAAAACTTAAAAACATACTCCATCTACTTAAAATGATGATTTACCTTTAAAAGTTTTTATTCATGACTCATTTCAGTTCTGCTTGACTTTTCACTTAGTGTTGTTTTATATATGCTTTCTGGCAAATGAATGTGTCCACTCAAACTCCAGTGCAGAATCAGTGCAATAGTTTAATTTGTTTTCTTCCATCATTTATAGCTTCCTTATTGCCCACATATTACTTATATTACTTTATTTGTACTGGATATATCATATTTCTTCTTTTTATACAATTTTTGTGTGAATTTTTTCAATATTTACGCTTTTAATTCACTTTTGCTTTCTGTTCATATCTGTTGTTTTTACTATTTTACTGGTTTTATCTCTTTTTTCCACTGTTTTCAATATTTACATCCTTTTTTCCCCCCCCATTGCTGCTGTAACATAAAATTTTCCCACATCAGGACTAATACAAAGTTATCCTGTTGAACACATCAGACATGATAAACAATAGAATAAAGTAAGTAGTAATAAATTCATTATAAACATATGGTAATATCAAGTAAAACTGGTACTGAAAATAAAAAATATGAGGGTAGAAACACGTGGGTCACATTGATGTACAGTGATGAATGACAATCTCTCTGTCTAGACACTAATCTCTTTGATTCTACAAAAGCAGGCGCTTGGGTGAAAAAGGGACGCGGCTGTAATAAGCAGGTTAATTTTAACGTTAATCTCTTGTAAATCCTCATGACCACAGAACTTATGGGCCTATTTAGAGTGTAGTTACAACACGATCGCCACTAGAGGGCAGCTGCAACACAGACTCAGAGCAGATAGGTGGAGAGAAAGCACAGAGGACACTGGGACAGAAGGGACAGAGTAAAGCATGGTGCGTGGATGTGGATAGTTTTAGTGTAAATGCGTGTGGATGTGGATGAGACTGTGGTTGTAGGTCATGTGACTCCTGCAGAGCTGAGGAGGGAGAGGTCACACCTGTTGTGGGCTTTGGGTGGGAAACAGCCTCAGGAAGCCCAGAGACGATAGCAGGTGGAGTTGGGAGACGAAATGCGCAAGGGTCAGATATCCCATCAACCCCGGCTGAGGACAGCTGGGTGGTCTGACCTCCCCCCCTCAACCTCACCCCACCCTCCCTGAAAGACCGATACAACAACAATGCACGGCTCGCTCCTTCAGACTGGAGAATTAAAGTAGTTAAAGCAGCCCACCTGACCATGTGTTCCACCTCGCGATGGCAACACATTATGCATGCATTCTTTACATGTGCTGGTTAAAGTGTGTGTTTGTGTGCAGGAGTTTTAGTGCAACCACATGAGGTCAGGCCATGTGAGCGATTCAGCGTGGAATCACTTCGAAATACTTTGTGAAGCAGGTATTCACTCCTGCAGCACGACAACGCTTCAGATGATGCATGAGGCTGATTACAGATAACATGTTTTACTTACTGAAACAAATCACACACAATCAACCACCACACACACACACACACACTGACATTTCTACGACCACACAAATGACTACACATTCCATAGATTAGCCAGCTGGTGTTGATGACCAATTGATTAAGTCATTTAGCAAGAATGCCAAACATTTGCCGTTTGTCAAATGGGAGGTTTTACTGCTTTTCTCTGCACTATGAGATGTTTGTGTGTATAGTTGTGTGTTTGGCTGCAGACCTTGTTAAATGTGCTGCTGCCTTTCCAGTCCAAAATGCTCTTGTAAAATAGATTTTTCTCTTCCTAGCTTTCCTAACTAAATAAAGCTTAATGAATGCATAATAAATAAATGTCTCTCCGGTAAAACAAGAACTAGTTTGGGGTATTTGTGACGTGTATATAATGAAAATAAATGCTGAGTGCTATATTTCCCACAATACAGAGCAGAAATCTCTGATCGTGTTGACGATAAATTGATTCATCATTTTTACCACTGAACTAATCATCAGTCAACTCTTTTCTACTGTAGGAGGAACTAATGAATCACATCAGACTGCATCAGCGATTCTGTGCAAAACACACTGAGATGTTTGTGTTACATTGTGGCATCATTTTCACTAAATTTGACAACCGACATGAAGTATTACACACAAAAGTCCATCTTTAATACACACAAACTGAATACGTGTGAGCAAACTCTACAATCTGAAGAGCCATTTTTTGGAGCTGTGAAAAATATACAAATTATTACTGTACCCTCTCTCCATTTTACATCAAGTTATCCCCTCTGCAAGAGTGGGTTTAACTTTAACTTTGCATTTCTATTACATGAAAGCAATGTTTGGTGCATTTATGAAATTGTCCTTCGAAACAGACAAACTATGAACAAATGTAAATTGAGTTTCAGGTTAAAGGTTAAAGTTAACTAACTTTATTATCGGCATCTCAGCATTTTACCCATCTTAATACCGCAGCAACTAGTATTAGCATTAGTGATTAGGACATTAGGAGCACTGAACTGTCACTGAAGGCACTCAGGGACCAACTATAGATCTTCATTAGTACCATGGTCGAAGCCACTGACAGGAGAATTAACCTACATGTATCTGTATGGATCTGTTTTTCATGATGTTGGAAACCAGAGGACCTGGAGGAAACTAAGGCAAATTAGAGACAAAAAGGTATACCCATCACAGAAAACAGCCAGCTGGGAATCAAAAACAAAACTTTTCATTGGCAGTAGAAACACTAACCACTGTATCAGTCATTGTGCCACTGAGTTTAAAAAAAAAAAAAAAAGCCACCAGGCCCAAATGCAGCACATGGCACACATTTTAGTTGATTTAATTATGTTAAAAAATGTTTGCATTCTGTATATAGTCTGCATTTTTACAGTAGGACAATGTAAGAATGGAGTTAGGCCTCCAGCAATGATAACAACATGTTGAAATGTGCCAAAACATTTTCCATATGTTCCTAATGTTTTTTGACAGTGCCACAGGGAGTCACTGGAGAGATGCTGGAGATTTTCATCTGGCTCAGAAGCAGTGCATCAAAAACCCCTATACATATATACCTACACAATATATCAAAATTGTGCTTATACTAATGACAAGTTATTGCAAAAGTCATAGATCATAATCCTGTTTCAATATTTTGTCCTACTTATGCACTTTCAAAACAAGATCTGAAAAGAAAACAATCATCTGCCACTTCCACATGATTCTATAAAGATAGGTGTCAAATAAAATACATGATAGCAGCGGTAAATCATATGCTATGAACCTAACTGAACAATAGGCCAATGTAGCAGATTTTCCACTCACAACACTTTCACAAACGAACTGCAGAGTCATCCAAGATGCAAAACTGCATGACTGGGATTTATAACACAAAAAATCTGACTCAGGAGTGTGTATCCATCATTTTGATACGCCACAGGGGAACGTGGGATACATGAGTCAGCTGGTTGACCAGCCAAAGTATCTTTGTAGGCAAAAAAAAACAAAAAAACCCCAGATAGAGGAGGGTTTGTGCACAGCAGGGGGCTAACAGATGTTGGACACTGAATGACACTGGAGGAAAAATTTATAGAGAATAAAAAAAAATGAGGGCAAAGAGTGATCTAAAGCAGAATGAAGAGAGAGAAAGTTGGATGGAGCAGATGGCGAGGAGGGTGAGAGAGGATGGGGGGGTGGGGCGTGTTACACATTTGAGCTAAGACAGCAATGACACATGAGTATTGACTCACGGATGGACTCTAATTACCTTCCATACATCCCTTCTCTATTGTATCATCTGCTATGAGGATTCTTTGAATGACTTCAACGTAACACCGAAGTGAGACCATCTCTGGCTGGGGGATAAAAAGCATATTAACACAGATCTCATCATGCGAGTACATCAAATCAGGCCACCTTAATACATGGTTTAATCATTTAATGTATTCAGACTTTTTTTGTGTTGAAGAGGAAGTATATGAAGAGTTTGACCCCGTTTCATGAAATGCAACGTTTCACCCTCGAGAGATTTATCCCATGATCTCAGCGACAGTTTATTTCATGCAGGAATATAGGAAAGAGCCTGAGAGGGAGTTTGTGAAGGGGGAGGGGGGAGGTACAGATAGAGAAAACCACCACTAAAAACACACACATTATGCTTGTCAGGGCACTTAAGTGGAGAGATGAAACTAATAAGCAGGGAGTGTCTCCTCCACAGGAAAAGAAGCTGTCTCACACTCAACTGAAGATGGATTTTCCTCATAAAAGTACTATAGTTACAACTGTTGTCATCAGAGAGAGAGAAAAAAAAAATCGACAGTTTTATGAGGAAATTTGATATTTTATTTGTCTTTTTAAGACAGGTTTGTCTAATGAAGCTTGTATTGTGCAATGATCTCTGTTTTTAATGCTCGTCAGATTTTCCTGCACATGGTTTTTATATTACACATAGTTTTAACTTAGGGTTTTGAGGCACGTTATTACTTGTACCTTACAATTAAAGGTTATTGTTATTATTATTATTATAATTATGTTAGTAGTAGTAGTAGTATATGAAATAATTGAATATTTAATTAAGTTAGAAATTCCCGTTAATCTGACACATTTTGTTCCTCCATATAATATTACTTTCTCTTATGGCTTGATATAATATTCCAAGTGAAGTTGGATCAGCTGTTTTTGTAGTGTAGTTGCATGTAGTCAAACTGCTATAACCATAACATACAAGAAAAAGTAAATAATATAATAATAAATAATAATAATATAAGATAAATAATATAATAATAAAATAACTAAAGTTTCCTCTAAAAAATGACAATGACATAATTACTTTCAGCTGGAGTTCTTCGAGAATAAACTATATTTTAAAAATGACACAATGCAAGAAATTTCATTACAAAGTTTTAAAATCTTAAATTGAGTATTTGCATGAGTTATTTGAAAACTAAAGTAATTTCACTTTTTGCAGTGGATGCAGATGATGGGGTACTTAAACATAGCAGCTCCTAAAATAACCATTTTATACCTGCAGGAGCTGAATTCAGAGGGAAAAAAAGTGCCAGAATTTGATAATACACACTTTCCTTCTGCAGTCTGTCAAAATCTCAATCCTTCACTTTATCGCCCTTAGCTTTGATAAGGGAATGGAAACCTCAAAGCATAAGTGGTGCCAAAACCTTTATTTACATCATTTTATGGACACATAATGTTGCTGACCTTAGACCTGACCAACTGACATATTACCAGACTATAACACTGCCTCCACAGGCTTGCATTGTAGCATGATGGGTAATCACTTCATCCACTTCTGTCCATCACTCTGGACCACATGATCATTTTTCTTCGAATATATATATATATATATATATATATATATATATATATATATATATCACTGCACGAATGGAAGATATGAATTGTTTGCCATGGCTTCGCTTTTCCAAATTGTGGCATTAAGATTTGAAGTAGAGCAGTAGAATCGTGTGAAGGTCATGGCTGATGGAATCTGATCAGCATTCAGCAATTACAACTGTCAGTCACATATTAAACCCCTCTACCTGTCTGAAAACGCCTGTGAGTAGACAAAACGTGTCACAGAGTAGAATTTCCGGCTGAAAACATAAACAGGAGTAGATCCGGAAAACTCAGGTCCCCTCAGACCACTTTGAGTACAATCTGTTGGAAGGTAATCGTAGAAAAAAACTGCAGCTTTAAAACAGTGAAGATACAGAATTTCAATCATGTGGTTCGTACCTTTAGAAAAATAAATAAATAAATAAATAAATCACATTTTAAAGCAAAAACAGCTGCCAACAGCAATGTTGTGGTAATACTGGACAAACCACAGCCCCTTCAGTCACTAGTTTGTCGAGTAATATTTCCGACGAAAACTATTCACAGCAAGAAAAAAGGTAAATCTGAGACTGAGCGGTCATATCTCAGCAGTTAAAACTCTCTCCATAAAACTACCAAGTGGGAAAATATTTTAGTGCAAGGTGATATCTTTCTGTCAGTCGTCGCTCTGTAGCTGCAGTCAATCTCCAAGGTGTCAAGATTAATCTCCTGACACCCATCTTCAGCCTAATCACCCATCACCTTCATGGTGTTGGTTGCCATGAGAACCAACAAGGTGCCTCTGTTCTAGCATGAGAAAAACCCTGAAGGGGGGCAAGTTTGACGGCAGAGACATTTACACTCCTGATATGTCTGAAATGTGTTTTCACAGCTGATTTTTGGGAGTGTGAAGGTCCATGACTTCATGTCTTACACCGCAAACTAGTGCACGTCTTCTGCACAATTATTTTTTATACTGTATGTACGGTTTCTTTACCACAGCAGAAGAATAAAAGCTCTGGCTGAAGTGTTGAGTTGACTTCCTTACCGCAGTGAAAGTGAAAAAGTACAAGCACTAAAATGTCTAAAAAGTAGCTCTGTGCAGGATTCTTTTTTATTTTAGTGTTTTCTCTGAGTGAATTAACTATTTCTTCCCTGTTTTGTGTAATTTGTCTCACAATGTCCTCCTTTATATATTAAACGTCTAAATAGGGTTGTGGGGATGCAGCATCAGTCTAAGCATAGACACTTTAAAACTTCCCCATATGCAATGAAATGTTTGTACTTAACTACTTCGTCCACATCTGTACAATATAATCTGCAGACAAACTAAACAGAAACAGCAAGAACCAATAATGAATACCTCAAAAATTGGAAAAAGAAACTTACGGAAGAAACAAAAAATATTCCACTTTTCCTTCTTATCTCATGCTAAAGTTGTGTGAGAGTTCATCAACCAGGAATGCTGGGCTCGAAACAAATCTGTTCCATTTTAGCGTGATACCTTCTCATGGTCAGTTCAGCAGATCTACTCACAGTTAAAGATGTTCGATGTAGTATTGATGTTCCAAACTCTCAACAGTAGGGGTAGTCATGTGCCAGAACACACTTCAGACCAAAACCACTGATGAATCAACGCTATGTATCCACAGACTGCATCACTCACTGAATAAAGCATAAAGCTCATTGTTTACACACATCTGCAGAGTTCTCCCCTGGAACAACAGCGCTCCACCAGTATACTGCTAGCTGAGCGCTGCTATACTCATTTTCAAATTTAGGGCGTTTTTTTTTTCTATTTTCCCCCAATAATTTTGCTAAAATCTACCGAAATCTGTCAGGTTTGCAGGCACACGCTCTATTTTCCAGCACCATGTTGTTTTTCCTTGGAAATCTTGCGGAGTTGTGTCTATTATGAGGTTTTAGTGTGAGACTTTCTTCCCATTGGTTGGATATAATGTAATGTATTAAATCAAGCACTCTTACTGGTCGGGATCTAACCGCACGTAAAATCAGTTCCTGTTTACATCCAGACGACATGAACCATGACAAAACGCAAGTGTTATACAAAGCCTGATGATCAGCGAACGATCTCTGCATTTTTTGTTGGGTCCTTAGCGGTGACCACGGCCTGTGAGGTCGAGGAGGAACGGCCAAAGAAATGACACACATGTGCCCCCACCCCCCCACCCCCCGCAAGATACTATACATTTCTGGGGAGAACCCTGCATCTGTATTATGGTATCATCAAGTCTTCTTCACCACACTAAAACCCATGGACACTTATTTTTTAGTCACTGGGTCTTATAATCTTCATGTGCTGCATCAGCTGATAGTTTACATTATAGCGCTGTTATCTTAGCTCTGTAATTAGACAGAAAACAGCCACAGTAAAACCACAAATCACCACTGTTTTCTGAACAGTTTGTGTTGTCAACAGCTGCACTAAAGATCTGTTTGGAATTGAACAAACAAGGTCAGAACTTTCACAGTTTAGTCTGAACTGTGGACAAACGGCAACAAAGATAATAACATCGCACAGTAACTTCATACCTTTAAGTTCATAACACTGCCATTTCCACTGTTTTCATTTGCGGAGAAAACTAGAGCTACTATTGCTTTTTTTTTCTATCACTTCTTGACTTTGACTCTAAAAGTCATTTCTTAGTGGTTTTCATCCCATCTGGTCACGTTCTGATGCCTTGGTCAAAGGCCCTGTGGTGTTAGTTTTCCTCACCCTGAGAGAGCAGCAGAGTGACTCCCTACTCCCTCTCGTGGTCACATAATTTCATGAGCAGGTTGGTAAAAACAGATTCTGTTCATATCTCTATAATCCTCTCTTACTCTTATGACATTTTTAGGTTATTTTGAATAGGTTTAAATAGAAATACTACATATAGTTCCTTTAACATCCTGAACATTCAGCACTGATTTCCATCTGTTCCATTCTTTCTAAATGCCACCAATAGGCAGCAGCTGCATTTTGTCAGGTAACTCCCCACTGTACTTTCTCTTGAGTCCATACATCTGTGTGTATACTGTATTACTATGAGGCCTTAACAACATCAGGGCCAATGACGACATCTGGCATAGAGCAGGGCCTGTTCTCCTTCTCCTTTTTCTCCTTCTCCTTCCTCTCCTACTTCTTCTCCTTCTCCTTCACCACAACCGCTGGGAGCAATCAGAATGTCACGTCTGAGCTCCGCTGCAATAAGAGCCCACCCCCACTACCCACCCCAACCACCTCCTCCTTCAATTTTTCTGCCTTTTGCTCTTTTCTTCTCTTCCTTTCCTGGTTGTTTTCAGAAGCCTCAGCAGCAGAAAACCACAGGGCTCCAGCAGGCCTCTCGACTCACCCCCCCACCCCCTCGTCTACGTCTGGGTAAAGGACAGACATAGTAGGAGCCCCCCCTCGTCCTCCTCCTCCTCCTTCCACATGCCGTATATTTTTAGCTCATGTGTGCCTCTGTGTAATTAACAGATGAAAATTATAACTGTAGGGCTCAAAGGTGACGTCAGCGTTCTCCATGGCTAAAGCTGGGGCTGGACGTGAGCATACATCCCTGGCCCGAAGGCCCCAAACCAGGCATCGGCCCAAGAGCCGGGGTGTGGCCGAGCCAATACTGAGCCAGGTTGGGAGGCTAGCTGATGGAGGGGATCGCTTTGAGTCATGAAGGGGGGAAAAACGAGAGAGACGAGAGCGCAGGACTGCAGAGTGTTTATTAGAGCAAGCAAGATGGCCTCCAACAGCCCTGGAGTTTCCATTTGAGGTCATCTGGTTTTTACATTCCTGCCATGCACCACCGCTCACACCACCATGAGGAAGTCCACCGTTTGTTAACAAAGGATCATACAGTCCAGCGATTCTTAAAGTGGAGTCTAGGGATGTAAAGAAGATATTGAGGGAGTCTTCAGAGCAGCAAAGAATAGTTTAATTGCTTAAATTGAACCAAATATGGTCACTTTCAAGGACTGATGATGTGAAAATATTTTAGATTTTGAGCTTTTGCAGATGTACTGAAGCGTGGATGAACTACTAAACACCGCAGGGTGAATTCCCAACATTTTAACTCACAAAGAATTCATATTTTCCAGCATTTTCTTTAGCCATGCCAATTTTCAATCAGTTTTCCAACCCTCATGACTCTTCGCAGGCTTGCCCCGACCTCTTTTAAGTCCTGAGGGAATGCTGCCACTGGAGAAAAGATATTCATAATCGATTACAGTGTGAATATTTAGGGCTGACGCATCATATTGAGTTTTACTGTAGGAGCTGCATCTTCACTAATCACGTCATTGTCAGTCTAAAGTGAAGCAAAGCAGGTCACATGAGCTGGAAAAGGCCAGCGTGAGTCTGTTGGATTCTCATACTGTGGGAAAACTAATAAAACCTGATGATCTACTGGCCTCTTTACGCTCCCATCTACTCTTTTTTTTTTTTTTTTGTTCCCCAGTGTCACAAAGATGGTACAAAGATAGTGCCGGGCATGTTTTGGATACAGGAGGATCAGCCCACGCTATCATTTCATCCGCCTGCTCCTTCCTGTTGGTAACCGTGCTATTGACTCTAAAACTGCACTGCAAGAAAGGACATCTGTAGAGGACAGTGATTTTGCTGGTTTTTACTGTTTCTTGACAATCCCACAGGCGCTGCCCCTTGAATATTGGATCTAATGACAAAATCCATAAACCTAGTTGATGCTGATAACGTCCCTGTGTCTTTAGCCTCTGTCACTCTGTTATCAGCCTTTTAACCCTCAAGAGTCTGTAACATAAATGTCTGTCTTTTGCTGTACCTGCTTATAATCCCCTTTTTTAGGCACTTCATATAACCTGATACCCCATGTGTTGCATATCAAAATGTGCGTAACATTCTCAGCTATCATTAGGATAAAGACGCATCTGTCCTGGACCACTGTGGTAAAAAAGTTGGGGTCCTGAAGCTGAAAATTTTTAATTCCAATTGAAAAAAGTGATACAACCTGTGAAAACACATTCTTACTATCTCTAAAATGAAACTTTGAGATTACAGATTGATTTAGCGATTTTTTTTTGTTCACAAAAGTAGTGTAACATATGAAAAATAGCCCAATAAATAGATAAACAATACCTAAAATAAAACGGAATAATAAAAAAACAAAAAAAACGTTTATGAGTAAAACTACTGTAGTTTGTTTTGTTTTTTTTACTTTGAAGAAAAGTAAAATTGGCATGAAATGACAATGAATAATGAAGAAGTCACATAAAAGGCTCTAACTAAAGGAGCCTTAGAGAAGGGGGGGGGGTTGCCTTCAGGGACCAATCAGAGGTTCTGTAAATCTCAAAATTCACTGAAGATAGAAAAAAAAAAAAAAATCGAGATCTTCTACCCAAAACAATGATGTGAACAGATTTATAAGTTATTTCTATACATGTTGTTTTGGTAGCAATATTAATAGAAACGTGTGGTATCTACACAGGCTAGAGCTAGTCACCAATGCAGAAATAAACCATCCTCTGAGGTCCTCTGACCCGGTATACCCCATAACAACAGGTCAGACATGCAGCTTCAGGGGATGATGGGTCTTTTTGTGGTCTTAGACAGTAAATGACTACAGTATGACTGCTGACAACAGAGTCAAACATATGGTCTCACTCTGCTTTTTTTTTTTTTTTACATGAAAGATACAATGGCACTGCTAAGAGCAAAACAGAGCTCTTATAGAAACATACCATACTATTGGTTTTCATTCTGTAAACTCAGCAAGCAGAGGAGGAGAGAGTGGAACACTCATATCTAAACAAACCCTCTAATGCCACAAATCGAGTGCATTTATAAAGGACTGAGGAAAAAGCTGAGAAAGAACTCAAATACCCAGGGGTTCAAAGTGAAAACATCATGTCAAAACAGCAGAATGTAGAAGGAAACACCCTGAAAGGAGATGACCAAAGAAGGCAGCGGAGCCAGGATCAAGGCAGACAGCAATTTGCTCAAAGTCACGAGAAAACAAGAGCACTGGAATTTGGAAAGGTTAGCATACAAAAAAAAAGAAAAAAAACATCTTAACATCAAGAATGGTAGAAGACAGAGGAAACAAAACAGGAGGCAAAGAGGACACAGTGTCCAGAGTGACTATATATGAACATGTTAATATCTCATACTTCATATATAATCTTATGCCACGACATAAACCTAAAATATCAATGTACAATATATACAGTAGCCTATAGGTCAAATGAACTTTTCCAAGGACATGGGTTGAAGAATTAGGCAAATGATTTTGAGCTTTCACAGATTTACAAGGCAAATTACAAACGTTTTAACCAACACAGAATTCATACTTCCTAGCATTTTCTTTCAATATTTTTGTATTTTCTATCTCATTCTTGATAAACTGATTTGAAAGGCCACCATATAAACCCACAAAATGAACAAAAATTACATCTATTAAGATTACACAAATCAATCTGGAATACAGTAACCAAGTTGAAGAATTAAGGCTGTAATTCAATTTTTTTTGATGGTTTTACAGTTGTAATCACCATATGATATCTCTTTACATCATTCAGAATGAGTGACATCATGACCACTTTTAGGGTTTGATGATCTGAAAATATTTTAGATTTTGCAGATTTACAAGATTTAAAGAATGGAAATTTCCCAGCACTTTAAGTTGTTTTTTTTTTTTTTTTATGTAATATTTTTCAACAATCTTGGATATGCAGCTAGACAAACCCAGCAGACCCAGACTAATGCTGCCTATTTAGATTGCACAAATCGGTCTGAAACACAGTAACTCACATGAACTTTCCTGAGTAAATACGCTGAAGAATTTTGTCTTTTTAGACATTTTGTATTTTTAAGCATCATATAACATCATTTAATATATCTAAGCCAATGTATATACACAACAAAATCAAAACATGCTGCTTTTGAAATGTGTTTTTGTACTGAATGATGGTAAAGCTTCAAGTTACAATAACGGTACAAAACCTTTTGGATGATTGGCAGACACCACATCCTAAAAACACACCAGCATATAGTGAATCACAATGAGGCTGTAAACAGGGGCAGTTTGTTCTGGACTTGCATCAGGGAAACCACAGAGCTCTATCTCTTCCTAACATCCACGTCTTCTCATTACTTTCCCGATAATCTCTATCATGTGATTTTGCCCGACTGTCAAAACAACCCCCTCTCTCCCCCCTCTGAGACTAACAAACAGCAAAGCGCCAATGAGTGATGTTATTATGGGAGTGTATTTTGTTGTTGCATGTATATACTGCGGCGCTGTTGGCATGAGGATGTTTAGGAAGTGGACATAGAGGTCAGCGAGTCAGTTTAGCAACAGCAGTAATTCAGTACGTCTGACCTGCAATTCACAGTTCATCAACTCTAACTAAACTGATGCTGTGATGGACGTTCGCTGGCCTGCTGCCATATACAGCAAACAAGCCCAGAAGAGCCTCCCTAATTGGGAAGTTATGTACCCTGAGCAAACATCATCGGCACGTTGATAAACCACAAGTCTTCATAAATGTCTTAATGATGTTACAAAACATGAACATGGTGTGATTCTACTGGAACAAGCTGATGATTTACTAAACTTTGTGACCTCTGTTCAGACATATCTCAAACATGACAGCGTTCATGTTCCTCATGCCGCAAAACATTTGTCTGATTCTATGAGGAATTTGTCATTACTGAAGTGAAATGAACAAACTGTTACTTAAAAGTGTTTCCCTTCAAACACCAGTGTTTCCAAAGTAAATCTATTGACTTTTCTTCTTGTCGCATTACAGAGCCAATTTGTGGTTTTCCATATTCTGTCTCATCCAATATTAATATTTCCATGGAGATTCATGAGTAATTCAGTAAGAATTAAAGGTTAAGGTTAACTGGAATGTAAACTGAAGAAATTAATCAATGAAGAAAAGAATATAATATTAAACTATGTTTTCATTAGTATATTAGATGAAAATAACTATCATTGTGTTCATTATCTTAGAGTGAAAAGGTTTTACATACAGGACGAGGTCATCTTTTACAGAGGTTGCTATTTTTCAATAAGAGTTTAGAAGAAATGTCTTTTTTCTGTTTTGCAAAGGTTAACACACTTTATTATCCCTAAGCAGAAATTCAGTCTTTGGATTTACCCATCCCAGCACACTCAACAGCCAGTATTAGTATTAACACTTAGTACATTACAAGCTGCCATTGAAGGTGCCAGATCTTCAACAGTCACACTAGAAAAAAAGCAGAATATGATGGCTTTCAGGGTCTGAGGACATAAAAATATCTTGGATTTTTTGCTTTTTCAAATATACAAACAGGGCATTCACAGGACAAATAACTTCACGGCTGTTTTTGATGGAGAGGTTAACCAGACGACTCCAGGGAAACCCATGCAGTGCAGCGAGAATAGTCAAACTGAACACGGAAGGACCCAGGTCGAACTGGGAATCAAACATGGAAGTGACAATCACGACACTACTACACCATCCAAACTGCCAGACCTGGTGATACTTAAACTGTTTTTCTACTACCATAATCAACTCAAAAAAGTATTCATCATGAACCATCACAGTAGAGACATTATAGTTCTATCCAAGCAGCAACTTGAGAACCTTGGGATTCAGATTGTAGGTGGTAATGTAACTAAAAAATGCATTTAGATTTTTTCTTGGAACACGACAACAATACTGGGGACAGTGTGGTGACATTGATGACAGTCACAGTCAGACTTTCTGGGCATGTGTCAAACTACAGCCATTTTGGGACAATATTATCAGAATTCTGGAGAGTGTCTTAAGCCATAAGGTCCCCAAGGATCCCCAGATTTTGTTCACGGGATTGATCCCAGAAGGGTTAATTATGAAAGAAGACATGAATCTCTTCAAAATAATGATTGTGGCCATTAAGCAGGCCCTTACCAAAAACTGGTTAAAAAGTGATGCTCCAAACCAAAGGCAATGGAAGGACATTATGGACAAGATTTAAGGTACCTACTTCAAATCAAAGCAGGTGACGTCGAACAAAACTGGAGGAAATGGACAGTATTTAAAGACATGGGCAGTGCTCACTCAATTACGTGATTATTTCTGCCCCATCTTTCTTTGGCAGTTTGTTCATTTTGGATAATATTTATTGTATGTGTAATATACAAAACTATATAACACATTTTTTTTCTAAATGAACAGTGACCCTATATTGTACTGTGCAGCTCATATCAGCTACTGTACATAATAGGAGACTATACAACACTATGTCATTTTGTGTTGCTTTGTTTGTATTGTGTAAAAATTGAGCATTTTCTGAGACATTTCTGCACTTTTGCATTTTGGACTGTGTTGTTTTTATCTTGTATCCCTGACTGCAGGCCAAGTTCCCCATTTGGGATAATAAAATTAACTGACTTAAACTGAACCAGGTGGAACAAACTAGAACTTGCATTACTGTCCATTGAAAATAAATTAAAAGTAACTTAGCTGTATTCACTGGGGTTTTTCTGTTGCGATTTTCCCAGATGTACCACATTTGTACTCAACTCATGTCCAGAAATACTGCGATTAATGTATATAGATATTTGTGGAGTTCAGTCATAGCAGTGTCAGGATGTTCATCCAAGAACAGCATGTAACTAAACATCTGACATTCACTTTTGAGTGCTGTGGCGTTTGGCAGCTTTTCTGCAGGTTTTTATGGAGGATGAACATTCCTTTAGCTTGTCTTCGCTTCTCATTGCTTCATTGTGTTTTGGCTGTCACTCTGACATCATTCTCCCCCCATGACTCATCAGGATTCACTCATTTTGTTATCTTCTTCCCTGCTTTTCCTCGGTCACATTCCAGTGCTGTCCCTGTTGTCCATAAACACTCAGGACACAGAGGACCATTCAGATTATTGCAGCTCACTCGTTCTCATTCTTGTTCTGCTTTGGAAAAATGAGCATAGATGATATCAAAATGTGAAACAGACAAAACAAGATGCGCAATCTGACAATCTGAACGCAGATCAGTCAAATATCGTCGCCTGCTTAACCCCTGTGGCCCCTGCTGCACTCAGTGACAGCGGTACCCTCCTGCCTCTTTAGCCTCTTTACTGGGGGCCAAGTGTGTGACAAGGGGGGGCCCCTGACCTCTGAACCTTGACCCTGATTCAACCCCCCCCGATCCCACCCTACGCCACCCCACTGCCTTCAGGCTGATCCCACAGACAGATACCGAGCCAAGGCTGCATTTCATAGCAAGACCTGACCTGTTCTCCATTCCTTGTGTGTTGAGCATCACATCAACGCGAAGCCCCTCGCATAACTGTACGACAGCCTCATATTTTCCTGCACAAAAACAACACACTCCGACACACACACACATATATAGTGTATACATGCTGAAATACAAAGAGGCAGTGACGCAGACCAGGCCATCAACAGGCTGAATCTAATTAGCTCTCATCAGCTACTGAGAGACGCTTTGTTTCACACCAAACCTCTCAGCAAATGGGAGTTGGACGCCACATGAAGAGCATTCAGCTGGGACCGAAGAGAGGCAGACAAGTCAGTGAGAGAAGGAAAGGTGACTGGGTAAAAACCTGTCAGTTTTATGGACAGGTAAAGTTTACTTCTGTCTAAAAATTAAACCTTGTAGAGTTAAAGTGACCCACTTCACTTTATCCATTCAGTGCAAGGAAGCTGGGAATGAGGGTGTCTTCAATGCCTTTATTTAGATTTTCATACTTTTTCAAAGATCAACTGGTTTTGTTCTTGTGTTTCGTCTCTGATCCAAAAACTGTTGAATTTTGAAAACTACTACAGATGAATGAAGAACCTACACGGACATGTAGACTTTCACTTTCCATCAGCAAAGATTTGTTTTTCAGATAAACAGACTCTTTCCAAATATCTTTTTTATATATAGATGCAATAAGTCCTTAAAAGAACTCTGTTTCAGTTCAAGTTGCACTTAAACTCTCTGGCATCTCTCTTCCCGAATGAACCCTGTTTGTAAAAACAGGATAATCAACTGCACATTGCAGTGACCAAACCTAATTAACCTCTACAGGCCTAATGCTGGCAGCGCCTTGGTCATTAGCAGCGTACACTGTGTAGCCACGCTTTGTTTACACCAATAAAATTATGTTTTATACTCTGTTTTCTAATTCTGGGTAAACATTTTCAGATGTTTCATCAAACTGTTCCCTTTGTAATAAAGAGAACAAATGTGAATTGATTTAAAACCTAGTTCAAAATTGTCTCGCCAATTGAAAACACATGCACCTGAGCTTATCAATTCTTTTTATCAATGCTGGAACGTTCTTAAGTTGTGACAGTTGAGCACTCATAAACAATACTGTCAAATTCATGCATCTATCCTGCAGGACAACAAGTACAACAGGGAGTGATGATGGACAGGAAGAACAGCACAAAGGGATTCACTTTGCAAAGAAAGATGAGAACACTAATTGTACTACTTTTGATGTCAGTTTCTAGGTTATTTTCAGACTTAGAGATGATCAAACAGTTGTGTTGGCACTGAAAACTTGTGTAGTGTAAAACCTAGAGCTTAAGAAATGCAACATATTTTTAGTCAAGACACAAATTTTCTAGTTAATACACAAATTATGAGACAAGATATTCCTTTATGGGACATTCCATGTTGCCTATAAAAACAAATGCTTTAAAGAAAACTAGCTGGACTAACCTGGAATAACCTATAACCAAATTTAACTTAGTATTAAGAGAGGTGTCAGAAAAAAAAAATTTAAAGACAGCAGATATTCAGACATAAATCAGTTTAGGATACATATGATTGTAGTGTCAACACTGTGAACTACTATCACTGAACCAAGTATCAGTTACTTATTGTTGTTGTTGTAAATTATGTGGGAACTAAATAGTCCACTCTTGTTCATTTTTTTTAATCATTGGGTATTGTCAATAATGAAACCTTCAAATGTCTTACTCTTTTGTTTTTGTAATATCAGCTGGTATATGAACTAATATTGCACTTATGTTTTTCATTTATTGTCAGTTGTTGTTCTTGTTTTTGTGCTGAAGAATACAGGGGAACTTAAATAAATAAAATAAACAAATAAACAAGTGGTGCCAGGCACAACAAAACCCACCCCTCACACATATTGTAACATATTTTGGTATAGATCCAGCTGATGTCATCATTTCTATGTTTGCTGAAGTAAACTGAAACAAAATTGATGTTTTTAGAGACATTTGAAATTTTGTCCATCATAAGTAAATGTGCAAAAAAAAAAAAAAAAAGATAAAAAAAAAAAAAATCCATCAAAAAAATTGAACTGTGACCTACTGTTCCCAAAATGTAATCAGATCTATTCTGGGTCACTGGCAATCTATGAACCAAATTTGGTATGAATTCATGAATAGTTTTGCTGCTAGAGTGTTAACAACCAACCAAACAAACAAACAAACTGAACCAAAAACAATACCCCTTGCCTCCCCTTTGGGGGGCGGAGTAATAAACCTGTACAGTCCTACTTTTTTCCATGTGGAAAGTAGACCAGGAATCAATAAGGGAATGAATAAAGAATGACACCACTAAGCACAATCGATAACAGCACCGGTATCAATAAAATTTTATCAATTCCACCAATAATGAGGACAATAAACATAATAATTTGCAGGGCAAGGTGAATAATTAGAAAAAATGCTACTAATTTCAGTATATTAAGTCTGTTATGGATCGGACAGAGAAAAACAAAGTGTTCGACTGCCTAAAAAGAGATCAATAAAGAGCTATTAGGAACAGAAACAGAGCTGCAGTACAGCAGCCACTCCCTCCCACCGTAGTAAACAAGGTCAGTGATGACTGATGTCCTTCGCCCACCTATACACTCATTACACTGTGTTTGTACAACATCAAGGACTTCCTCATGCAAACACAAGGCCCTGGAGCTGTTTTCAGCCTTATCCTCCAAAACACAACACATCTGAATCTCAAAGTGTTTGCGTGCGTGACTTCATTTTGTGCACCTGTACTCAGATTATGAGCTGTCGGTGTGTAACTTTGACCCCGTAAGTGTGATGTAAACATAGCGGAGTGGTCGTATTTGTGGACACCTGTGCCTGAATGTGTGTGTATGTGTGATTACCATGAGTCAACACACACTTTTTCCAGGTTAATGATTGTGGATGTGAGGTGTGAGCGGTGGTGCAGCTGTCGTCTCTAAAGCCCACGGTTGAGGAATGCGGCAGAGGTGACGGTGTCAAGGTGGGAGGGCGGGGGGTGTTAAAGTGCAAGAGACGTTTTAATAGTGTTAACGGACTGATGCGGGGCACTCTGTAACACACACTTTACTGTCATGCTTCTTGTACAGCTCCACCCACTGCACTGACAGCGTACCAATCACATATTGCATATTGTATTCAACATTTTACACAAAAAAGGATAAAATTATTAACAAGTATACAGGATGAGAAGAGATAAAACTCACAGAATCAACCCATTTTTACTTGTGTCACTAATGTTGCCCAATCACTTGTCTGTCTCAACTGGGGAGCTGGATCTGCAGGATTAAGCAAAAGTTACTGCATCATTTAATGTGAATTCACCCATAAAAAGGGTGGAGGCTGCATGTGTTTTTCACTTTCTGCTTTAAACCCTGCAGAGCCTGAGGCTAATTTACAACTTAGAACAATAACAATCAGTTACATTTACTTGATTTGTGGATTGTTTGTGTAACAAGATGAAGACAGTGGGCCTTGTTGGAGATCTTTTATTTATGAGTTGTTGTCTTTTATGGTCTTTACTTATGACTTATTATTTTGTACATTCATGCACGTTTATCTTGCTGTCATAACATCCTCTGTTCTGCCTTTTATGCATACTTTATCTTCTTATTCCAAGTTACCCCTTAGTCCCCTTAGTTTGTCTTCCTGTTTTTTGGCTCCATCTTTACTACAACCACCAGCGACAAAAATAATCTACTGATCTAAAATGTTTAATGACTTTGGAACCGCTAATCTTATGAATATGTGAAAATAATTCAGGTAAAAAGTAGTTTTTCAGCTTTTTATTGGCATCAGATATGATCCATTTGGACATTCAGAGGCTCTGTGGTGAACATGGAAACATCATCATCTTCTACTACATCGACTCATGACTAAAACCTATGTAGTTTAATAAATCACTATGTCTGTAGACACTTGGTTTTATTTCAAGTTGATTATATGTTTTACTGAAAATGTCACTTTTTCTTCAGTTTCTCTGTTTTGCTATAATAACTTTTAACTTTGCTCTTAAGCTTTTATGAATCAGTAAATTAAATATAGGAAAATACCTGATTTCACTGAAAAATGCAGTGGATAATACTATAATATATGATAAATCACTTACACAGAGAGAAAAATTAGTCTGGAAGTCGCCACAAAAATAGTTCCAGGTCTTTAAGGCTTAAATCACCGTTTATTGATTTCCTGAGTATCCTGCCTTTGCTTTGTCTGTTTTAGTTATTATGATTAGTCATAGAAATAACAGAAACAGTTCTCTATTAATCAGTTTTTAAGGACTGACAGTGAAATCCTGAAAATTCTCCACATAACAGTAGTGCCTGTGTTATGCGGCGACTACACAGAGGGCATCTGCGAATGATCACAGAAATGCTTTCCTCTGCAGCATCATACATCTGTTTTCACTTAACGTAGCCTTAATCAGGATCTGATCCTGGACCTGCTGACTTCACGGGCCTCTGTGGTCTGAGGTCTGCAGCCTCTCTGGGGTGGTTGTCCTGTGATCAGCAGGATGAAGAGGCATCCAGATAGGACTACAAGACAATTTGTGGATCAGCCAAAGCCTCTGTATAATGTTCAGGTCTTCATTATTACAAATGAGGACGATTCTATCAGGCCTCTGGATCTGGGGTTCAGAATCAAAACAGGTCTCAGATCAGGACAGAGAAAGAGTTAATATTGGCAAAGGAGAGGAAAATCTTAAAGCAGTGTCAATAATGAGATATAAATTTGTGCAGTGAAAGTTTGAACGACTTGTCTTTTTTTGTTTGTTTGTTTGTTTGTTTGTTTGGACATTCAAAAATTGCTGGATATTCTTTAGTTTTTCTACCTCCTCAGCTGATGCAACCTTCGAACATGAGCAGAAAGAAGAGATTCAAACCAATCAGAGAGAGATGTGAAATGTGATGATATTTTGTTGATTGTATCCTCTGTTGTTTATTTTCTAATTGGACACATCTTGGCATGGACATAAACAGGAATTTTGCATGAGATCAACACAAACAAACCAGTCAAAAAAAATAAATAAACAGCAACTCGCACCTTAAAGAGAAGCTCCTTCTGCCGGATTTTTATTCCTGTCGTTGGTGATTCACAATTTTTATCAAATTTTTCGCATGAGAACTACAGTCAAAACAGGTTTCAGACATATTCTTTATACAAAAACAAGTGTCATTGGGCATTACTTGTTAAAGAAACAACATCAACAACAACAAATTAAATAAAATAACCTAGGGAAGGCAATAAAAGTAAGGAAGAAAAAAAAAATGAAAATTTCCCTACAATGAAGTACATCATATAGTATTTAAGCAAATAATTATTTACAGAAAGCAAAACCTTGATTAAGCCAGTTATTTCACTATATATCTCGAACCTTTTTACCAATTCATGCATACACATAAGTATTTTAGATTTTGATATATTAGAAAATTTGCAAAAATATTCTAAATTTTGTTGTACATGTATAATGACAATAAAGGCATTCTATTCTATTCTAAATAAAAGGAAAAAGCCATCAAAAATGATAGAGTAACTTATTTGTCAAGTGTATAATTCAAAATTTCTATTCATTTAAAGTACTGAATTTATAGAAAATGTGCTACAGTTCTGAACATTTTCTTTCAAATATAAGGCAGGAAATGAAGTAATATGCATGATTTAGAATGTAAAGGTGTCTAAATTCAGATCTTTCAGTCACTTAAGATCATACGTGAACCCATTCCATTCTGGAGCAGTGCAGAGCAGCGTTACACCGATGTCACTTAAACATTAGGTTTTAGGTAATACATAGTAGGTAGGTAGTAGGTAATACATACTTAGGTAAAACATTAGGTAATACATAGGATTTAACAGGCTAACAAAAGAATCACCTTTTTTTTTTTTAAACTGAAATCTAAATGAGAAATGTGTTACTTCAGGTCATTCATTTCCTTTTAATTAACCAGGAAGTCCCACTGACATTAGAAATCTCTTTTTTTTTTTTGCAAGGGGGACATGGTCAAGGTAGGAGCTGTACAATAAAAACAACACATGGAAGATACGCAAATGCACAATAACAGCGATTCAAGCAAAATTCCAGCCTCTAGAAAAACACTGATATTCATCCCTGACTGCATTCTTTAGGATACTCTTAAAAACTAGGAATGGATATGAATGTTTTAGTTGAAGAACTTTAAGGAGACTTTCTGAGGTTTGGGTGAATTAGTACAAAAAGAAGCTCAGATGAAGAGGCTGTCCATCAAAATGTGATATATCAAAAAATCAGAAATGGAGCTGTTCAATAAAGTAAGATTATTCCAGTTGAATGATCTGCTTTTTTTGTCTAACAATCAGTGTATGTGGTTCTTTATCAGGACACAATCAATTCTATATTCAAAAGATATATTTAAAGGGGTCATATTTTTCTAAATCCACTTTTATTTGTCTGTGGTGCATTTATTTGTGTATTTGGACCCTAATAGTTCATAAAGTTTAAAATTGAACCCTCCAGGTGCTGCAAAGCTATCTTTATATTCATTTTGGCAAAAATCGAGTGGATTTCTACAACCTGTT
>JAQQZY010000028.1:18130911-18151014 GCA_030068375.1 Ostorhinchus rueppellii | reverse complement strand
GATAGGCTCCATGCGACCCCCATGACCCTAGTGAGGATAAAGCGGGTATAGAAGATGAATGAATGAATGAATGTTTGGGTATTTAAGGGATAAAAACTTGGATTCACTGACAAATGCATTGCCCCAAAGCTGAAAACAGGCCTTTTTTCTCAGCGAATGAAAAGCTGACTCTTTGTACACATGTGATTCTCACAGGACAGTGACACTAAAAACATATGATGATCTTATAGAACAGAAGTCAGCAAATTATTTTCATTGTAGCACCAAAATAAGACATACAACAATGTCTTATAAATCACTAAAACATCCATACTTTTACTTACTTCTCCACCATTAAAACAGTTTTGCTAAGGTACTAGCTACATCCTCTCCATCTCTCGTCTATAACCTTCTGCTAGATGTTACGTATCTATCAAATCCCAAACTACCAGTTTCAAATGCAATAATTACTATCAGTGAAGATAATTCTGAGTACAATGCCACACTATGCACTTTAATATGTGAGACGTCTATGATTTTATTTATTTGCAAGGCCTAAATTTGTTTTATTAACAAACTAAAAAATAATATAACCATCCACTAACTGTGTTTCCAGTAGATTTCAAGCAAATCTGAAACTTGTGAAAAGCTGCAAAACTGAAAATGCTATATAAATAATAAATTCATGTCTCCACTTCCTGTGTATTTTCTCTTGTAAAACACAAAACAAAATCACCCCAAACAAGCAAGTAAACTTGCAAAATTTTGAAAGTTTTTTTTAGTGTGTTTTTTCCTTAAACGTTTTCCAGTGTAAACTCCCACAACGGAAGAAATTCACATTACATAGTAGTTGTACTATTAGTAGTAGTGATATTAAAAGTATGGAGCACAGTAAACATATAAAGAGCACAAAAATGTATAAAGTAGCTCTAAATAAAAACAGCCATCATAAATAAGCACAGAATAACATATATGAATGAGCAAAGTGATGACAATATTTATAATAAGTCTTGCACCTTGCTGATATAACTCTACTATAAAAAATAATAATAATAATAATCTGCAGTGGTAAAATGCAACATCCATACTGATGCAGCAATCAAAACATGTATTTAACAGTAAAATGCTGACAGGAGCTATTATACTGCACACTGACTACTGTTACTTTTTATACTTTAAGTGGATTTTGCTAAAATATAATATAAAATAGATGTTTTACTGTACTTGCACTGGACTTGGTACTTTTGATCTCCACATTTCTTCTCCTCTCCATCCTCTCCCAGCTGATCTAATAAAACACTAACCTCCTTTCTCAAATGTAATAAGAAGCTGATTATCACTGTCTGCGCCTGATAACATGAAATGTTACCATTAGAGCTACAGCCGGAGAAATGTGGGCTGTGAGCTTACACAGATATCTAAGCATGTTCATATGTAGAAGCTCAATGAGTAATGTTCAGCTGCTTCTTGCTAAGCACATATGAACATGTATGCGACTGCGACCTTAGGATTGAAACATTAATGTCACTGACGAGCTGGGGAGTGGTGTGGATATTTCTGTACTTGTGAATAAGATGGGGACGTGGGTGATTTTGCTCTTAGTGGATCTCACACTCTGTTGACACAGAGGCTCTCGTGGCACTCCTTTGAAGGGTTTGTGGGGAGGCGAGGGGAGGTGGCGTCCTCTCGGCCAGCGCAGATTCCAGCCACAGCCATAAATTCCCCCTCTCTGCGTGACAGGAGGGGTTCTCTTTGTCTGGCCAGACAACTGGCACAAGAAGAGGAAACAGCTGACCGGTTAGGCCAGCATTGGAACTGTATTGTACCAACACAACAAAACTCCAAGTACAAGACGCCAATCTGAGGCTCCTGCACTAATCACTGAGTATGCACTGAGTATACAGCAGGTGTACTGGTGGAAGAGTGTCCAGAGTAAACATTTAATTGAGTACATATTAAAGCGACTATATGCTGCGGGATAGCTCAGTGGTTTACTCCACTGACTTTGGAGCAGAAGGCTGCCAGTTTGAAGCTCTGAATCCCAGTTGGAGAGAGCATGGATACAGGTGGGCTCTTGGGAAAAGGCCTATTCCTCAGAATGAGCAGTACAATAAATGATAGTCATAATGGGACAGTAAGGTCTGCTCCAGGTGTTGGGGAACCAGGACATCCTGATGTCAAGTTGGCTACTGGAATAAGACACTCATGGAGCAGGGCAGTGAATATATATATATATATATTTAATAATTTTTTTTCCCCCTCATCTTGTTTACTGCATGTCTTTATTTGTATTTTACTATTGGGTGCAGGTACAAAAATACATTTCACTGTGAATTGTAATATAACTGTGCATGTGACCTCTTCCACAGTTTTTCTAGTATGTCAGTTTTATCTTGGAAAGATTACCCATATTTGTATTTAATGTTCTGCCACTGTTGTTGAGTTTTTCTGGTTGATGGCACAAATCCTGACTGACACACACACACAAAGACCCAAATAGCAGCCAGTGACTAAAAGCATCTACTGATCTGAAATGTTTCATAACTATTGACTTATCCTATCAATACATATGAATAATTCAGGTAAAATGCAGTTTCTCAGCTTTCTCTGGTCATTAGACATGACCTACTTGGTTGTTGAGAGGCAGAGTGATTTGACAAATGACAGTGGTTATAGATGCTTGCTTTTATGTTCACTTAATGATCTGTTTTACTATTTTGACCGTAGTCTGCACTGCATCGCCTCAAGCAAAATACACTCATACTAAAGATTACTCAGGTTAACAACAGGGAAATAAATGGAGCCCGAAGTAAGATTACACTTCACATTTTCATCATGATTATGACTGTTTAACAAGAACAATTTGACGCAGTTTTTACACAAAAAGTCAGATCCTCTCTAACATCTTCATCTCCACACTTCATCTTTTCTATCTTTTCCCTGTCCACTGTAATTCCCTGTATTCTCTCTGTCTCATTCTTTCTCCTGCAGGACGTAACATAAATAGGACAACATTATAACCTCAGGCCTGTGGACGCTGTGAGGCTGCAGAGACACAGAACAGGTCAGAGCTGGAGTTTTGGCTCTTGGAGAGGACGCTGGATACTGGAGAGAATGACTCACTGAGGCCAAGAACGCAGAGCCACTACACTGTGATCTTTACTGCATGTGCTGATTTGAAACATCCTACAGCCTTATGAGTACAACGTGAGGAAATGTACTCATGGAAGTTCCACAGGGGGAAAAAGACTGTTTTTAGGAGCCGTAAGAAACCATTGTTAGCTTTAATTTAATGTCACATAGCCTTTATCTGTATTATTTTATTCAACTATGACTAAACATCAAACCAGATTTAATAAGATTCTTCTCTGTAAATATTGAATTTTCAAACTGACTTGGTTTTATCTCCATCAAGTAGGCCATGTTTTGTGTGCTTCTGGTTGTTTGTTGGCCTGAATGTGAAAGGGTTTACAAAAACACTGCCGCAACACTTTTCGTTGAACTTGGTGGAAGGTTAAGGGATGAACTGATTATTTCTTTTCAGGAAAAGGATAAAAATATTAACTTTTCTTTACACTTCACAATGAGGCATTTAGGGACCTATGAAGTATGTAGTCTCGTAATCCATGCTTTCATTATTGTGATTATGAAAATTATAGCTTTAAAATGGATTTTAAGCAATATCAGCATTGTAAATAATATTTTTCTTTTTTTTATGTTTCTAAACTGATATTAGGAGTTGGATGACTATGTATTCTAGGGTTTCCCTTAATATTTTGGATACCATCTTAAAAGTATATTCAGCTTTTTGGACACTGCTGATCATCTGCTCCAGCTTCATCAATTAAAAAAAAAAAAAAAAAATCTAAGGTGATACTGGTCGAAAATTATGTAAAATTACTGGTAAAACTCTAGTATCTAGAAAGCACTGAAGCCATCTGGGAACAAGGCTTTGAATGTATTCACTGTAGCACACTAAAGACTGGACCAATTACTCAGAAGAGACAGAGCATTATACAAACCACAGAGACAGCACCTTCTATGCAAACTGAACTCTTTCAAGTTGGAAAGTCACTCATGAGTTAACTCTACAAGTCAACTGTAACTTTTTGTATTGTATTCTAGGACGGGAAAACTGGTAGAGTGACTGGTTGTTAGTGGCTAATTTTTATGTGAAACAGATATAGCAGAAACCTCTGACCAAATATTATGTAACGAATCCATTTTGTTGCCATCTGGGGGGAGATAACGGAAATGTTTTGTTCCAAGTGGACCATGTGGCCTCTGAACAAAGCCTCAGAAAATGACCAGATGGAATTAGAACAACTAAGAAACAACTTTTAGAGTCAAAGAAATTGACAAAGTGATAAAAGCTAAAAGCACTTTTATTGTTTTCACCACCGTAAACAGCTCTAAAGGAAAAGAATGGAATTTAATCCTAAAATGACAACATTTCTTCTTCACGGGTGAGTTTGATTATGAAGCTTATGAAGGTATAAATTTATAATGGGATGTTATTATCTTTGCTTAGTTTCAGATTCTTGAGCCACAGTTCAGACTAAACTGTGATGGCTCTGACCCTGTTTGGATGATTCCAAACAGGTTTTTAGTTCAGCTATTGACACCACAAACCATACAGAAAATGGAAATGATTTGTGGTTTCAGTTTGACTTTTTTCTCCCTAAAAACAGAGCTAGGCTAACAGAGCTATAATGTAAACTATCAGCTAACACAGTGCGTGAAGATTACAAAACAGTGTTATTTTGAGCAACTGTCAAAACAAGTAGCTTTTAGTTTGAAGAAATTTGATATAATACAGATGTGTGTAAACAATGAGCTTTATTCTGTGGACACATAGCATTGATTTGTTAGTGGTTTTGGTGCTAAGTGTGTTCTGGTGTGTGACTCCCCCTTCCTTGTGATCAATAAAAGTACTATCAGTGACACATATACCAGATTTAACACTAGGGCTACACAATATTGGAAAAAACCGACAATGTAATATTTTTGTAACTACAATATATATTACAATATGAAAAAAAATCTGGAGGATAGAAAACCTGTGTGGTGCCGACAAAAATGGTCAAACAAATTAATTGTCTTATGTCTCATTGCGATGACAGGTGTAAGGCACTGTTGCCACAGAACTTGTTTCAGTATCATCCTTCTGGTAGCTAAAATAATTCCACATAACTGATATTGCTTTTCTTTTTGGCACAGAGTCTTTGCGTTCGGTGATTTTTTCTTGTTCGTTGCTCATTTTTCAATGTTGTTACCGGTGACTCACTACATGCGCAGGGGCGGGGTCTGCTTTGGCAAACTGATTAAAAACGATTGTGATTGGTGGATGGCTGTGCAGAGTGTTTGTCAGGTACCCAGGCTGAAGTTAAATGAGAATATGTTGAGTTCATTTGCCTCCTACATCGATGGACCTGTGATGTGACTATTGCGCACACATACATTTTCATTTCAGTTTATTTACATGTATTCATTTATTTCACTCATGGTTGTGCATTTCATCAGCAAAACATTCAATAACCATCAAGTGAACAAACATGTATACACACATGCTCAAAAAGGAGCAAGATAACGAAAATCTTATATTTCCTGCCCCCTTCTACACAGTAATAGCCTTAACGGTTAGCTATACACCAGAGGTGTCAAACATGCGGCCCAAGGGCCAAATCCAGCCCGCCAAAGGGTCCATTCAGGCCTGTGGGATGAATTTGTGAAATTCTAAAATTATTCTGCAGATATTAATCTTTTTAGTTCAGGTTCCACACACAGACAAATTTAATCTCAAGTGGGTCAAATCAGTAAAATCATAATCATAATAACCTATAAATATTCACAACTCCACATTTTTTTCTTTGTAAATATAAACATTTTCATGTCATTTCACTGTATTTACTTTGAAACAAACTATTATTTCAGAAAAACACAAATAATCTGAACAAATATGAACATTTTCAAATGTCTGAAGTCTGCCTGTTATTGAATGTTTTGTGTATTTGTTGATCCACTGTGATCTGTACGTTGTAATTTACATGTGTAAATGACAAATTGAAACATAATATTGTTAAAATTGCACTTAGTTTTCTTAAGAAATTTCAGTTTGTTCATGTTATTCACATTGTTTTAAAGGATAGTTGGTAGATGTAAGCATTTTCATCGCACAATTTTAATTTTTTCACTCTAAAACATAGAGGAAGGTTTGGAGTTGGCACTATTTATATATTATTGTGCTATTGTTTCACTGGTCCGGCCCACTTCTGATCAAATTTGGCTTAATGTGGACCCTGAACTAACATGAGTTTGACACCCCTGCTAGACACAACTAGCTATAAAGTCCTATTTTATAAAGTCAAACAAATCAAACTAAATACATCCAAGGATAATGCAAAATGAATACAAAATCAGGTGCAAAACTGCATGTTCAGGAAGTACAAAACATAAGTACCTGACGAAATGATACAGAAGCATTATACCTGGCTAAAATAAGTCAATAAATATGTCATAAGAGGCAATACAAATACGAAACAAAATATCAAAACTTACAACTGTTCATATAATCTCATTGTTCTTTCTTTATACACTTTTTTCAGTTGTCATGATGGCAATGCTCAAACAATATATTGTGCAGATCTATTTAACACCTATATATGTTGTACTCATGGTGGCTCTACTAGTGTTTGACTTGTTAATGTTGTGTCTTTCATCTCTTTCCCTCTGGAGGGGCAGTATAAACCAGAGTTAAGTTGAATCTACAAGCATCAATAAGGGCGAGACTTATTTTATGCTACTATTTTGCAGTTCAGTCATTGATTCTTTTAGGAGGTACGACAACCAACAATTCAGCTGTCGACTTTTTCCTGCTTCAAACTATCATTATTTCATTATCCATGTTTCCATAGAAGCTGATACACTATCTCTTCCGTACACAAGAAGTGCTGAGCCTCCACTTCATGTTGTTTTTTTTCTGGCGCTGAACACGGTGAGAGCAGATTAGAGTGGCCATGTGGTAGCGCTTGAGATAAAGGAACAAAGAGAAGGAAACAGTCTGAATTGAACGATGAGGGTAATGGATGTTCAGGTGTCACACTTTACTCATTTGCCCACTGATTCAACTTCCCACAAGTCTCCTGTCTGTCTCTGTTGCTCAAAGCTGCAGACAACAACAAGCGACTCACAATCACGTTCAGGGAATTCCAATGTTTCTATAAATGGCAGCAGTTACTATAAATTCTTGGCTTCTATTCTTCTATGAGGACATCCCTGTGATGCCCTCCTCCTCTGCGTGTCTTCCCCTAAACCTCTTCTGAAAGACAGTGAAGGAAAATAAACAGAGGCTAGCAGTTCCAGTAGCAGCACCCGAAGTTTCCTTCCTGTTGCCCGTCACTTCATAGAGTCTGGATGTGTTTCCAGCCTCTTTACCTTTCACAACTCCACTTCCTGCCTCTAGCATCACTTCCTGCGGCGGGAGGGAGAGTGGCACACAATAGAGACGATCTCTAGGGATGAATGGACATCTTTAAGACACATTCGGGAAGGAGACATCGTGTGATAGTTTATCTCATATCAGTGAAAATATCCACAGCTGCTGGTCACTGATGATTCAGGAGCATACGAAAATAACTCATATAAAATTAGAATCAAGTGCTATTTAGAGACGTAGCATGTTTCCTGAATAAACCAGCCTGAATAAGAGGGGGAAATACCCAAATGGCATTTTTTAACCTTAAAAACAGATGAGCACATATCCTACAACTTACCAGAACACACGTATGACTAAAAAACCACCAACGACTCAACATAATATATCCACATAATGAATCAATCACCGAATAAAATATACAGTAAAGCTCATTGTTTATGCACATCTGTATTATGATGTCATCAAGTTTTAATCATCAAATTCAAACATTTAAAGTTAGGTCAGAATAGTACTGTGTCTTTTAATATTCATGTGTCGCATCAGCTGATAGTTTACATTATAGCCCAGTTAGTTTAGCTCTGATTTTAGACTGCAAACAGCCAAAGTAAAACCACAAATCACCTGTTTTCTGGATTATTTGTGTGAAAATAATGCTGAATTAAATGGACTTTGCTAGAATGTTGAAAAAAAAAAATCACATAAGTTGAGTTTAACGATTGGCAACACACCGTCACCGAATAAATGACACATAAAATAAACATTTCAGATACAGAAACCAACAAATACATAATGACTGATTGTATGTATTATATTATATGTATATTGTACAGGATGTTTACATTATGGAGAAGTTATTATTTTCTTTCAAGGGTCAAAGGGAATCTTTTTTCACTATTCGGTCAAATTGGACAGACTGTGTAAAACGTGATTGCTATGATTTTAATGTATCAGTTATGTGTAAACATTTACATGATATGCATTCCTGTTTAGGTTTGTGTAAACATACACACCTTTATGTGCTTTATCCTACTGAAGAAGAAGCGGAGCAAGCCCTCTCCTCCTACCTACTTTTTTATAATTGTTCTTTTATTCAACTAAAAACTTGGAGTAGATGCGGGCGCTAAAATGTACCTGAAAAGGAAGTTTTGTATGATTTGCTTTTCCAAATAAACAAAAAATGTGAAGAAAAAATTATATCTGTCAATATAGTGTAATTTTTAGTTATGTCTTCTTGCATCTTTTCTTTCTACTTTATGCATATTTGTCTTCAGTTGTTCTTGTCTTGTTTCGTATTTTGTGACTTACACCTCCCTGCTGCATTTCACATGACTTTGGAGCTCTTAATCGGCACAAAAAATGTTTCCATACATACTCTACTTATGACAGAAGCAGAGTATATATGAAGTACTCTCACATCTCATATCTGACAATCACAGAACATTTATTTCTAATATTGTTTCCGACCATTAGCTGTGTATTACAATATATTCTTTCAGCTTCTTAACACCTCTACTTCCCTGGTGGGCATCTTCATCTTCTTAGCCACATGGAATTTCAAGTAAGAGGGTGAATCATGGTTTGCTTCAGCATAATGTTCTTCAGCAGCATCATCCAAATTACCAGTATGAATTGCATTTTTATATTCAGAGGTTTGATGCGTGTCTTCTACTTGTCATCATCTATTAGACAGTTTCATCTTTAAATAAAGATTTAACAAAGAAAAAGACTGTCATACTGTTACACATACCTAAATTAATGGTTCCATTTAGCTATTCATGCTTCTATCAGTAAAAACACCTCTTTGATTTAAAGATAGAACCGTGTAACCAGTGACAAATCTATACACTATTTGTGGCAAAACAAAGGCTTAAGCCACACTTCTAACAGTATATACAGTAAATTGAATAATCTTCTCTGTCCAGGGGGATCATATCCTAATCCGAGTGTTTCTCTGGCCTTAAAACTCGGAGATAAGTTTGTCTAGACATAGCCTTAATGTACTGTGCTCTCTTTTTGGAGGACAGACAAGAGGCCACAGCAGAGGAATGCTCTGAGTGGGTTTTAACCTTCACAGAGGTTTCTGTTTTCATCTGGCCAACGGTCAGGTTGTACTTGTACGTTCTAAACTCTGCTGGCGGCTTCATAGAAATATAATTCTGGAGTTAGACGTCACGCCTGAGCTGAAATCACAGATGGAGATAAGAACAGAGTGAACAAAAGACTGACATTGCTCGCCTCTAAAACCTTTATACACTGAGTGGATGCACAAACACGGACACACTGAATCTGAAAGGAATATCAACACAGAAACGCAACTTTTTACTAAACAAACAGAACGACAACATTGCGGTTAAATTAAATGAACATATTTCTTTTAATTACACTGTGTGAGGACATGAGGCAGCACTCCTGAGAGGATTACACAATATATTTTCCATATGGTGTTAACTTAAATGTGCATTGTCATCAACGGCAAAAAACATCTTGCTCAAGCTAAAATCTGTAAAGAAACAACCATCTGTTCCTTTGCCGCTTAGATTTTGCTAAACAGATAATCCTCAGTCCCCCTAAAAAGATGTAAACTGAGCCATAGTTACATCTGGAGGCCACAAGGGGGCTCAGTACCTGCAACGGGAAGCCGGACACAAGAGAATGTCAATGGACACATAACTTAGTGTTGACTTTAACTCAATCAGTGGCATTTTTTTTTTTAGATTTTTCAGAGTTTAACAAAGTGCAAATGCAACCTGAGCAAAATGAGAGAGGATACTCAACAGTCATGCATATACATGTCACTAATCTATTTAGGGTTTGACTAAAATAGGACAAAAAACATTAAACCAAACCAATGAGCCATGATCACATCACCCCTGTTTTGGCATCTTTCAACGACCTCCAAACATTTCCAGGTTTTACTGATAATTTTTATTTTATGGCCTCTTTCTGAGCTGCATCCCTGTCTTCTTAGGATGTATTCTGAGATCCTACAGCAGAGATGATTTGTATGTTCCACAGCAAAGAGGACGATATGCCTGAGGAAATCAGGTCAGCTGGGTCAGTAATCTCCCATAAGTCCCTTCTTAAAACATACTTTTACAAGAGGGCCTTTCCTGAATTTGCTTGAGTAGTAATTTCCTTGAATAGCTGTTGATCTACACTGCACTGCTGTCACCTTACAGCCGCTATGTAATATTTATATATATATATATATATATACATATATAATTCATGGTTATAGTATGGTCATTTCAACTATAAACTTTAATGTCATTCATGGGTACTACTACAACTACACTATTATATCATTTAGATTTTTAGATTTATTGTATATATAGAGTGTGTGTGCTGCATTTTTATTGATGCTAAACCAAAAAGCTGCAAAACTGCATCTGATTGTTTATTACTGGTGAAAATAAAACGCCTATTCCCTTTTATTGAGTCTTATACCAAATAGATTTCTATTTATTACTTAAGTGCTACATATAACTATAACTCAATTGTAGTTTAGATAAAAGACATTTATTCCAAGGTTTTCATTTATGTCTTTTTCTTTTTATCTACATTCTTCTTTTTTCATTGGTCCACTTGTCCTGCCAGACTGAAAAGCAGTTGTTGTCATGTGATCAACATGGTTAGTTAGGTTTGTTTCATGGCCTGATGAAGACACTGGTGTGATGATGATTTTGAGGGTTAATTGCAATTAATCTCTAAAATAAAATAATCAAACATTTCTGTCCATATGAAAAACCATCTACATTGTATTGCTGATCTGAGAATTTGTTATTCTTCCACTATATTAAAAAATACAGATTCTTCATCTTAACTTAATTGTGTTGTCCTAAATAAAGTCCTTTATCTGCCCTGATAAAGCCTCTGTGTAGCTGGTGATGATGTCCCTATATGTCATAAAGGACTTTAATTCTTCTGCTTCATACTTGTCTGTGGTTGTTATATTTAGACACTACTTACTTATTGATTTTGTATGATTTATTTCATTTGCAACTTTTTGCCTCCTTGTTTTTCATACGTTCCACCTGAGTCCTTGATGAGCAAATGATTCTTTCGTAGACATTTACAATTTGTGTTTTTGACCTTTTTTTTTCTTCAACATTTATGAAAAAAATTCGACAAATGTTGGTCCTAAGTTAGCTTTAAGACTCACTGCCCCATCCTCCTTGAATAATTTACAAGAGAACCTGAAACAGTCAGACAAATATGAATCACTTTTGAGGATATTGAGATTGTTTTAGATTATACCTATAAATAGATGAATAGCAGTCTGATTTTTATTCGAAATCCAGTGGATGGTAGGAGATAAATAGGCCAAGAGGTCAGACACTGCTGCAGCACTGATTTCATTACAGATATACAGCTGTGATGCCCAGACGCTTACAGTAGGATATCTCAGTGGCGTGCTTCATGATCAAAGTAATGAAACAGCAGGCCTCATCTGCACAGCTGTTCATTTTGTGTTGACATCCTCAGACAGCACCTGGACTCTGACTTGGAGCATTGAGACTCAAGGGCGAATGAGGCATTAAGGCGGGAGGCTGGAAAACTAATACCAAGAGACTGAAACAGAATGCTCAGGGTCATGAGGTGAGACCAAAAACAAAGGGTGGTGCACATGCCCAAATGGGCCCATTAAGTTAAACTGAACAACTCAGTAGTAAACAGGCTATGAGCTGCCTAATTGGATGGCCGCCTCATGCTACTGATAAACCTCATCCCTCTGTTTTGTTCCATTTATCCCCACTCAGCTGCTCTCATCCTGTGTCATCAGCCTGCAGATCCCTGACATGGGATGGACTGATGTAAAGTGCTGCTAACAGGAAGGGCTTTAACCACATGGGCTAACCTTTAACCCCTCTGGAAGAAGCCCCCTCCCTCCCTCACTCCCTCCCTCCAGCCGCCATCTGTATTCATTACTCGCTACTAAACTCCAATAAGGTTGAGATCCAAAGTAGTCGTCCTGAGCGCAACAGGAGCTGTTTACTTCCTGGAGATGGGTGTCCTACTTTCTTTCCCAGGACAATCTGTCCATTGTCTCCGTGCAAGCATCTACAAATTGCCTGCCTGACAATCCAATAGAGGCTGAATTAAGAACCTGAACTCTGGACTAAGAACCTTCACACGCAGCTTCCCCTTGCACTAGAGGTGACAAATTAAAGGAAAACATTCGGCTTCAATGCACTGTGGATGGCCATTGCACATGTTTTAGATCATTTTCATCTAAATCTGTGAGCCCTCATGCCCTATGAATCAGAGCACCGTCATCCTGAAAAAAGACCACTCCCATTACATTTTTTCCCTTTAAACACACACTAATATCCACCACCAGTTTCTCATTCAATGCAGTAACCAAATACATAACCTGATGATGTGAGTGTGGGAGTTGTTTTAATCACTATTGCTAAAGAAAATGTACCTAATGAGAATGGAATATTCACAGATGTAGTAGCTTTACATTTATTTCACTTATGCTGTTTCATTTTCATGAAATAGCAGCCAGTCATAGAAATATGACACCACTGACAGGGTTCCAAATGAAACAGGCCTGTATAATGAAGATATATGCATTGAACATAATGTATTAACTCTACAAGTTAATCATAGAAGATATTTTAATACAGATGTGTCATTTATTGTACGTTTAATTTGTCACCTGTCCACAGTTCAGTTACTTTCCTTTTAGATCACCAGACTTTTTTTTTTAGAAGAGCCAGGCCTATTCCAAAATCTTATTAATGATATTAATATTTATTGATTTATTTCTGGCTGCAACTGGAGTCTAAAACAGGAGAGACCTACTTATTAATCTCAGCATATTTGTTCTGCATATACAGTACATGTTATTGCAAGTAAAAGTCCTAAAACTACAAAAGTATCAGAATCTAAATATTATTTCGCATTTCTTGTTTATAGTATAAGCAAAAACTAGGAGAACTGAAGGGAATCTACAGACACAATGGATAACACTGATAAAAGATAACTCTGAATGTGATTATACTACAAAAAAATGTGATGTAAGCATTGTAAGTAGTGATGATGGTGCACATTTGATCAGCCTGGTGCCTTTATCTCCTCAGTGTGACGCCTCTAAAGCAGACTTCATGCTTGTTCTGGTCCACAGACTGGTGTAATGGGAGCGAAGCTTTGTGTCCCACAGATGTCTCCAGAGAGCACAGAGAGTTTTGCCAAGCAGAAGCAAAACCAGCTGAAAACCTCTCCTCCCCTCCTGCGGTGTGGTTAATTTTCATTGTAAGTCCTGTCTGTTCTCGGTTGCAGAGTGGACACTTGGGTCAGAGTGGCTGCAGCCGCTTTACTACATGGGTGAGAAAATAGCAATATGCTTATATATGTGTGTTTAATCTGAATTTTGATGCAAATAAGCATGCAAAGTTGAATTTCATAGAGCGTGCGTGTGTGTGTGTGTGTGTGTGTGTGTGTGTGTGTGTGTGTGTGTGTGTGTGTGTGTATCACTTAGCACAATAGGGCGAGAAATTCCTAAGAGTCCAAAGATTGGAGAGGGGGCATGGGGAATAAGGGTGGGGTGTCAGATTAGACCACCTGTTCCACCATCAGGCACAAAAACACACACTCATTCCTGTCTTTTATCCTTCCCTCTCACACACTTGTCGTCTTCCACATTCCCTCTCACTATCTTGCTTTAAACTTAATAAAACCCATTTCTTCTCTCGCACACACATTCACAGACACACACTCGCTCTCATAAAATATCTCCACCGCGGCTGCTTCGCTCTAAGCTAATTTTGACTGCATTCCATTTCAGTCACATCTATGGGAAACAGACAAAACAATTTTGCTGATAACTGTGGCTGAGAGCCGCAGGGACTCACACACTTTCACACACTTTCACACACAGACACACACATGCATCGGACAGTTAGACATATGTCGCCTTGCCGCCAAAAAAAGGCCTCCAGGGAGTTTTGTACAGACAGAAGCATAAACACAGCAGCGTCACAGCGTCCACATCAATGAGGCTCATCAGGCACAACCAGGGATTCCCTCTGCTACTGTCAGACATATTGGGCCTGGTTTATATAATAATGCAGGGGTCAGTGTCACATAAAAACCTGCTCACGTCTTTGTAATGTTACTATAAGTAGCTTATATAAGTGTGAACAGACTTCTATATAACTCTTGGATTCTGAAATGGTGACTATAGGTACTTTAGATAATGCTCTCAGACCTTCATCGTTGAAGAGTTAGTAGTAATTCTTAACTTATTCTACACAATTAAGTCCTGATTGACTGGGAAAAAATAAGGAACTTCAACTGGATTGCACTGGTTACCTGCTAATAATAAGCTGACAGGTGTATTTACTGTTCAACATCTTTTCAACCTACATGTGGAGTAAAAATATTTGAACTCAGTATATGATCCCTATAGCATTATTTCCAACTACGTGGAGGTTGGAGTTGGTCCAGCATAGGAAAAATAAATAAATAAATAAATAAATAAATAAATAAATAAATAAATAAATAAATAAATAAATATAATGACACAGAGCACATACAGAGCTTGGCCAAAAAAAACTTAACTCAGCAAATAGATAAGATCATAAGATAATAATTACTGCAGTGATTAATACTTTTCAGTAGGAAACAAGTTTGATTCAGGGGAGTAGCTTCTCATTTCTTCAACAACCATTAGTTTGTAGAGAACATAAAGATTGGATTCAATGGAAAAAGGTCATGTGATCTGATGAGTCCAGGATGACCCTGTTCCTACCCATCATGCCTAGTGCCTACAGTACAAGCCTGTAGGAGCAGTGTTTAGGTCATCAATGTTATGTGTCCATATGTGTTATGTGTTCTGGAAATAAATGCACTGAAATTGGATATATTTATTGAAACAATACTATAATGTAAGCTAAAGAGAATTACTAGAAATATCATCACCATGTGTGACTTTTTTTGGACTTCTCTATTGTCTGAATGTATTCATACTTTTCAAGCACAAACACATGAATATCCAGTACCACTGGAGTTGTTCTTGTCCAGTTTGATCTCTTCCTCTTTTCTAGAGAAACCATTTTCACAGAACTAACTTCTCTCTGTAGCTCTCAGGCTGTTACAGCGGAGAAAAAAAAACACTTGTTCAAGTCTGATGGATGTGGTCAGGCAGATCTATCTCAGACTCTGAGTTCACAGGGTAATAGTCACCACAACCCAGCCCACGTCTGCCTTAATGACTATTGATCTGTGAGCACTAATGGCCCCAGCTGAGATGCACCCAGTCTGGCATTTAATCATCCTGTTTTGCAAATTTTCTTGGTGTCAAGCAGGGTGTTTTATAAAGTTATTAAACCAGACACCTCTGCCGAGGATGAGTTACATCATGGGCAGAGACTGAAGCTCGGCATTACTCGGATGCTGAAGAATGTAGCTCAGACGGATTCTGCTCACAGTGAGACGATGTCCCACTGCTGCTCTCCATTCACCACATAGACACTTTATATAACCAGCCCTTTCCTGTCCCTCACTGGCCACTGCCCTCTTTATCACTGATGTGTGTTCAAACATGTGTGTCTTATGTTACATAGACAACCATGAAACAGAGACAATGGCAAGGACAAATTCAGATCCTGCATGGTGATGTCCTGTGTACTTTGCAGCCTTCCCATGACTGTAGTAAACAGTACATGCTTCAGTTTACACTGAACTGTTAGCTGATGTTTACACTGCTAAATGACAGTACCTCTTTAGATGTCATACTGTATATCCAGAATCATCTTAAAACACCAGGCTGATGAGGCCACTTTAGTGTAAACACACAAAGAGGACGAAAGCCGGAAGAGATAAAGTTTTGCAGCCGCACTGCTAAATTAACGCACAGTCATGTGATGAACAGGAAGTACTGTAATCATATTTGACCATTACGTCACAATCTGGTCCATCTATCAAAAAGTGACACTGCCCCAGCCTTAGTGCTGCACCAAGGCCATGCCGTGTCAGCATTTCACTGCACTGCGCAGGCTTATAAATAGTGTTTGTTTCCTGTCTGCTATATTATGCTGTAAGCCACACCATTCTAATTTTTTTGCAGAATGTGAACTCATTCAGATTGTGTGTGTGTGTTTGCAATACCAAGGCCACGACCCGTACATGTGGCCTTCACATGTTTTTCAATACAACGCTCTGAGTTATTGCCTGTGGTTCCCTATTTGGGAGAATAAGGTTATGAGATAAACACATTACAAACAAAAACAGAATGTGAGCACGTATCAAGGTTACTCTTGACAAAAATGGACAAATAAGGAAAACTAGGCGGGGGGAAAATGTGACAAACAATGTGGCTCAAAAAAACAAGACTTAAGAAAAAATGTATCTCACTAAAACTGTAGAAAAAGTTTTCAATTATTTCAGATTATATCATGCATTAAGATAATTTTACCACACTATAGCAGAATATAGTTTGTATGTTCTGCGCATGATTTTAATTCATTCAGAGAAAATCCATTATTAAAAAGTGTTGTGTTCTGAATATGGACTTTTTCCTGACTTTTTTTTTATACAGTACAGCTGTAAAAATACTCAACATCAGAAAAAAGACTGAACCTAACATTAAAACTGGACTATAATTAAGCATCATCATACAATAAAAATGGAACCAAACTAGCGAACATTTCAAAAACAAACTATAGCATCAGTGTCTATGTATGCACGTCCTTAAAGCTACATTCATGACAGAAGCCCCTGATTCTACATGTGTGTTCACCCATGCACACCCAAACACATATTGTCTGGTTGGCAGACGTGGTGACATCATCCACGCTATACTGGGGGCTAACGTCACCCTGACCTGACAAAATCAGGAGATGTTCCCCCCTTTGACCACATGCATAATTCACTCAGAGGAAGGGCAGGGCTGCACTGTGTCACCCGTACGCCTCCCTAAACGCCCAAACCTGCTGCTCGCACCACTCCCCACCTCAGGAGAGGAGACAGAGCATCAGAGGAGACAGAGGGAGGGGGAAATGGGGGTATGAGGTAATCAATGACCAGGATACACACACTGCCGGTGAGTTGAAATGAGGATGGGGGGGAGAGGAGACTGGCGCTCTCCTCCTCCTTAGACCCATTCATCATCACCAGATTCAAACTCCAGCCTCTGTGAACATCAGCGGCTGAAAAAAAAAAACACACACCAAATATTTGATAGCACTTCTAAAATATTTAAATGACTGAGACAAAAGCCTCCATCAGGTAAAAACCTCCTTGTTGTAACGGTGCAGCTCTCGTCAGTGAGAGTAAACAAGTGGAGCTGTGGATGACACGCTCTGGAAAGGCTGCTGACATGAGTACACAGTGTAACAAAGCGTCCACTCGTCTGCTTTGAATGAACACACCGGCAGCTCTGGATGTGAAGCTGGAGAGTTTCTGAAAAGAACCCTGTTGCATGACATCCCATCTCACGCTTTCATCCTCCGGTTACTACATGACACAGAGGACGGGCCACACCCCTTCTCTTCATTCTCCATCTCTTTCTCCCCTTATCTCTCAAGTGTTGCTCTGGTAATCCATAACCACAGATAAGCCGGGGGTGTTTTGAGCTGTGTCATCCCTCCAGAGGCCTGGCACTTGGCGGTGGTTGCAAGATGGCAAGCACAAACCCCTCCACCCCCCTACACCCCCTCCTCACCCCCTTCCCCAAGAGTGAAACCTATTTTACCATGGAGCAGAAAACACACCCTGCAGGATAAGCGGCGTTTGTTTATGTCTTGGGGGAAAACGGGATGATGGATGCTTTGGAGCTGTGTAAGGTGTGGAGCACTCTACATTAAGTGTCCCCTTCACTTCCCCTTCAGTCCCGCCCTCCTTTTTCCCTCTCCTCTGCATCCTCACTCACCTGGTCCATGATTTCAGCGAGCCTCCTCCCTCCTCCTGTTCCCAGTCATGGCACGAGATCACCGGCTGCCTCTCTTCTCTTCTTTCCGTTTGTTTTCTTTTCCTTGTTCAGTATTCCCAAAAGCAATCTCCTCACACAGGCGAGGCAGCCTGGCAGCCGACCACTGCTGCTGCTGCTGCTGCTGCTGCTGTGCTGCCCCACACAGGCATGATTCTGTCTCTCCTTGTGTCTCTGAGTGTGACAGTCTGATACATCCAGCCGAACACCTCTGCTCTGTCTGTTCCTCTGTCTTCTGTGCTTCTGCTGCTGCTCTGGGTGGAAGCTGGAGGACAAAACAGGGCGTGTGTGGGATCCTCACCTATCTTCTTGATAAGAGAAGAGAGGAGACTCCCGCTCTCCGTTTTCGTTCTCAAGCTCTTTCACTCCTTCCCTGCGTAAACTGGCCCCTTGCCTCGCCTCCCCTCCCTCCCACCCTCTGTATCTCCACTTCCCTCCTCTCTTTCCATCTCCCCTCCCCCCTCCTGCTGCAGCTGAAGAGAGCCAGAGCAGGCGAATGAGAGCGAAGGAGCGAGGCAGAGAGGAGGGCGGAGGGCTCAGATTGGCTGCTGGTTGAACCATGTGACTCCCGGCAGAGGACTGAGGGACCCTCTACCAGCTGTCCAGCTCATGCTTCCCTGAAAACCTCAGTTGCCATTGACAACAGCTGCCGCGCAACACACCAACCACAGATCCCTAGACACAAAGCCATTGGCTGGAAGGATTTATTGCCTCCGCCTCCTATTGTATGTATGTGTATATGTGTGTGTATGTGTGTGTGAGGGGGGCATGTTGGGACGTGTAGTCCTCTGTGTTTGGTAGCAGACAGATATCCCCGTGCTCATGCAGGAATGTTTTCCCCTGTACATGCCTCTCTGCAGAGATGTTTATGCATGAGTGTTACATCACCTGAGCTCCAACATAAAAGAAAAGGCCAGCTCATATCATGAACACTGAAACTCTGTGAGTACAGGTGGTCACAGAGTAAATCCTAACATGATAGAAAACAATGGTGTCAAGATACAAAGATCCTTCAATTACACTACAAGGCAATTATTTTTGGTATCCTGTTACTTGGGATACCTGTTTTAGTTGAAGACCCGAGGACAATGGATGAAAATTACTAACTTCTGCTAAAATTTGGCATATTTACATCTGGTTCATTAATGTGCACTATACCTTTTTAAACAAAATTATAATAATAATAATAATAATAATAATAATAATAATAATAATAATAATAATATAGTAAGTAACACAGTATATATTTTTAGTTTGAATATAAAATTTTTTACCCAAAAACAAGGAAAGTATGTAAAAAAAAAAGTTAAAGAAAAAAAACATTCAAAAAGGAGCATGATGAAGTACAAGTTATATACTCCTGCCCCCTTGCAATCATCTACAATACAGGAAAAAAACACAAAAAAACTATGTTACAGAAACAATATGTGGAGTGCTGATCTCAGATTGTGCATCGAATTGCCAAACTATATCTCAGATTGACAGTCATTGTTTTAGCAGGTCTTACGTATTTATGCTTGCATTGTGTCAGCTATCAACAAAAACCTCATAAGATCTTTGCTTACTGCCTCTTTAGCAAACACACACTAATTGCAACATATGCCATCTGTTTCTAGCCTAGTAAACTAGCCCGCCTCTAGTGGCAAAAAATATTTTTTGCCTGAATCGTTGGTCTCGGCACGCTCCATAGAGCCTCAGCCAGGTCCGGTACAAATTAACCGATCCAATCACAACGCTCCATCTGTGTAGCGAG
>JAQQZY010000028.1:18113209-18125430 GCA_030068375.1 Ostorhinchus rueppellii | reverse complement strand
CGAACAATCACTCTCACATTCACACCTATGGGCAATTTAGATTAGCCGATTAACCTATCAGTGCATGTCTTTGGATTCCAAAATTCTCAGATAATTTAGTAGTCAGACATAATTACACAGAGCATTTTATTCAGTGGTCACAACTTAAATTATGCTCATTTTACACTAGATTTACTCAAGACAACAATTAAAAGAAAATGTAAGTGTCTATATTATAAAAGGGAAGCAGAGTCTGTGTGTGTGTTTTGGGTGTCACAGAAAATCCAGAAAGAGCTGACTTCTGTAGTTTGGCGTACTTCTGTATTTTTGGTCAAGGAAGAGACTAGCAAAAATGGCAAGTAGCTTGGACCAATATTTTGGGAGATATTAGTAATTTTGGAATACAATAGCCTTACAAATGTGCAGGATCACAGAATCCTCTTTGAAGTGGGTTACCTGGCAACAGATCAACAATAGGGCCACGTTGCCATAGTGTCAAATTTCATCTGCAGAAACCGATATGCCAGCTGAGAGGTTATTCAACTGAAAATACCAGTGGAATTAACCAAGAGAGTAAAGAAAGTAAAAGACTGAACTCTATCAGAGGATCTAGAACATACTAGAGCGAAAATAAAACTAAAATGGAGGGCTATGTCACATTTACAGCTTGTAGGACTTCCCAGTCATTTGAAATATCATACATAATTATAAATGTCAAATTAGTATGATTGTTATTTAATATTCCTGGAAATAAACTAAGAAATGAAGTAAAAACAAACTCAGAGCATTATAGATGACAATGTAAAGAAAACTAAGCACAGACAGAATAAAATGTTTACCACTGTACTCTGTCTGCTGTTACATCTCTTTCACACTGGTTGGCATTTATTTATAAATCCATCCTTGAGCTGCTCCTATCTCATCTTTATACGTACATGTTTTAAAACCTAAAAGTGATCTGTTCTGCCTTCTCAGAGCATCTCATAAAAATTCTGGTTTCCAGAGTTAAAAATGAGTTTTTTTAAGATTTGCTACACCTCATTTCATGACATATTTACAGAAGAACTTGAACAAGTCAAAACTAACTCCATAGAAATTAAATAGAATAGGAAATAGAAGGATTGAAATCATTGAAAATTGCTGTATTTCTCCGCATAAGGTTGAATTTTTCTTTTATTGAATAAAATATTTTGTGATTAATTTTATTCAATAATCGCATATTGTGTGTATTTATTTGTAATGGATGAAAGATGTTTGTTTTGCCTTGACATATTGTCGTAATAATGTTTACCCTGCTCTCTTTTCCAGGTCCCTCTTAGAGAATAGGTTTTTGATCTCAATGAGGAGTACACCTAATTTAATAATTTTGTATGATGCAATATTTATTTCAATACAAAATAATATTACAAAATTGGTCATTATCATTTTTATCCCAGACCTGTTGGCAATGAAACACTGGATTCATTGAGTCCTAATAATTTTCTGAATGTAGCAAATAAGAGAAATAAAAATACAGACTACTGATATAGTAATAATTAAAATGTATGAAGTAAATTCACATTCAAGGTATATTTTCGTAAAACTGTGAAACATTTTCAAACATATTTGATAACACACTATTGCCTCATTTAACCTAATTTTAATATTGATCGACTTCTCCAAAAGGTTGCAATGTTACAAACACAGCAGTGAATGTAAATTCAACCATCCACTGATCCATTGATCCAACTTCCTCTGCTTGTGTGGGTCTGATTAGGAAAAGATGAATGGGATAGTTGAATTTACAATAATTGTTGCCGTTGAAGATCTCATAAAGTGTTATTTGTATCTTGCTTTTTGATAAGGTGAGAAAAATAACATTCATATACTTGTAAGAATTATATATGCTTTTTTTTTCTTAAGTGTTGAACTATAACTGAAAAACTTTACATTTTTTTTAAACTGACAATGATTGAATTAGAAAAACTGACTAAAGAAGAACCAACATGTACAGAAATCTTCTTTATTTGTCATAATATGTGAAATACTGCAATTAACTCCCAAAATCCTTTGTGCATCAGTAAACTTAAATATATTTATATGCAACAGAACAACGAGGTATAATACTATAATGATAATAACAGGTGAGGTATAATATAACACTGTTTGCTTTATGCATGTCAGTTACAAACAAAACCCAACAAATAATAGACGTTATTGTGTTGTATTTACCAGTGTCGAGGATAATGTGGTACTGATTTCAAACATTAACAGAGAGCTGTGGCAGAAATGTTGTATTGACACATGACCCTTTGACCTTTAGGGAAATCCTGACTGTTGTGGTGAACATAATATATTGGCAATATATTAAAACCTTGATATTAATACTGAGGACAGGCGGGAACCACACAGGGCATCTCTGTGACACAAAACAAACAAAACAAAGCATAAGTTGAGGTTGGCTGCACACCCTGCATGCATCCTACACACCATCACAGTGATATTAAAAGGCAAACCCTACACCTGTATTGTATCAAACGTGTCTCAACCATTCTGCATTCACAGGAAATTGTGCAGCAATGACAATTTCTTCCCCTCTACAAATAATATAGACATGCATGATTGTACAAAACACAGATTGGTTAGACAGGTAATCGGGATGGACAGTCTTGGCCAAACTGGAAAAATCCTAGAAAGGAGGAGGCTGATAGTGTGATGACAGTGCAAAAGGGAGACAGTCAGGCAGAAAGTTTGGCTTCTGCTGCTTATCCATTTGTTTTCCTTCTGAGCTGGAACACACCTCACATCCCACAGGTAACCTCCAATGGAAAGCCATTTCTTCTCCCTGAAACAGCAGCATGGATCAAACATTTACAATCTATCATCGAAACAAAGAAGTATTGCATGTCAGCTGGCGCAGGTGCAGTTCAACGGATCAATTGAAAACACATTATAACCCAACCATCTCTTCCATTATACAAACTGCTTTCACATCATATGAATTTCCCGCTACTATCAGATATTTTACATCTTAACAGGGTTATTTGATTAGAATACCTATTTTATGTAATGAAGCACTTCCTCACCATTGTCCGTGATGGAAACCAGGGATGCAGATGAAGAAAAACAGTCATCCTTCCTGCACCGCGACGCCTCATCACAGCATGTAGATGATGTAAGAAAGAAAGACGAGGCCCATGATGGCGAAAAACATCAACACCAAAATGTCCACCATGGTGGAGACGCTGTCAGACAGGACGGTGTTGGATGTGAAAGGACACGCAGCGCAAACAGCAGCTCCACAGCCGGTGCAGGAGAATCGGGTAAGATCGGAACTCTTCGGAAATGAACCCAAGTGACAATCGGCTCGCTCCTCCCCCCATTGCTCACACAGAAACCGGAAGTAGATATTACGATTACGGTCCTGAATTTATACTTTCAGACAGATTTTGACTTGTAAATAAGTCCGACAGTTTGTGCAGACAACATTATTTATTGGCTATTAAAAATGATTGCTTAACAAGAACGAGGACGCGACCTGGACACGATATAGCCAATGAATACACGACCTGTCGTGCCAACTTCCGGGAAAGGTGCCCACGTGATTTTTCACTATAACGTATGTTGTATTAAACTCATGAAAACTAAATTAGGAAATGAACTGAGTGCAACGAGCGTTCATCAAAATTTTACGAGTTATCTTAACATAAAACAAATAATGCAGTGTCATAGATTTAGATACCACATCATTATCAGCAGCAATGTTAATAAACGTATTTCCCATATTAATCCATAAATTACACTATTTACTGCTCATGTATTAAACTAATTATGGGGTAATAAATAATGTATAAAAAAGTGTGTAGTAAAATCCTACTACTACTACAACTACTACTAGTAGGAGTAATAATAATAATAACAATCATCATCATGTTTGCTACTGGAGGAAAAACATCTAAATGTCCTATCTTAAACCAACGCCTTTCACCATGTATTTACATTATCTGCTGATAATGTGTGAAACTGATCAAGTTTATAAACAGATATGAAAATTAAGCCCAATGAAGAATAAACCTAAGTAGCAGACCCTGTCATCTTGGCTCTAAAATATTCAGAAAAGTTTCAAACTTTTCTGATCAAACTCATATGTCTGGGGTGTCAAACTCTGGGTCCTTAAGGGCCGGTACCCTTCATGTAGATATTTCCTTCTTCCAACACACCTGGAAGCCCTTACGTCATTATCAAGCCTCTGCAGAGCTGGATGATGAGCTGATCATTAATTGTACCAGGTGTGCTGGAAGAGTGAAATATCTAAAACCTGCACAATACCAGCCTTCGAGGACCAGAGTTTGACACCTGTGCCATATCTTGATATAATCACTCACCATGCTCATCACTTTGTTGGCAAAAATAAAAGTCAAGGTGTGAGAGAAAAAAAATGAATATTAAGTAACATTCTTGGAAAAATTCTGGATTCAGCTGGAATAAGCTTCCCAGTTTGGGTAAAATCAGGTATTTTCCAGCAGCAGCAAAACCATTGTTGACCAGTGTTTTTATAATCTAGTAATAAACAGATATAAAACTATTATGCATCGTTACTTTTGGTTCCTTAGGTATATTTGATGTGATTTGATATTTTTACTTAATGATGCAAAAGTATTTCTATACTGTGGTATTGCAATTTTACACCTTCCACTGCTGCTTGATATAAAGTATCAATCACTTTTTTCTATTGCTTGTAGAATAAAGCCTCTGAACTTCTGCTTATGTAAATAAGTGCAAGTGGAACTTAAATACAAAAGTACAGTTTAATCAGCATTATGCATTTAAAATCTAGGGAAAAAAACCCCAGAAAGTAAGCCAAGAGCATTTATTATTGTAATTCTTTAACTGCGGAGCTAATTTTAGATGCTTTGTATACAAATGGTAAGAATATATTCCCAGTAATCATAAGAATTGCACAGGCTTTGTTGTGTAAAATGTAATGATAAACTGTCAGATGAACATAATGGAGTAAAAACTATAACACTTCCTTCTGAAACAACATTAATGTTAATACAGAGTCAAAAATGATTCCGTTATAGTCAACCTAGCAAAATAGCCAAACACTGACATTGTGCTACAGATTCCCTTGAGCTACTGATTAGGCATTTAAATTACTACTCAATAGACGATATGGTAGCTACCAACATATCTGTTTAACTCCAATAGCTTATCTCTTCAAAGTCATTCATTTTCAATTTTCTTTCCCCTTATTTATGTGTATCTGAACTTAAAAATATGCACGTGTGCATATAATTATATATGCGTCTGTACATATATTTGAAGGGGGTGAATATATTTTTGTACTTAGGTATATTAAGTCCTGCTGTATATAAATTTAATGAAGGTCCAGTACTTGGGGCGGGTAGGGGGGGCAGTTGGATAGGAATTGGATACAACAATTTCATGTTCAAGTTATTCGTTTGCCGTTATAAATTTGAAAATTTAAAATAAAAAGACCTTAATCAAAAAAAAAAAAATACTAAATAATAAACCTACGTGTGGACTATTCAAGTGACCAGATAGTTGTGACAGTAGGTGATAAAGGCATTAAAAAAAAAAAAAAAAAGTGGATTGGAGACAAAAACTGACCACTCAGCAAATATTTTCACCGAGCTCCCCGACAGATTAATTTAATGACGGTCTAAAGCACTTTAACATCTGTAGGATACACAACTTCGCTCAAGAGGACTCACAACAGTCTGAGAAAAAATGACATTTTATTGAATCTGCAGAATCATAAGTACAATTTGAAGTGCTGTAACAGGGCAACAGGAGATGATATCAGGTCCTTAATTCTGAATATGTAATCTGAGTTTTGAATGTGTGTCAATATGCATATGGTATATTTATCTTCATTAAAAAAAAAAAAAAAAAAAACCCCAACAAAATTATATCAAAAACAAAAACCAGTTTAAGATGGAATGCACATAACTGGTCTGAATGCTAAACCTGCAATTGTGGATAACATGATTTCAGTCTGCAAGTCTACAGTATATAACCAGTATCATAAGCAGGGGATGATTGGTCAGAAGCGCAGGAGCCTACGATGACAGCTGAAGGAAAAGAGGGATCTCAGCAAAAATGGAGGACAGGATATGAGACAGAAACCGAGTGGAGACAGGGTTATGATATGACGTTATGGTTCAGTAGATTGAGTGATGCCAGAGCAGAAGAGCGGTATTTGGCGCAAAGAGGTCAACTCCTGACTAATATCCAGGTCAGACAAACAACTTGCCCTGCCTCACAGTCTGGGAGATTGAGAGCATTGGGTCGGTGCCCTCTGTAGCCCCCCAGCTTCGCACACTTACATCATCACATGCTCATATTTGACTCCAACTTTGCCACACAAGCCTCCAACCCAACATGAGCCACGCTGACACAACAATGGCTGCCTTTGGCCACTTAAATATTTCATTCAGAACAACAACTGATAAACCTCAACCTAAACCTAAACGCAACAGACGCTTTGGACCGGCTGTAATCCGCATAGTAACAGAGGCTACGTGTGTTAAGTAGCTTTGTTATTAAATGAAAACCTAAGCACACGTCATAAGCCAGGAACAATGATCATTTCTCTTCAAGCCAAACAACCAACTCCTCAGTTTACAGAGAAACACACAACCGTGAGCTTTAAAACAGCTTCCGATCTAGCATCTGCTTTGCAAATAAACTCGCCCTGTTGTCAAATAGAGGTTAATGCAAAATACAGGCATACATACAGTACGTTCTTCCATTTAGTTTGGCAACTTATTTACCCAATAAATTTGGGGTTTTTCTGATTCAAAGTATGTTTTTATCAGCACTGTCACAATTCATCACATTAGAAAGTTGCAAAATTTTCATGAATGTTCAACACCAACTTGCACCACACTGGATTTTTTTTTTTTTTCAATGAGTCATTTTTTTTTCCAACTCAAATCACTTCCCCTTCGTCACATTCAAAAAAATATGAACCACTTTTTTTCTGCAGGCAAGCCACTTCCCAAAGCACCATGACCTGTAAAAACATTTCCCTAACTTACCTTTATGATACATATACAATTGTACAATGTCAACTAGCTACAAAGTGAGAGCCATGTTTCTTTTCTTTTTTTTCTTCTTTTTTTTTTAATAAAGCTGGAAATTATTTATTTGTCCCAACCCGCCCCACCTAAAAACACACCACCCTGATCCGTCATATCTGTGACAGTCACAGTGCATCGCAGGAGAGAATGAAACAGCAAGAAAAGGGTGAAGAGGTGTGTATGGTCAGGGGCCAGTGACATTATATACACCACTGAGAAATGGTCAGATATGGTGTTTAAAGTCTGATAATGTCCTCACAGAACGACAGTATTTGGAGGGAAAGAGGAATACAGCATTTCTGTGACACACCAGCAAATTAAATGCTTGATTATGTGTTTATGAACCAACTTTCTTCACATTTAGGTGACTGCCACCAACCAAATGAGGCTGAGGTTTATTTGTGCATTGATTGAAAAAAAAAAAAAACCAAAAAAAAAAAAACCTGTTGGCAATATAGAGTGAAATGAATACATAGGCATTCATGTGACTTCAACAGGCAGCCGGCTCCGTTCTGACCCGAAACAGCAGACTGATTAATCCCATGAAAGTCTAATACTGTGACTGCTTAACAAGTCCAGATTAACTCTTCTGTTTTGGTTCATAAACTGAGTTGCTGGTATTTTGATATAATAACTTTTTCTTGAGAATACAATAAGAAAGGCAATGGAATCAAACAGGATGGAATAACAACAGAAACATACACCACAGAAAAGGAACAATTTCACCCACGTGGAAAAAGACAGGAATGTATAATCACAAAGAGTGGAATCATAAAAAAAAAAAAAATACAATATATAGTTGTGCTTGGCCTTCTCTATTATAAATGGGATTTATCTTATGGTCGTTAAGTAACGGGGAAGGAATTGTTCCCATTTTCTATCTCCAAAAGATTTAACCATAAACCTTACTGTGATTCTCTCAGGACTGAAGGCATCCAGGCGGCAAAAAACAGGAATAAGGGTATATATATATTACAGTATCTCCACACTGAGGTGATATGTCCAGTGTGGCTGTAAGAGATGGACTGATAATGTCCCCTAACTTGTCCCTGATCCCTCCTGTACTGAATGACCGAGTGAGGCAATGACAGGAGGTGCTCTTCAGTTAGGCTACAATTCCAGTTTCACAACAATACCCACAATGCAGTGCTGAACAAGGGTGAACACACCAGGCAAGATGTGTCGCAACTATAAATATATTAAAAACCTCTTATTTAAGACTGATAAGTGGCTGATTGATGCAACAGCGACAGGTTTAGAGGTTAAAGGAATGTACACAAGTCAAAATATTCAAGCTTATTTTTGATAAGACTGAGATTTTACACTGTGTTTCCAGTCTGGCCAAGATAAAGCTGCAAAATGAATGACAGAAAAGAATAAATTGATGAAAACGCCATGCCCAACATACTATAAACTTACTTCTTCCTCAGAATAATGTCTGTTACTGTCCACTGCAATCATGGCAACCATGAGTTCACTGACTTCTTGGGGAAAAAAGGTTCTATATATATTTTTTCAATGCATCATTTCGCATTACCTTGAGTCAGGATTGTTAAGTGCAATAGCTAAGATGGCGCTGCATGACACGGCATGACCCCTGACATACTGCAATGAACTGTGAGTTTATCTTTTAAGACTTTCAATTTCCACTTGTGACAGCACGAGAGTGACGCCAGGATTGGGGAAAAGATAAGGAGGATGATGGACATCCCAACAGAGACAGACTTCAGCACACACAGACAGAAAGAGGCAGGCAGGCAGACTGACTGACAAACAGAGGACAGACAGACAGATAGACAGTCTGTGGTTGGAGAGCTGAACGGTAAGAGCAGAGCAGGGATGCAAAAAGGAGAGGGGAAGAGGGGGATGGGCTTTAACAGGACAGATTAGGGAAGAAGAATAAAATCAAGAGAAAGCGGCAATAAGATGAGATGGCACTGGGCTTTTCCATTCCTTCTTTCCCTCCCTTTCTCTACCTCCTCCTCTTTTTTTCTCTCCCTCATTTCTTTCCCTCACTCAGATGGCCTCGACGTAGTTGGCAGGCAGCATGCCCTGCTGGCCGGTGCGCTCCACGCGGCCGTACATCCAGCCCTCATCGATCTGCTGAACGTCTACGATTACGTCGCCATCCATGAAGGACACCTCATCGTCATCAGCAGCAGAGTAGTCATACACTGCTCTGTACCGTTTCTGTGGACACAAAAATGACAGTTTTTTTACTTGATTTTTGCAAATACTGAACAAAAGACGAGTAGGCAATTGACAAAGGCTCACCCCAGCGCTTGGAGGCGGAGCAGCGGCTGCCTGGCGCACTGGTTCAGGAGCAGGATCATAGTGGTAGTTCTGAGGAGCTGCAGAGGACTGGTAGGCTGCTGATAAAACAAATAGAAGACAGGAGCACAAATAAATGAACTGCAGACAGCTGGAAACATTTTATACTCTCTAACTCAAACACCAGACAACTACAGTCTGTAGTGAGAACCAGCAGCAGGCTGTAATCTTACAATGTGCAGTCTACATTTTGTGGAGGAGATTTAAGATTTCAACCAACACAGCAAATGCATGTTAACCCCAGGTATTTCTCCTCCTGTCTGTATGTGTCTGCCTGAGCTTTTCGAAAGAGTTAAGAAATCAAAAACAGGACAAGCCAAGACATGCATCCCTTGGTACTTGATTTCTCGTTACACAACCTTCTGAACAATGCTGTTCTGTGTACTCGAGTAAACCGGGCATGTTAATGCAAACACAGGTCACCCAAGTACTGAGCTCCACTCTTCAACTACGTTCTAAATCCTTTAAATGGCATTGGTTTTGAGTTTGAGCACGCAAAAAGTTCTCCCAGTAAAACCTTTTGCCATTAAAGTAGCTGCCCGTGGATTTGTCTATCCAATTGGAGGTTATTATAAAAAATGTGTAGGGTGACCTTGAGTGTTGTGAAAGGCGCCTGTAAATAAAATGCATTATGATTATTATTGTCCTTGAAATTTACTTCATGACAATGAGAGACAACAAGTTCTGCAACTATGTAAGTGTCCATAGTTGAATAGATTGAACTCAAGGTAGCAAACACTTCTATGAGTATTGTGGTTATGTGTGTGCATGTGTTCCAAATTGTACGTCTCTGAGTTTATCAACGTGGACATGGGTTTCCGACTGAGAAGGCCTTATAACCTCACTATACATATCAAACACATTTTCCCTCATGTCAAAGCAGGTGTCAGTATTTACAATGAGAGGAAAAATACTGTGAACTGTCGGGGCCACAGTCGGGCTAAATCGTGTTCTTTCCACTGCAAGTTTGATGTCAGCAGTTGATGTTCTGCTTCCAGGGCATCCCTCTTGAGTCTGTCTCACTCAACTTGCTCGGCAGTGTATCTCTTGGCCTGTGTCTTGCTCGCTCCAAATATTACATCTCATGAATAACAATGGACGACAGTGGTCATAAAGTGCAGTTTTGATAGGATTGTTTCGTTTGAGCATCAATTAAGGTGTATGTTTACAAAATGAAAGCTAATCACCTACAGGAGGAACGGGAAAACACGTTTTATTCCACACAGAAAAGTGATCAGGAGTCAGTAAAAAAAAACTCAATAATAGAAATAGGATCATTTTGGTTTTATTTAATATCATTCTGTAGACTTTGGGTGAATTGAGTCAATGTTACCGAAGGAAAGTTTCTAAAAATTTAAGCAGCTCCTTCAATACACTTCTAATAACACGTAACTCTTGACTGAAAATGTGCATGATAGTTTTATAAGGAATACCTGAAGAGGGGTTAGGTGGCTGCTGATGTGGGACCTCTCCTCCCATCTTCCTCTTCTCAAACTCCTCATGGTACTTAATCTGCAAACATAAACAGCAAAAACTTCAAATTTTCAAATCATTTACATTTCTAGGAAGCAACCAGTGTGTAGCTCATCTCATGTCCACCAGAGGTCTCCACTTTAATCTCTACATCACCCTTGTCTGTGATGATAGGTGGGGCGAGCTACGTGCAGCAAAGCCTCAGGCAGCAGTTTGACACTGCAAGGAAATGACATCTCAACGACAGGAAGTAGTGTGAGCTAAGAGTTGCATAGCAACCCTTGCTGACATATCAGGATAAACAGGTGAAGTCAAAAAGGGGAACTAACTCAAAGCGTTAATGCTTAGTGTAAGAATGAGCCAGCAATTTAAGGAAACAGGGAGTGGTCATTTATGTGACTAAGTACCACAGAATGCAACATACCCTTTGTATTACTGCTGACTAAAGGGTGAATGAATATTTCAAACAGTTCTCTTCGAATAAGTAACTGACACTAAAGAGTTGCAATTTCAGGTAGAATACACTCATGGTCAATCTATAAGTGACTTCATCAATATGACAAAGGCAGCATTCAGTGCAACAACATGAATCAGGCCCCCACTGATAAAACTTAAACTGAGTGACTTCTCTATGACTGCACTAAATAACCCTTATTACCAGGCTGAAAACAGTGACTCACAGTGCCTTGGTCAAGATTTACAACCCTGATTCTGTCCCTGCTTACACCCGCACTCAAAGAGCCCACTGTGCCGGCGGCATTAGTGAGGAGTGTATTCACACAGTGGATGGGCTGACGAAGTGTTTGTGCAAGGACAGTGAGGCGAGTGACTGAGAGAACACAGTGACTGTTCTCAAGTGCAATATGCTGTGTGAGAGTGTGTGAGGGAGATTATTTTTGTTTGTTTTGAAGGAGCAGGTTGAACAGATGGTATGTGTGTATTTACAGGAAGCACTGTTACTGAACTAACCCTGCTGCTTACGTCTCAATCTTTTCTGCTTCACAAGAGGAAACTTAAAGGAAATGGTACAGAATCAAAGTAAAATGAAGAGAGAAGAGTCATGGTGACAGTAAAGACACGAGTCTCGACAAGAAGATGGAGAGAACATGCCTTAAATTCCTGACATTCAGGGTTTGGTGCTCAATAAACTGGTTTCTTTCTTTGCATCCAGAGAAGAGGACAAAAAACAAAGTTATACAATTCATCTGAAGTAGTTGTTCCCTAATGATATGATGTGAATGATGCACTGATTACAAGCAGATTTCATGTTCATCAAATGTAAAATGCTTTATGTTGTGCCTAGATACATCCTAGATACATCCTTCCATAATGCTTTTATTTTGATGTGGT
>JAQQZY010000028.1:18095426-18113109 GCA_030068375.1 Ostorhinchus rueppellii | reverse complement strand
TATATATATATATATATATATATATATATATAATATATGTGCATCCTTCTCCAGTTTTCCTTGATCTCCAACACACAAGATCTTTCATCAAATGGAAGCAGTAATTACCCATCACCCTCCACACTAATTACGCCATTAGAGAGGCTGTTTTAGAGCTGGCTATGTGTATGATGTATGTATGTTTCACATGGAAATAAAGGTCTTTACAGCTGACTTAAGCAGACTGGGGACACAGTCTAAACACCTAAGCATTTCTGCACAACAGCCCTGTATTTACAGAAAAAAGGCAAATCAATAACTGGAGCTAAGGGAGACAGGAGGGGAGAGTGGCGGAGAATAGGGCATAAGGAGAGTGATTTGAGGGGAATTTCATTAGTTTAAATGAGGAGCTGTGTGAATAGAGGATGTACTTGGCATGAGACTGACATTTACTGATGTAGTAAGGAGAAGGACAAAAGGTGTAAAAACAACATCAGCATAGGGAAAACATAAAATGTCATTTTTATATACGAGTCTGGCGAAACTCTGTAATATATAAAAAAGGAGGAAATAAATGTCAACCAGTGAAATAATGCAAGCAACCAAGAAAGACAATCCTCCCACCTCCAGTGATTAACCTTATTTAGTTATGTAATCCTAAAGCTTCACAGGATCAGTCTAAAAGTCAAACTCGGCATACACTTCATGTCTATCAGGGCAAAATTGAATGTGTATGTGTCCGCAGATAAAATCTTTTGGTGTGTGGGTCCATAGAGTCAAGTTCATAGCAGTAATCACAAAACATGTTTAATATCACAGACTGACACTGCAGATCCATGATGTGGCACATTATGTGTCACCAGGAGACATGATACGAGATAAAGAAAGCATAAAGGTTTGAGGTGTGGACTGAAATGGGAAAAAAAAAACTGAACTACACCATGAGAATGAGTGTTTATACAACATTACTTTAAAGCATAGAAGTCAAACTCATTGTAGTTCAGGACCCACATACAGCCCAATTTGACCTCAAACCGGCCTGACCAGTGAAATAATAGCATAACAACTCATAATGGCAACTCCAAATTTTTCTCTTTTAGGACATAAAAAGCAAAATTAGTTTGAAAGTTTACATCTACAAACTATTCTTTCACAAAAAAAATGTGAACAACCCAAGCATCCATGAACATGACATTTCTTGAGAAAAATAAGAGCTACATCATTAAGACTCAGGGTATCATTTACACCTGTGTGTTACACTTTATAGATCACAGTGGATCTACAAAAGCAAAACGCGTTCAGTGATAGGAATCTGGAACTGAAACATATAGTGTTTAACTTTATAATTAAAACACCTTGTCAAGACTCACTAGCTCCTTTTACACAGCACCTCTGTTCTGGGAATATTTTGCCTTTATTCTAGAACGACGTCTCTAAACGAAATGGTGGGATTATTTGGCCCCACACCTGTCACACCTCTGAATGTAGTAACAGAACTGTGATAAAGATGGAATTATGATTCTGTAACGCTATGAAAAAAGGAACACCTCTGGTTCTGCAACCAAGGTGTGACATTTTGATGACGTGTTGCATGTGTGAACCCTGAGCAGGGGGAATTTACAAATGAGCGCAGACCACGTACACTTAAACATTAACATGACCAGAAAGGTGTCGGACTGGGGAGACACTGAGATCCATGAGCTGCTGTCACTTCGGGTGGAGGACTGTATCCATGCTAATGTTTGTGGAACGGTACAAGACGGACCAACTCTGAAGAAGTTAGCAACACTGCTATGCTCGGGGTATTTCTGAGGTGCAAGTTATATATCACCCTATACACTGCGCTGAGTCACTGCCCCTTTGATTGTGGAATGCAGGTCTGCTGTGTCAAAGTCCAGCCTGTCTCACCTCTGTTAGTCCTTTGGCTCGGCTGTGGAAATCAGTCAATGGTGGGAAAAAAAGAAGGGATCACCATCTCGCCTTTTTTCTGGGATCTCTGTGTAAAAGTGGCTACCGACACCTTTGACTGACAATGTCTTCTATGTAATTTTTGCACTTTGCCAATTCATCCTGTGGGTCAGACTGAACCCTTTGGAGGGCCAGTTTTGGTTCATGGTCCGTATGTATGATACCCCTGCTTTAAAAAAAACAAAAACAAAAAAAAAAAAAAAAAAAAAAACCCCAGCATACTAGTTAATCTACATCAAGTTGCTGATATGTCTACTGTAAATTATCTCCATACAGTCCACATTGAACACAACTCTCCACCAGGATCTCACCCAAACTCTGTATTTTCCTCTATTTTTGGACTGTCTTTTCATTTTTTCAGTGTGAATTGCACTGTAAACAGACTGCCGGATGATGTCTGTGTTTCTTTTGGCACGAGAACTCAGATGACAGACAGTTATCACAAGATATGGTCGACCAGGGATATTCTGTCATTACGTTAAGTGTGTAATGCATTGGACTGACTCCTCTTTCACTGCTGAAGACAGGAATCTGCTCTAGTGAGTGTAAACTTGTATGCGCGTTTTTGTGTCCAGGCGAGTGTTTCTGTTCGTCTTAAGTTTGTGCCCAGCTTTAGTCATGATGTGCAATGTCAGCAATTCTAAAAAGGGAACAGAATGTTTTTGTTTTGTTTTTTTTAAGAGAGTGTAGACACATACAGGAACGAGACAACTCATACCAGATCAAAGTGGCTGATAGAGAGAAAACGACAACACTAGAAGAGCTGTAAATGTCCAGACTTGGCACTTTAAGATCTGTTACCATTTTGAGGTGAGGTAAACGCCGATGGCAGCGGTGTTGATACTCACATTGCTGACTTGGTCCTGCGTTTTCTTGATTCTCTTCATTTCTGGTGTATCTGTGACCACACTGAAACCTTTCCCTTTATTCTTCTCAAAATCCTCCTTGTAGCGAACCTGCAGCATGAGCAAAGTATTTTACAAGGAATTATTGATAAAAGCCATTAAACTGTTTGATTTGTTTTCATGAAGGAAAATCCAACAAATGTAATGTGAATTATTATTTATAGATGCTGCGACCTAGATTTCAACATACATATTTCAAAAACACAAAAGATGCCTTGATATTTTTCTGCTCGGTTGAAATGAATACAGAATTATATTCATGAATTACTAGTCCCAAACTGTAATGAACTCTGCTTTGACTCAATATAACACTTTACACTGGAAGAACAAACATGAAAAAGGCAGAGATTATCTTTTTTTTAATCACCATATCATCATGTTTGGTTCATTCGATTTCCTCCTGAACAGTAGAAATTTCATCATGGCAAAGAAAACGTCTAGACTTTGTTTCGTAAGTCTTCACAGGTGTATTTCTCCATCTTTGTGCTAAGATCAGGGTGATGATGATGAGAATGTGACTGAATTGAGCATTACTACTGTGTTTTTGTGCTTCGCAGATCGATTTTGTTTGACACTTTCATCTGTTCTACTTTTATTAAGTCTTTCAGTTTGGCTTTTAGTTTAGTTTTATGCATCTGTAAACACTTTGTTTATTTTCAATAAGAGAAATTGACTAGTTTAGTTTTTATTTAGTTGTAGTTTTTCCAGGTACATGAGGAAAGTCCTGATTTAAAAAAAAAAATTGAAGTCGGATGATGAACACATGCTTCAAAATAATATTACAAATGATTACTTATCTATAATCATTTTTGTCTATAGCATGATGAGCAAGTAACATTTGGGGAAAACCAAAACATTATTTTATTTCATTTTAGTTCAAGTTCCATTAGAAATTGTCATTTTATTTCAGTTCCTATGCTTTTGAAAACTTTTTTCAGTTATTTTTTCTTCTATGCTAGCTTTAGTCTAACTTGCCTAGTGTGTGTAATTTGTGCAAACAAAGTAAACTTGGCTTTAACACACTGCTTATTCTTTTGTGGTGACATTCACTTCCTGTTTGCTGGGGAGCAAAAGCCTTACGTAGAAGCCATATATGGTCAGAATCAGAGGTAGTGTATGACAAATAGAGTCTGTGTGTATGTGTGTGTTTTTCTAGCCTTCCCACCCTATCCTGACCCTGAGGGCAGAGGAGGAAATGTCCAGCCCATGCAGCGTTAGATGAGTATCAGAAATTCCTCCCTCGATGCTACCCTGTGGCTAATCTTAAATACTCAAACCCACATCCACTTTACCAAGCTGACACAGGAAGTCAGGTATTTTTAACTGACATAAAAGCCGCATTTTCTAGTTCTTCTACATTTATGGTGACAGCACCACTAGTTAATGAATGAAGCATCAACTATCTGCCCATTTTAAAGCCAATAACTTCAGAGCTTTTCAGTCCATTAAAGCAAAAAAAAAAAAAAAGTGTCACTACAGTCAAAGTATCAGTATCAGAAATAGTACGTGCACATTAGCTAAAATAACCACCTTGTTATTTAACCAAATTAAAACAACATGCACAGAAAACCAAAGCCTACCAAATTTAGTCATGGCTTGCAGCATTGTGCTCTTAAATTTATCTTTTAACATGGCGTTATTATATTTATCCACCCACAGCATTCAAAACGGAAAATCTTCTTCAGTGTCAAAATGTAATTAGGATACTGACTCCATAAACCTTTTACCAACAGCAATTTTTGAAAAGAAAAGCTAGATATTATCTCAGTTTTTCAACTCTGACTGGTTCTCCATTAATGTAATTTGTGTCCTGTTCATCAAGCCATGTAACTTATGTTGTTTTATAATAGTTTATATACAAATGCATATAGATGCATTTTATTACCAAGTCTAAAAAGTAAACAAATTACATTTTATTTTTATTAAATTACTGTCACACTACTCTCAGACAATAAATAGCTCTTCTTCGTCAGGCCTGTATATATACAAAAAAACCCTGCCAGGCTCACATTGTTAATTGTCATCATTCATTTAACAATTAATCATCAACTAATTGTGACAGCCCTGATGAATGTTATGTATTTAACAAATAGGTTTAGGAAGCACATTATGGATGCACTCATTAAAAACAAAGCACGGTCATAGATTACATTTTAGGCTCTCACACATAATTTCAGACATCTAAAGCTTGAACATGTCAGAGTTTTTCAGGATCCACAGTGACCCATGCTTCATCCCTCCCTACATCCACTCAATGTCTGACATCCCTGCTGACCAATCATCCTCCTCTCACCTCCCAGTGTCTTGTGGTAACATGATGTGGATGTGATTCACAGCTGATGTGGATGTGTGTGAAAGATCAAGCTCGATTGGCCCATATCTGCCGTCACCCCTAACGTGACGTCCACTGAGAAATTAGGCGCAAACTATGGCGGATCCTCATTGCACACGAAATTATACGCGGTTGTTGAGCCTGTGCACAAAGATAAGTCACGAAGAAGATTAATGTGGCGGTGACCCATCTTTGTCCTTCATTCTCACTCTGCTCCCCTCAGCTAACATATGATCCTCCCCCTATTTTTATTTCTCAGTCTATCTCCTTTGTCTTTTTAAATCTATGGGTGAGTCTCCTCCAATCGCGCCTCTGCTTTATTTCCCCACCCACACCCCCTTCTTCTGAGCTGCTTTTTCATTCATTCATATTTTACTGCCTCAACAGCAACAGACAGAATCGCTCTGTAGAGCTTGAGCTCTTCCTCATTATAATCTTTCTCACTGCCTCTATTTGCATTCCTCTAGCCTTCCTTCCTCTGGGGATTTTACTTTTATCTCTTCCTCTTTCACCCCACACTCCTCCCCTCTTTCTGCGTTGGTGCCTTCCTGTCTCTTCCTTTTTTCTACTCGCTCATGTGCGCCTCATTGCTCTCCTTCTCCTCCTTCCCAATCCACTCTCTCCATTTTCTTTATTTCTCTTTCACTCTCTGTCTTGTTTCTTTCTCTTTCCCCCTGCAAAGTCTTGTAATGAGGTGTGACAAACCTCTACCCTGCTGCCATAGCAATAGGGTTCCCGTAGCAACACAGCAGTGGTGGCAGCAAGGGGTAAGATGACCACAGTTCTCCACAAACACCTTCAACTTCCTTACACTGACAATAGTGTACAGCAAACAGGACGCATCATAGTACAAGTGGCTTTTTGGACATTCCTACATCATCATACACACAATACATGCGCTCACCGCTTAAGAGCCTTTTACGATAAACTACATGGGCAACACTTCCACTTTATGTCACATTTTTCCAGGAGATGAAGCTGTTTACTGTATACGATGACCTTTTGTTCTCAAATTCCCCATAAATCATTGTAGATCACTATATTACACCGTCATGTCCACTTTACTAGGTCACAAAACTGGTAAAACAAAACAAGAGAAAGTAAAAGAAAATCTGTCACTTGCGCCCATCATTTGTGGAGTCTTGCTATGATAAAACATCAGTATAATGGCTGTTGAGTGTTTTTTGGGGGGCTGTTTGCAAATACAATCCATGTGGAAAAAACACCATCTGTCCCTCAATCCCCTCACTCAGATATACCCCTCCCCATATTACTGCTACCCCCATCCTAGTGATCCATAAAACCCCTTGTTTCATACACACGCTAGTATTTTATATCATCTGTAGTATTTGATAGTCACAGTTAGTTAATCAATAAATGTGCCCTTTGAGCCATGTTTTTGTCTGAAGTCTGAAGCATAAAAATATTTGACTAAGTGTTTATATTTATAACAAAGCTGTGGGGTTCAAATCGTGTGTTATTCTTCATTTACCTGACCTACATTCTGACCTGGAACATGCGTGATATCTTATTAAACTGGAGTGAGGGCTTTTACGTGGCAAAGGAAAGCCCGTTAATAGAGAATCAACCTCAACAACAGAATTTTAAAAAGAATCAGTGAAAGCAAAGGGAAAACAAGAACAAGACTTCCCAGACAGGAGTCCACTGAGTACGTAGGTTTTGCTGGGATTTGTAAGTTTGGGGTCATTGTTCTCCTTGTGAAACTAAAAATGTATGGTGTGTTGACTGAGGAGCATTTTCAAATATCAAATTGAGCAGCAGATTTCTTAATATTTGGAGCTGCTGCATTGGTGATAGCATACAAGCAACTTCCTAGAGCGCCAGGAAACATTGTTCAAGCACAGCGTGAACAGAATCCTCACATGATGGCCTTCGAACTGTCAGTTGTTTGTTTATACTCTGTGTGAATTAAGCTTCTTTCAGCTATAGCCAAAGAAAACACTGTTAAAAAACTGAGGGTTAAGTACAAATCCCTCAATCTCTATCAGAGCCATCTTTATTAAAGCAGAAACACATGACCTAGTTCAGATAGATATTTTTGTCTCATGGTTTTTTTTTTTTTTTTGATGGAGTTAGTTCTGTTATTTTAGGTTCAGCAGGAACAGTCATAGTAGTGTAGTGTTTTCCAGGCTTATAAATATAGCCTAGATTGAGCATTATTTGGAGAACTGTTTCTCAGACTTAACTCTCTTCTTTTTTGGTCAAAGTTCACCCTAAGATAAAAACTTGAAAATAAGTAGTGTTATGGCAATGAATGAAGTGATAAATAAAATTGGGGAAATGGAGTGATACAAGGTTCCCCCTCTCATAATTCTAGCCTACATAAAAACAAAGCAAAAAAAAAAAAATAATTATGTGTTACTTGTGTTACAAATGATTAGTGTACATAGAGTTTTACAATGTATCCAAGGCATTTCTGCTGGACAGGGTAAAGAAAAGAAAATACGGATATGACTGAATAACAGCAACCAGCACCTTCTTCGTCATGGAAATGGGACCCAAGCCTCTCGTGGTGTGAACTACGTATAAACATGTGTCTGGCTAGGAAAGTTTATTTTTTTAGCAGCCAAAACTTTTATCCCTTCATCTTCAGAGCATTAAATAAATCATACCAGTCCATGGCCAAAGACCTCCCTGCCTCTTACCTGTCAGCTGTGAATCAATTTCATGCTTCAGCTCCCAGGTCTGTCTTAATACTGAAGAACTTATCTTGAACTGGGTCTAAATTAGACTGTTATATAATGAGAAAGTGGGCTTCAAGAAAGTTCTAACTGCATAATTGATTTTTGTTTTTTTAAATAGGGTTTTTTGTTTTCATTGACTGTTTTTGTGGAACAATGCCACATTGTGAATAAATTGTACTGCTGTTTGGGTAGACCTTAAAATGCTACTATTAACTGGAGTTTAACCCAATTACTATGTAATTGCCACCTTATTCAGATGAAGACAGTCTTACCTAACCCCTTTCTGAAGGTATTTTAAACTGGGCTGAAAGGGTTTGGTCTAAAAAATGTACAATCTGTACAGTAAGAAAATACTAGAGTCTAATAATCATGTGAGAGCTTAACCTGATCATTTCTCTCTCTGAATAAATGTATTCTTCCTGTACATGTTTGCTCCATAAGGGATAAGATTAGGTGGTGTGAGGAGTTTCCAGTAGGCAAAAAAACATGACAGTAGTGAAACTAATATGGCCTTTTGATGGCACAACTTTTTTCAAGAGATTTTGAAACTTAAGGATTATTTAATGTTTTGATGATCATGTGGGTCAAGACAATGTAGTTGAAAATATGAACAATTTATCCAATATTGACACAAACAAAAAAAGTTTGAACATCTAGGCTCAGACATATTACTGTATCCATGTAATTGCATCTTATGTTTGTGTGTTACAACAAGAGTTTGTTTAAACCAAGAAATCTATGGGTAGTTATTGGTACAATGACTTACCTGGCTCTGTATCTCAGTCTGCTGTTTGAGGCGGAGGTTCTCTGGAGTGTCAACCACAGCCGTGAAGTTTGTCTTGGGGTAGTGTCTGTAAAATTAACACAAAACAACCAAAATGTCAGTACACGGTGAACAAATAGCAACAGATGCCAGCTTCTATTTCACTCAGCCTCCTACTGTGACGCCTAAAATCTGAGTAACTCAAGCAGTGTGCAGTCTGTGGCCCCACAGTGGGTGCATTTGTTATTCAAGGTGGTCCTGAGGTTGAGTTAGGAGCCCCTGTAGACAAAAAGCATGTCAGTATAACACACAATGCTTTGTCAGTGGGAGCCAAGGTACTCTGAAAAAGAGGAAGTGCAGGCAGGGGCTGTGTAGGGGGATGAGAGCCTCAAGGTTGCAGAGTTTTGGAGGAAAGCCATAGCAGGTGTGGAAAAAGCTTTGCAAGCTTACAAAACACAGGCACACACACAAAATTATGCACAACATGCACACACAGACATGGGTACAGCCCTATGGGGGATAACAGGAAGAGGAACTCCACACAACAGACACAGCAACAGGGTCAAAGAGACAGTGGGTGAGTGCGAATGATGTCATGGGCAGCCCCCTTCAGCAGAGCATGAAGGCGAGTCTCTTTTCTGAACGGACTCAGGGAATTTTCTTGACAGTCGTGGACCCATAACCCTTGGACCTCCTCCTGCTCAGGAGAAAATAGTCTGCCTGAAACAAATCCAAACATAAATATACACAAGTAAGCATAAACATTCAGTCTCCACACAGACGGTACACCAAGAATCATTCCAACAGACTTTCACTGTGCGCTTGCTTATTGATTTCTTAAACCGCTGTCACTGGCTTGTGTCTGCAAGACATTAGTCAATGTTTTAATACACTAGAGGATTCTGTGCACTAGGAGCATTCTGATCCACAAATAATCACCGATTCTGTGTGGTCCTTTCTGCATTGAAAAATAAGTTTAAAAAAAAAAAAAGCAATAATAACAGTGCTGAAATCACGCAGCGAGAGGAATACCCTCTCAGCTTATCTAACAGCTCATATGGACTGTAGTTCAAGGCCAGCCTCAGGGTGCTTGGTGACCTCAAAAATTTCTAACCACTATCCATGCCTCTGGGTAACCCATATAGGCAATGTGTTTACCATTTCCTTGACAACGTGGTCAACAAACCAAATTAGAATTTGTACCAGTGTTAAAAAAAATTAAATAACAAAGGATTGCGGCTCAAGTATTTTACATAGAAAACTATAAAAAAGGATATATGAGCCACTTTAAAGCAACCCCAGGGAACGATGAAAGGGTGAGCATGCAGTCAGATCTGAAAACGAGACATGTTGCTTGAAGTGGGCATTTTCAACTTTGATATTCAACAAAACCCAGCATTTGATCCCTGCTTGCATTCATCAAAACACCGCAAACACATGCAGGTCAGTGCATGCACACACTGAGCTTTTACAGCTCATTTTTGTAACACTGCACCTATCAGGAAAATACAAATGTAGTGGTTTGTTCAGTTACAAGCTGAACATGCAAAGGTGTTTGCCTTCAGAGAAATGACACTTTCTTTTTTGTTTTTCATTTCAAGTATTTATTGGCCATTGCAAACTGCTGATATGTATAGTTAATCTTACGCTATCCTATATCTGGTACATAGCTATAATGGAAGTGTCACTAATGGTAACGTACTAGTGGAGACAATCTTAGCCAAGTACATAATAGGTTGATATTTCAGAGATAAATGGCCTTTATGCTATACAGTTTGTACTTCCGAAACTCCCACAAGCCACTTTACCCAAAGTGCACATCTTTCTTGTGGAATGTCCTTTGATTGATGCTAAGAAATAATAATATCTGTCCATTTTGCCTTGAGTTGGGTGTGTCTGGCTTGTGGTGGAGCACGTTTCCTTTTGCAAAGCATCACTGTGCTTGAAAACCCTGCTTGTCTAAGGCAGGGGGTGCATGTTCAAGCAACACACCCAATAACCGGCATCTGTTAACAGCATTTATGTTGTATTGAATGTGTCTTCAGAAACTGTCCTTGCTCTTAAGGCTCAGTAAACGGCTCTCCAAATATACAACAGGCTTGCAGATATAGCCTTAGTGACTCAGTTGGTTCTTGTACTGTGTGTCTGTGTATGTGCAATCGTGCTTGTGTTTTGTGCCTTTTGGTGGGGATGAGTGAGTCACAAGAACACTCATCTCTATCTGTTGGGCTGTATAACAAGGTAATGAATCGCAGACGGGAGTGGTTGACACATGCACAAACTTAGCTCTGTGAACGCTAAATAGAGAGTGATCAAAATGGAGGGGAGATGTATTTGGATGGGGAGGTGTGAGGGGGCCATGCAATTGTAGTCACACACACACGCACACAAAAACACTCTGTCCAGGAGGAGAGACCTGTTGTTGAAGCCAACTTGACCCTGTGAGACCAAAAAAAAGGATGTAATATATCATTCTTGAGCAACATTTTATCTCCATGTACACACTGAACAGGTTCACAGACAGAAGAGCAGGACAGAGTGAAGTTACAGGACATACTTCACAGTAAATGAGGTAAAAGCAGCATTAATTAAAGACAAACAGCAAGAACAGCCAGAAAAAGTGTCTTATTAAGGATCTCATAATACTTCAGTGATCCATGGCAGCAGTTGCAGAAGTCTGTAAAAATCTACTTGATGGAACCATTTTCCCCCCAAGGTGTTCTACCATTTCAGGTTTTGATCAGGGCTTGAACAGTGATACACCACATACTACTCCATAATGTCTCCTACATTTAGGACTGGGTATCAAACCATAACAATAGTTTATCATGAACAATTTCCCATTTTAACAAAAATAAATAAAGTATAAAACTTTTCAGCCAATTGACATTTCTGTATATTTCTTCATAATCACAGAGGTTCCATAACAAAAATATATTTATCAGAATATAGCATCAGTTGGTTAGTTTGTCTCGTTCACCTATTTCGAAAAATCTTAAAGTCATACCAATTCAGCTGAGGAACATTTTAAGAAACTTTAAGGTACAGTGGGATTTAATGGTTTTATGTTTTACAGTAATTTGTTGTGCTTTTACTGTCCTTTACGGTTGCTCTGTGTTGAACGTTTGTGACTTTATTTTTGTGAAGCAATTTGTGAGTTCTCTGTGTGAAAAAAGCAACACGAGTAGACTTTACTTTCTTTTGTGTTATGTTTCAGTTAACTGGCATTTTCCCACTCTAAAGTAGTTTTACTACATAAAATGTAAACCTACAGACCACAAATTATTTTAGTTTCATTCAATGAAATTTGGGTCTTTTTGCTTTATATCATGAATAAATGTTTATGGTCTCAAACAACAAGACATTTTTGATTCATTTTAACTGGTGCCATAGAACTATACAGAACTATTGTAGTCCGGTACCCAGCTCCAAGTAGTGGTTCATTTGGGTTGAGATCTGGCAACAGAAGTAGGGGTGGAGGATATATGGAATATACTCGATATATCGTGGGCTGTATCATGTGAGATGTATGAAATGACTATATCGAGAACATAGAGTACAAATTGTCACATAAATGTTTCAGACGTCTGTATGTAATTCTCTTTGGAGTTTGGCTTCTTTTACTCTGCTGTGGCTCCTCACAGCGAGTAGCACACTCCCCCGCCCATCCAGAAAACTCTCATGCGCACATGTGTGTTTTGTATTGGGAGGGGAGGGAGTGCACATGAAGAGAGCACAAAAAAAAAAAACAAAAAAAAAAAACCCAAGCGCACCGGCGGATTTACTAGCAACTGGTAAGAGACGCTAATACGGCTGTGGAGACTGAAAGGAGGAGAAAGTACCGTCTCGACTCCTCATTCCTTCGCCGAATTTCCACTATGTGGCACCAGCTCGGTGCGAGTTGGTATTCTGATGCGGCGAGTTTACTTCCGTCTCGTCTGCTCAGAAAGTTGCTGAAAACTTGCTCGTTGCATGTTGTCTCATTTGAATGTTTCCGTCGTCCACCACAGAGTGAATCTGTTCAACTGACCATGGTGTAGTTTTGTTCTGTCATCATGTGGATACCGCTATTTTTTACCGTCTACTTCTGCATCTGTGTTTGTAAAACGGTCACAGAGAAAACTGTCTGACCAGTCAGTGGTCTGCAGTGTTTACACGTCACATTTTGCAACTACGGCAGAGGCGGCACTAAAAAACTAGTATTGGTACAAGATTCCAGTTACTTTTTCATAAACACATGCATACCATTGTATTATGTTATTTTTGAAAGCTTGTGGTTTGAAATAAGAGGTTTACTAAACTAACTCAAGGGTCTACTTGAATATTTTTCTAGCGTCATTTTGTGCATCAAAGGCTTAAATTTAACATTTTTTAGTGCTTTAGAGGAGAAATTAGAATATCAAGACATACATCATGTGATATAGCCTAAAAATATCGAGATATTGGTTTTAGGCCATATTGTGCAGCCCTACTGTGAAGGTCTCAACATATGATTCACATCATTTTCGTCAAACTATTCAGTGAGACCTTGGAAGGGGGGTGGTGAGATTGCAAGAGACCACGCCCATGAGGTTACTTTTTCTTCATCACCCATCTGTGTTTAGTGCATATGACTGGCAGATTTACTGAAAGAGGCTCAAGTATTCAAGTTCATTTGATATTCTACTGATGAGGCTTCTCTGGTGAACTTCCAATGAGAGTTACTTTCTCAGCTAAATGGAAAATGTAGCACAAACAAGCAAGCAAGGACTGTACAGAGGGCATTCAGCTTTACTGGTTATTAAAGAGCACATTTATAAAAAATAAATAAATAAAAATTCACCCAAAACCCATGATTCAAGGTAATGTTCTGTGAAGGGAAACTGCCTGGCATTGATTCAAGTAAATGTGGACATTTATGACAAGTTTTAATCACACCACATTGATATCAGTATTATTACTGAATACCAGCCATTAAGACATCATCTCACCAATGATTACTGCAGTCTCCAGGGGAAATTAAGACTTTTTCTGTCCACTTATCTACCCCTGTAACTCTTCCTGTGACTCTTGTGTCAAATCGAGGATGGGATTCTCAGGGAGGGCATGGGAGGGGGTCACAGAGGAAACAAACAACGCCTATATCAGTTACTATGAACAAATATAGAAGAAGAGTAATGATAAAGTAGTTGTCCCACAGTATAATAACAGAGAATGTTGGCTGCATTCCTTTTCTGAAGCGGGAAGCTCTTCCACTGATGATGTTTACTCTAACAAGGCTTGTTTTAAACAAACGGAAAGAGGCATAATAAACAGGCTCTGAAGGGCTTAGCTCCTGCTGGTGCGAGAAGCCGGGAATCATCAGAAGCAGGAAAAGGCAAAAAAATAAGTCACTTCAGCATGTTGTAACAAAGTGATGGTGGGCTGACACCTGCTGTAGATGTAGGAGATGGGAGGTAGGGAACAGGTGTAAGGCCATGGCTGCTGCAGTTTTGTTTTTTTTTTCCTTATTACAGATCAATCACCTGCCATTTTGATAATATAACTGATTTACAGCCTGGGCTATAAAATGTCAGGAATTGGGTAGAATTGCCTTTAAAACTTCCTCAAGCCAAAGGTTTTGTATTTTACATGCTTTCAGTTTGCTATACATGCCAAGGCGTCAAATTCTAACCATTGAGATGTCAAACAGAGATGCAACAATATGTAAGGTGTTTTAATAATTACGATTTGAAATGATAATAGTAACAATCAGGAATTTTACCACAGTTTACCATTGTACCGGCAGTCGTTACATCCCTTATGTCAAATGAATGATTATCCATAACTAACTGGATAATTGCTACAGACAGGCATTTAGAAGACAAGTCCAGACAAATATTAATACTACAACTACTAAATCTACAGTAATGCATAGAACTTTTGGAGTTTTTATGCTAAAATTACTCCTTTTCCAATAAAGCAGCCACTAGATACATGCAAATAATTTCCAGGAGGTGAAAAACAGTATATTTCTGTTTCTGGAGTATTAGCTGTTCATGGCTGAACATGCACTCCAACATCACGTCATCTAACAAGACAGGCATCTGCACAAGTCGCAGCAGGTAAAGTGAAAGGTGAAGTCAGAAATTAATATTTAAACAAAAACGACTTTCTGGGTCCTGATTTTGTCATCTCGCTCACTGTCAGGGAGCCTTATGCTATTAGGACACCTGAATATGATAAAGTCATCATCATTTTCTGCTTCAGCTGTTGCTTGCCAAACTGACCGAGTTGGTTAGATTACATCATGTGAGGACAATGCACTCGTTCAGCTGTTAGCAATGTGTAATCCAGCAACAGAAACACATTTGGTTAACATGGAAATTATTTGCATCCACCTTGTGTTTTGCCTATCACAACTGGAAAGTGGCTTTTTTTATTCCCTCAGGTTAACTGTGACCATTCTTTGACGTCAACATTTTTATTTATGGAGAAAAGTGTACACATAGTGCAACAGATGTTTTATGATTATATGGAGTAGGCTTTGGTGGTTAAAAAAAAAATGTTCAGTCAATATTGGTGATACTGCTTTGGAATTTAACTTACTGTATGTTCTTTAATAAATAAAATAAATGAGAATGTGCAGCTCGGTGCTGTAGCATTACAGCATTTAGTCATGTTTACAGAATCTGATATTTTTTTTGCCCTAGATGAAGCAAGTGCCATTCAGGATTTGTATGTGCATTTAATCATATAGTTTTATCATTTGCTCAAGAGACAGGCTGCTAGTGTCACAGATTTTCTCTTGGGTGGTGTTACATTTGGTTTATAGTATCTGTTGCTGTTTAACAGACTTGTGTAGCACTTGGTAAGTCATGTCGCTACCAGAGCCAACTTATCTATAACTTACAGTCTGTCTGAATATTTTCCAGTTAACATTACTTGTGCTAAACCTGTGTGATATCTAAATGATTTGTCTCTAACCAGCTGATATCATTTTCACCAGAAAAGTGGTGCAACTGAACAATACGCTTGTTAAATGACTGGCTGTGTATCACTTGTAGCACACTAAGTTATCAAGAGATAATTGTCTGTTTCCAAGAGAAGAGAACACTTGGAGTTTAATCACACAACCAAATTGTGCATTTTTTATGTTAAGTGACACTACAGAGCAATTTCCTTTTGCTATTGACATGTCTCTCGCGATCAGATAATAGTGTATTAGAAAATGTGGATTAAAAAGGGATGCATCTTGTTTCTACATGTACAATCTCACATAAAACCTTGAATGTCCCTCTGGCAGTTTAGTTTAGGAAAAAATGCAAAGGAGCCTGTCAGAACATGAAGCATTCCCTTTCATATGCACTCACTCTCCAACTCTCACACTGAAGGAGGAGGAAAACAACTTTAAGTACAGATTGAGGGGGATCCTGTGGAATCCTGATGAGCCTTTAGTGAGTGACTATGTGCTGAAGCGTGAGTGGACATGCTAGTTTTCAGTGTATCTGCCTGTGTCACTGTAGAGGAACTTGAGGAATTTCCTTTGTTGATGCCCCCCACTTCCCCTCCAAGAACAGAGAGGGAGGGAGGCATTTTCCCACACCACATATATAGGCCTTTTCTCTGAGGGGGGAGCTGGGATAGTCACAGATAAACAGCAGAGGAGGGAGAGAGGGGCCTTAGTTGGGTTGCAACATGCACACACAATCTGAGAGTCCTATTTCAGTCTGTGGACAGATTAAACCCTTGTGTCAGTGTTTTCTTGGACGCAGCCTGATGAGCCATGCTTACTGATATGCACAAAATGATGACTTACGCATTGCAGTATGGTCTCTTCTCGAAGCCTTTGTAATTCTTCATGTTTAGAGTCATTTTGCAGACCTCGCAGCTGAAGCATGCTTTATGCCAGTACTGTCAAAGAGAGAGAAGAAAACATGTGAAATGTAGGAGGGGATTTGAGACGTTAGTTCACTTTTATCTCACCCTAAAGGAAAGCCTGCCACACATAAACAGACTAAAAAACACCCAACAACTACCACAAGAAAGGCAACTAAATGATTACAGCTACTTTTTATTCCTGTGGGGTTTCACTGGGATGGACGGTGGGTGCAGACACAAAGAACAGGGACTGTTATTGACTGTTTAATTAAAACAAATGAAGCAATGTGGAAACAGTAGGCTTTGTACACTTCCACTGAAGTGTTAAAGGAGGCTAACTTCTCCTTTTGTTCTGTTACTATTTATATGCTCTGATGTGAGCTGTGAGGAAAAACTGTAAAGTTTGTGATTGATGACACACATGTCTCCTGATGCTCTCTAATCTGTTGGTGTTAGTTTTCACATTTTTTTCATTATGTAGGCTCTGATGTACTGCAGTTTTCCCAACTATAGAAAAGGAAAGTGTCAATGTATAGTGCTTTAAAGGTAAAATATGAGACATATGTCAAGTATATATTGTTTGTTTTTTTCCCTCCTCCAGTCAATGAATAGAAAACCTCCAACAAATTCTCAGTTGTCTACATGAATTGGACTGGGGACTGACCGGTCTACTAGGCTTTACACGATCACGACTTTTGTGCCAATCACCGATCAGTGAGTTTAAATAAACCAATAACCAATCCGATCACGTGAGGAGCAATATTTAAATTACGCGTTTATGTACGTATATACTCATGTCCGACTATACAGACGAGCACTGTCTAAAGTTGTTTGCTTTAGCATCCGTTTTGGAGTTTGCTTTCCTTTTTTTTCTCCTTGTTGTGTTTCTTGAACTTGACATGCTCCTCTGTGTATCTTTTCCAAGTGCCCGATTAAATTTGTCTTGTTGAAATTTTTTGCCGATGTTCCCCCGCGAGATACTGTAGCATTACATATATTGCAGATAGCTTGTGCTATATCTGTTTCTCTCACTTTGAAAAACTTCCACACCTCCAACATGTTTGTTTGTGTCACCCATGGATGTTGCTGTCATGTAGCCTAGTAAACTAGCCCGCCTCTAGTGGCAAAAAATATTTTTTTGCCTGAATCGTTGGTCTAGGCACGCTCCATAGAGCCTCAGCCAGGTCCGGTA
>JAQQZY010000028.1:18077653-18095326 GCA_030068375.1 Ostorhinchus rueppellii | reverse complement strand
TGTTCGTTGCTCTGATTGGTCATAGCGCTGGCCTATTACGTGCAGAGCAGTTTGAAAGACAGCCATTGATCCCACCCGTACGCTTAACCTCAGTCTATGGATCGTGTCCAGACTATGTATTCATATCATAGTCGGGCTTGCCAGGATAGCTGTCGTGACGATTCAAAAAACTTTATCCGTCACAAAGCGTCATTGATCGGATTGGTGATTTATGACATGACAGCCGATCATGAACATTTCAAAAAGTGCCAAATATCAGCCGATCCGATATAGCCGATATGATCGGTGTAAAGCCTACCGTCTACACTGGCAAGTGTGCAGCAACAGCATTTATAGCTTAGAAAACCAACCAGAATAACCCGTTACTCAACCTATTCGGAGAAGAGTTTGTGTGATAGGTGACAGACGCTAATTGCCAAACTAATCATAGATCTGATGGTTATTCCTTTGTACTGTCAACTCGTACTGTAAATGACAGCATTTCAAAAATGCAGATGAGATTCCTGTTATCATAAAGTTAACTTTAGGTAGCAGGTCAATTTTGATAGAAACGTGTAGGACCTATTCAGTTTTATTTCCCAAATGAATATGACAATGATATTAAAATGAAAAATTATCACCAGCTTTCTCACAAAGAAAAAACATCTGAGCCTCTTGATATTCTAACAAAACCCCTGTTGCGCCAGAGTTTTTTCCTGCATGTACAATCCAGGTTGTTTACAGACTGAGCTGCAGAACTAGTGCTTGGTTTCAAGGCCTCATTTTACTCGTTCACACTGTCTGTCCATCTCTTCAGGCCAGTGTGTCTATCTGTAGCTTCTCTATCTCCATGAGAGGCTGTTCATCTATGTCCCTCACCACCCTTTTCCCCCTGTCCTCCCACCCAAATGCCCTCTCTCCTCCTTCCCTCTTCTCTCCTGGCACTGGCCTAAGGGTTCAAAGAGGTATCGAGAGAGCGAGACAAGGGAGGGAGCGTTGGAGCAAAGTGGAAGGACGGAGGAAACATGAAAGGAAGAAGCTAAAGAAAGCAGGAGGAAGGGAGCAAAGCAGGGGAGGGGTGGGCAAGAGAGAGAAAACGCCAGTGAGTGAAGCAATGATCTGGCTGCTCCCACTATCGTCAAGGGAAGGGAGGGAGGAGCCCAACGAGAGAGAGAGAGAGGAAAGGGAGTTAGAGAAAGAGGGAGTCCTTATTAACATGGCCTCAGGGTGTTCTGCCATCCCTCTCATTCTTTCTCCCACTCTTTATCACTTTCTACACCAATTGCCCACACACAAAACACAAATCCTCCAAACAAACAGCACAGAAGAGACGATTCAAAACATCAGGATAAAACATGACTTCTTTTCTGTTTCCCCCCCCACAAACACACAATCCAAGTCTGAATCCCAGCAGTCCTTTCAGGATAAGAACCGGGCATTACTGACAGGAAAATCTATCATTTTCCTGTGTGCAGTGATACAGGCTGATACTGTAGCATATGTTAAAGCCCTGAACACAGCCAACAATAAATCACCACCTTCCTTAGGTTTACTGTCTGTGAAAGCTGCAGATGGATAGCAGGCATATCGTATAAGTGCTACACTAACTAGAAAACACAACCAATCACAAAGCATTGTTGATATTTCACTGTACACATTTCTGCTCTCCATTATCAGAAATAATCAAAAATTTATCTTCAGTCTGGACTCATCTGTCTGGGCAGAAATGTGATGGACCACCCAGTGTAGCACGTGATGACAACACATAAATTGTACGTGTGTATCATGGGTGTTTGTAGCTGTGGGCTAGCAATATTGCATTGAAGCTGACAAAAGCAGAGGCTCACAGTGGAAGCTGTGATCCACAGCCAAATGCACTGGGCAAAACCCCTAGACGGTAACTCCTTCTCCCACTACAGTCCAATCAGGGCCTCAGGGAGTCGCAGATGGATGCATCTTGTTACTCTTTCAACTGCTTGCTATTCCTCATCATTGATGCGGCGCAGTGCAATGGTAAATCCCCTTACAAAACAACAGCATAGTGCAGGAAGAGTCCATTTCCTTCTTCAACTTCAGCTGATGTGCAGCTGTAGTGGTTGCTATGTTTTCATTAACAAACATGCAGACTCTATCCATAATAGTACGGTTGTGACAAGATTTCTCGTTCAAGTGAAAAATGGTCTTACAGGCACAGGGCAGAAGCCCATCAGTGTGAGCTATCCAAACTTCTAGGTAGGAGGTAAGTAAGTTTGTTGCGGAGAACCCCCCTGGTCTTACTAACTATTCACCCCTCACCCACCCTGCACACCTTACAATTTCACTCTGCAGGTGCACGTGGAAATAAACGGCAACTGAGTGACAGACGAGACGCGGACAATATGTAAGCACTGTAAGAAAATAGTACCGTTCACTGCAGCTAACACAAGCATTATGCAAAGACACATATAGAACCACCCCAACTCGCTTCTAAAATCCACTGTACCTGTGATTAAAACAGCAAAGGGCCAGACAACACTGACAGACGCCTTTGCACCTAAAGTCCCAGAGTCAAGCACCAGAGCCATGACAATAACGAGAGACATCAGTTTTTTGTTTTTTGTTTTTTTTGCAGCTGATATGAGGCCATTTTACAATTTGGCACATAATGTTTGCACTTTAAAATAAAAATAAAAATTAATTTTATCTGTGGAAAGAAGTTCAAAAGTTAAAAGCTTATGCTTAGGTCATGCTTGGGTCATGCATGGATGCAAGTTATAAAACATTTCAAAATGCACCTACATTGTTTTGTAACTCCGTTAAATTAAAAAAAAAAGTATGTTTGTCCCATCATATATTTTTTCATTTTAGTTTTCTTAAAAAGTAATTTGAAATATAATCTCGTTCTTGTGAGTCCAATATTGTGTCTTGTCTTGTGAGCCGAGTGTATTGTCACACCCCTATACAATAGTATTCTACATAGACAATTGTTTGGTAAATAAGAGTGACCACAATAAGTGCTGTTGCCAGATCTTCATAGCGTTAGCTACCTTATTGGCTTGTTTCAACAACCAACATGGACTTTTTTTTTTTTTTGCTGCAAATCATTTGTAGTAAAATGCATCACTGTAAGGCAAATTATGCCCCTCCAGTCCACTGTTTTTGCCAGATTCCCTGGGCTGTATCCATATTTAATCTATGTAAAATCAGAACTGTGGTCCATACTCCAGCAGAGCAGATGGTAGTAATGCATCTTAAATACTAGTCTTCAATTGTATTGCATTAGGGGAGGTACTACTACATTGTGCAGATAATTCAAGCTGTGTATAGTGAAATTTGGTACGTATAGTACAGTGGTTCTTAAACTTTTTACAGTGGCGTACTCCCTGAAATATACTTTTTTAGCCAAGTACCCCCAACTCCTGCTTCTTTCTGCCATTTCTGATTGGAGTAAAGAAGAAAAAAAAAAAATAGGCAAAATTTGTTCCTGTGCCAAAGGTGTCAGTTTATGTTTTCAAAACTATGTAAACAGCACACACTTAACTGTATTATATAAAAAATAATACATTTTGTAAAGTAAATTTGTGTGCAAAATATAAATATAAAACATGTCCTCTTTCATCGATAAGAAAAATAAATCATCAAACATTAATAAATGAACATCAGCAAAAAATAATTACTTCGCAACTGAAATAAACTAATTTTGAATAACCTAAAATAGAAATGTTCTTAAAATGTTATCAAAGCTTAAACAAGATGATTGACAATAAAACTATTATAATACAATATGAATATATTTATTGTGTTTTATATTTCAGCATTAAATCTCACATCTATTTTGTATTTGGTACATGATGACTTATTTAATGTATTTTTTCAAAAAACATTTCAAATACGCCCTGGACTTCTTCCAAGTACCCCTGGGAGTACGTGTACGGCACTTTGGGAACCCCTGGTGTAGTATATATTTGGGAATCTGGTGCAATCTGCAATTTTCACTACATACTTTTGGTAAGAATCAGTATGCCAGAAGCACATACAGTTCCTGCTCAACCTATATGTATGATGAGATAAAGCAACCAATGCTTTTTGGGAAAAATGTGAAACTGAGCATGGACTTTGACACTTCTGTTGTTTCCCATGATAAATATTGACCTTGGGTCTACTCCAGAGCACAAGCATGCTGAACTCAACTGTTTAACAAACTACTTCTAAGCCTCACCTAACCTGCTAACCTACATTCCACAGTAGGAAAACCTGCATCAGGCTCAGACCTTCATGTGGATAATATGACCCTTTCAGATGAACAAAGACTTTGTTTATCCTCCTCAAACTGAAGTCCTCCCTGGAAGACTGATCACTAGTAAACAATGTGAGGGTAGTCAGTTGGACTGAGGATGGATGGGGACACATTAGAAGGTGATGAGACCTTTAACTGTCCAACTTTGTTGTAACATATAGATGTAAAAACCTCAATTATGCCCTGAGTGTCAATGCTGCATTTAGTATGCATTTATTCTCCAGCTGCTAGAGTTGTGCATATATTGTTATTTTCTTTCTTATGAGTGGGTGCCGTTTCCAGTATAAGATCAAGTTATTGTGCATGGTCACTTATAACACATTTAAGATACATAAGGATGAACCATCACCAATCTAAACATGTCTGAATTAAAACCATTATTCTTGAGTTTTTACCCAGATTTTGGCTTCTTGCATCTTTTATCAATAGTATTTATATTTCCCAGACAAAGAACTGCTTCAGTAAGTGGAGAAGGTAAGGGGTAAGGATATGAGGGGAAGAAATGAGCATCCCTAGTGTGTGTTGGACAGGCCATCTAGCAGTTAGCCTTGTCCAGCTCCAGGAAAACCTGGCTCTTGGGTGCCGAGGCAGGATCTGGCAATCAGCTGGAAAATGAGGACACTGCAGAGATGGAGCCCTAGAAATAAAATACCCATAAAAAACAGCACTGTCTGCCTGCATCAGCGCTGCTCAAGGGCATGTGTGAATGCATTTCTATACTGTCTGTGTATCTGAATCATGTGTGCGAACATGCATGTAGTACTGTATGTAGGTTATATGTCTTACTGAGTGAAATGCATGTGTGTCAGTAGGGACCGATGACTCCAGTCAAGAGAAAAAATGCTCAGTCAGCCTCATAGCTTCCTTGCGAATGGGCTGGACAAAAAGCTTGCAGCTACAATGGAGGCCAACACCATTTCAGACAACATGCATGCATTCACATCCAACAGAGGGATGATTAGCAAGAGCTTTAGGAGTGCATTCTCACATATTAACTACAGACTAACAGTGGACCAACAACAGACTAACGGCAACAAATCCTGTGGGCCTGTTGTGTCCACCACTTGCTATTTCAGTATTGTTATTCAGTGTGTAATCCAAACAAGGCAGATGACTCAAATCTTTTAGTTCTCTTACAACTAAAGCAAGTTTGCCAAATCATCACCAGTGAATTCATAATGAAACTGATTAGATTGCTATGCAGATTCAGTTCAGCTTACAGTCTCCAAATGTGGTTCAAGAAGTAAATGATAATACAATATAAGCAACAAAGATATCAACCGTTTCAGACATCATACATACTGTCAGTGTGAGCAGCATTATTCTGGTAAGTAAGTCAACAGGCACAATGTAAGCTATTCAACACGGACCACTACCCTGCCTATGTTAGGATGTCACAGTGGTTAGCCCTGAGAAGCTCCTGGTTAGAACCCAATAGTCTGCCTTTCTATGTAGAGTCTGCATAGGTATTCCAGTTTCCTCCCATTGTCCAAAAACATGCACCTTAATAGGTCATTCTATATCACCAGGAGGTGTGAATGTGAGAGTGAATGGCTGTTCGTCTGTATATGTCAGCCCTGTGATAAACTGGTGACATGTCCAGGGTGTACCTGCCTTCACCTGCTGGTGGCTAGGATAGGCTCCAGCGCCCCCGCAACCCTCTTGACAATTAGACTAAGTGGTTCAGAACATGAATGACTGGAACTGTGTTCATATTACTGCAGCACAGATTCACAAAAAAAGCCACATAATGATTCTATTGGACCATGTTGGGTTTCACACTTATGATCTGGATCCTTGATTGGCTATCAAGGATAATGCATAGATTATTGAACATTTTAAAGTGATTTTCCTTGCAATGCCAACATAAACGTAATCATAAATAATGTACAAAACCTGCTTTTATTTTACAACTGTTTAGTGCTGCCACAAATGACTAATTCTCTTACAACTAATTGTTCAACTAGTCAACTAATCTAAATGACTAATTAAAAAAAAAAAAAAAAAAAAAAGGGGGGTTTGTTATTTTGTTGTATCCATTTTATTTTGAATCATTGGGGGGGGGGGGACTTAAGATACGTATAAGACAGGGGTTTCTCTCTCTCTCTCAGGTACAGCTACAGGAACCAATCCCGGTGATCTGTGACAGGCCAATGGTATGGATTGGCCAGGCACCGCGGCATACCAGTACCATCATGGCACGAATCTGCGAGCATATCAGTGGCTTGTCTCAGGCAGTGGTCGCACAAAGATCCGGTTCCTACAGCATTTGAAACGGGAGCGACCACAAATAAATAGACGGTCAATAGTAAAATAACACATCAACCAAAAAATTGCTGTTGACTAATTTTCATGGTCGTTTACATCAACTATTTGTGGTAGCACAACAACTTTTACCTACAACCTCACTGCTCATTGTGACCAAATCTAAAATATTGCACTGCTTCATGTTGCAGTTGTATTGCTTCTAGTTTACATGGATTATGGGGTATTCTGATAAGACAATGTTCCAACTATGCTGTTTACAACAAATACTCACCCTTTACATGTCGCTGTGATTACTCCAGTTAATGCCTGGGATGATGTATACCCTATGGTTACACCCTTCAAATATCCAGTCACATATCCAATTTCTTTTTGAGAATGTTGGCATTGGGATGTGTACTCATACCTCAAAACACTGTTGATATCCAAGTCTTTCACAATATTTAACAGTATGTGCATTTTTCCTTCCACCCAGAGATGTGTGCTTTTCTTTTGGGAATGCATCTCTAACCAATCTTTGCAAACTAGTTGCTAAAACAGACAAGAGACTGTGTTGCAAACTCCAATAAAAACCCCAACAGAGATGCATTTTATGAATGCTTTGCACAAAGAATGTCCAAAGAATACTCCTAAAATAAGAATAATTTCACATTTAAAAAAGAAATTGTTTCCTAATCATGAATAAGTAAATTAAATATGCTGTTAACATAACCTGTAACCACTTTGGTATATTGCTGTGCATGTGAACATAATAAGTGGCTGGTTATCAATCAGCTAACTTGCAGACAAAATTATCAGACAGTGTAAGATTTGCTGGTGTTATTTTCTATACAGATTGAACAAGGCTATCTGATCATTTTATTTTTAGATTTAAGGAAAAAAAATATATAATTAATCTCTGAACCATAGTGAATGGATTTGCATGGTCCAGCAGTCACTAAAGTAAGCATCAGAGGAATGCTACGCCTCACAACACTCAAGGACATCTCTCGGGACCTTGATGAAATGCTTCATAATTCTTGGTCAATCAGAAGCAATTAACTTCAATCTACAACACTTTGTTTTAGAGATTTTAGAGGCAGATTATGCCCGGAGTTTAAAAGCAGCCTAAGCTGCTCTTTGACTTTTAATCTAAATTAGTGGCTAAATGAAATAAAAACAAACAGATGCAAACAAGGTGGCCCTGTTTCAACAGCTAATTTTGTATATAAGTAAATGTAAAAGACTATTCTAGCATGAGGCAGTACATGCCTAAAGCCAAAATGTCCACATCTGGCTGGTACTAATAGAGGAAAACTCCAACTCACACTGGTTAATTATTGCCTCACCTGATGCAATTAATTCTTACCCCAGCCAAGGGCGTTTTTCAGGCTGGTATGGAGACCTGAATTTGAACAGACATACTATCCTAGATTTTGCACTAAATGCACTCCCTAGACCAGTCTACAATGTCACAAGCACTGATCAGACATGCCTGCCTCGCCATTAATCATCTCATAAATTCACTTTACAAATGTCAGTGGGTAAAATGTGTTCACTCCCTTCAAAAGCGAGTGCTACAGAGAGTCTTGCCTTTAAAAAATGAATCTGTAATACATTGGGAAAGCAAACAGAACATGTATAGGCCTACTACTTCCTTTTTCTGGTAATAAAATGCTCAAAGGAGAAGTACCTGGCTGCATATCATGAAGTCAAATCTTCAAGTGATTTTGAATGGAATGTTTGTGCCTGTGAATCATTGCAGGGAGGCGACTGGACAGACTCCTCACCTCTTGTGGCTTTTGGACAATGTGAATCAGCTCTGAAAATAACCTGTCTATACACAGGCACAGCTGTCAAATTCCTATAACTAATAATACTGTGGTCAAAGGAAACACATTCACAGTGAATCATCAGAGAGCAAATGAAGACAAATCCTACCCATTTAAATGTGAAAACTCACAACTATCCACACTCGCAGAATGACTATATTTACATAAGACTGTAGGAATTTACTGAGCGAATGTATCAGTTTTCTAAGACTTATCTGCTCTTATCTAATGCATTCAAGAACTGGCTTTCAACCATTTTTCAACAACACTAATTTGTTATTACACAGTTGATAGTGGAGAGAGAAAACAGCCCAGAGAAAGTAGGGAGTGACAACAAAGGTCACTAGAAAAACAGTTGAGCTGGGGACATCGCAGGCAGCCGTAACAACATGACTATCTTAGCAAACTTATTATTAACATCCAAGAACAAGTACATGATAGCAGAATCCTTGAAAGTTGGTGCCATTTGTTGTCTATGGATTCTGTAACACTGACATGTTGATATCGACGAAACAACCTCCCTACTGGCTTGAATCCAGCCATATTTCATCTGAATTTATTCTCTACCAAAGGATTGCTTTGTTTCGAGCAAGGCTGTGAATTAATCTCTGAAAGAAATTGCCATGTGTGCTATCCTTTGTGATGTCATAAGTTGTATTCGAAGCAAAAAAATAAGTTCCAACTTGGAAAAAAAAAAAAAGTTGAAAATACTGTAAACATTTATCATAATGTTCTCACATTGCTACTCTTAGTTAGAGCCAATATGACTATTCAGAGCCAGCACAGCAGCTGTCGGAACACAAGTCAGCTTAACTCATTACTTATGGACATTAAACAGTAAATCCTACATTCACTGATATAATAGCAGATGTACTATTATTACTTTTTTAATTTACAATGCAGTGACACATACTGTGTGTCAGTTAACGTACAAATAAATCATGTGACAGGAAGAAAAACCTAGATCTGTAATTCATCCAAATGCAGACAGCCCGTAGAGATGGTGAGTTCAGAGACACTCCAGCAGAGACAAGTGTTTCAGTGAGAGCAGTGCTTTAAGCCCAACCACTCTGCACAAATCACCTAATTTATCTCACACACTTCCTGAGCATTGAAAATGGCTAGTGATCCCAAACTGACACACTTGCAAATCATTTCATTGCTACAGATATCTGCATATCAACCTAAACGTAAATGTGTTGGTGAGATGCTGCATTACTTCCTTGTTACAAGTTTTATCGGCTCGCTTCCTTATCTCAGAAAAACAAAGAGCGCCTCTGACAAATTAAGGTCTAACACAAACGTGGGCAAATATAAAGTGCCTTACTATCAGTGGGCGTTTTAAGTGGTGGAGGGAAAATAAGTAGGTAAAAATCCCTTCGTGAACAAAAGCCTCCACTAAAATTCACTTCCTGTCTTTACATGTGCTCGGCTGCTTGTTCCCTCTGCTAGACCCTGCCCAGCTTTACAGGAATGCAACTGACAGACAAACAAGCCTCTGTGGCAGACTCTCCACAGAGGACCAAAAAACAAGAACATGGACAGGTAAAGGTTTTCATCTGTGGCTGAGAATACCAAAGCAGGCGTCACATAACCCCCTCAGCTCATATGCTTTCGGCTGAGCTAGCCTAGCATATTCTCCTACATATGTGACTGTGGCGGCCTTAGACCAACAAGAAAGGGCACTGTGGAAACTAGGAGGTTATTTTGGCATGTCTGAAGAGGTGAGCGCTGATGCGGAATGGCAGCAAAGACAGACGGCAGGCTACTCTCCTGAGCTAGGTTCAGAGAAGGGAGATGGCACAGCAGGCCTCTGACAGAGCACGTTTTATGGGAGTGTCTGTCTGCTGGAATGCACTCCACTTCAGACCAGATTCCAAAGCATATTCAGGCTGTACTTGTGGCAATTTGGTTTTTATCATTACTAGCCTTCTAACATACAAACAAAACTTGCATTTTTAGGCGAGCAGCTTGAAAAGGATTTCTAAGGTAAATCAATCACCATCCTAAAGCATTTTGGGAAAACATTAGTCATGGTGCATTCAAGAATATATCCATGCAGCAGAGCAATAATGTGCCTAATCTAGTGCTGATGTTACTTTAGATAATGTGCTTTGTGTGCTCTTTCCCCACCTTTCTCATCTGTCAAACCCAACAGATAAGAAGGTCTTGACAGGGATTGATTTTCAATAGCCATTCAGACATCCATTAGACAAATTATCTACTTGCCCCCAGGCTATGCTTAGGATCCTTGTATAAGAATACAAAAATCGCCAATCTTATGCAACCCAAAGCAGACCCCACCCACATTATAAGTGTCAAAAATGTGTGCTTTTCTTTGCATGAAAAGGGTAGGAAGTGGAAAGTTATAGTTGCATTTACCTACTAGCATAAAAAAAACATGCTGTTCAATTGTAAATATGTATAATATGGGTTCTCGACAGTGAATTACAGACCTCAACATGAGTCAGTAGGTGTAAAATTGATTAGATTATCACCTTGACTGAGATTAGGCAGCTGCTTTTGAAAACTAATCGAGAGTGCAGGACTAATCATCCCTGACTTGGATTAGTCAGTGAAATAGACATGTTTAAAAAAAAATACTCCACGCTGCCTTGAACAGAGATTGGACTGCTTTTAGTAAAAACACGTGATTTTCTATTCCACTTGTATGCATTAATAAGGTGAATCCCCTTTGGAAGTTTTAATTCCGGGAAAGCTGGGCTAGAGACATTAGCTAACGTTATCAATCAGTTTTCTTCTAATGCCAGAAGCAAGGCCCCGACCAGACGCGACTCGGAGGCAATGTAAAGCTCTGGTTTGGGTTTTTTTCAACGCCTTATCCTCACCCTGTAGCTCGAATTAAACTTGTAGAGACTCCATTCGTTTAAAGCGATTGTTTCTTTTGGGTGTAATCTTGTTTCCAGTCCGCCCTGATGTGCCATCGCCTTGCAGACGTTGGCTAACCGTTAGCATCACTAGCTAGCGAGATACCTGTCCTGTTGGCTGTTCAATTCATTCACAAAAATCAGTGTAGGGTGGGATTTTAAAGGTGTAGAATTGAGTTTAGCGAGGAGACAAAAGAAACGAGGCTGTGGGGTGTTATTTTTAAGAGAAAGCGGGGAGGTGAGAGACTTTTGATCTGCTCTTACCTTGTCCAGACAATTCAATTTTTCCACGGGGTAAACGACTTTATGACATCTGCTACACAACGGATTCATATTGGAGGGACGCTCTTCTAGCTAGTTAGCACGGAAACAGCCGTCGATACAGGTTAAATCTGCCTGCTGTCTAGTATTCAAGGCAGAAACTAGCTACAGTTAACGATTATGATCAGTAGCAGACCGACACTAATCTAGTTGTATGTAGCAAATCCAGGAGGTTGTTGTTGTCGTTGTAGCCGCACAGCTGGCTGTCAGTCCACTAACCAGACACGGAAAGCGCGCTCCCGCCGCCCCCCTCTCCTCGCCCTCGCTTCCTGCGCGCTCCCGAGTTGGAGAGTGTAGGAGGTTTGGTTTTTTCACTTAGCAGAATATTTTGGTTATTATCTTACAGGCTTCGTACATGTACACGTGCTGTGTGACTAAAACATCTATGCGTGTGCATATTTTGCAAGAAAGCTGCATGTTTCCCTTCCGCGCACGCAAATCTAGGTCGACCCTCGTGCATGGCCAAAATAATCGCATTCGTTGTCTTTTTACATCTGTGCTTGCATAGCAAACTCATGCGATCATATTTATTGTTCCAGTTTTTTTTTTAGCTTTACCAAGCCCATGATCTCAAATCACATTTTTACACATCCGCCACGTTCACTGCATGTCCGACTTGATGTGGATTTATTTCCCTATGGTGCCATCTGCTGGAGTAATGGATATACTCTGCATTCACATAAGGGTTTGTTGTTGCCGATTGACACTGAATTCAGAAGTTTTCCAACATTATGTAATAGATTTCTTGAAACAAATCATGTGAAATTTTCTGTTAAGTTTACGAGGCCTTGTATAATCCTAAAAGTCAATTCCCAGTACTACTTTTTTTTTTTTATTATTGTTTTGGACCCTGGAGCTAAGTTTCATCACTAGTAGGCCAATGTGTTTTTAAGCCTGGCCAGTTTTGTGATTTTCACTTTGTTAGGTTGAAATTTGTACTGAAACCTAAGTATAATATGCAGTACAACATACCTTTTTTTCAGATATCAAATTAATAAACTTAAATCATACACTAACAGAAAAAAATATCTTGAGTGTTTTTGATATCTCAAAGTTATTTGGTCATGCATAAAAATAACAGATTTTGCAAAGTATATATTTGCAGCTGAAAAATCCATATTGTAAGAGTACATTATTGACATGATATTAATATTCATTACATGTACATTGTTGCCCATATATTTGGAATCAAATATTTTTACCTCTTTTTACAGAGTAAATGATTATGACAGTGTGATTATTGTGTTATTCTTGATAGGTAAAGTGTAACTTGGACTCAGTATGTAATCATTGCAGATGGTCAAAGGTGATTTCTATTGTGTATAAGTGGGAATAAAAAGAGGAATGTGTCTGAACATGAAATTATTCTAACTTAATAGCAGTGTACATAGACCATAATGACTTCTTCAACATTCAATAATTGTCTAAAAATCCAATTTTACTGCAATGGGATAGAGCTTTTGGATTTTGTAAGGTCCCATGACCTAAGTAAAGGTATTCATTTTTTTTTTACTTTCAAGACATTTCATGACCGAGGTGAGTTACCATGGAATGACATCTTAACCCATAAAAACCCAAACAGCCACCGTCAACATAAACCATCTACAGATATAAACTGTTTAATACCTGTTGATACACTAATTCTATCAATCCATATAAATATCCATCATATCCATCAGATATGACCTATTTGGACATTCAGAGGCTCCGTAGTTACTGTGGAAACACTGTCATCTTCTACAACATTAATTCACCAGTAAAATGGAGTTGGATCAGTGATGATCGACTGAGACAATTGCTTTATGTACAGTTAATGATATATTTTTGATGAATAAGTCACTTTTTCTTCAGTTTTCTGTTTTTGATATTTAATAACCCTCAATTTTAGTCTGAGCTTCAATTAGCATCTGTGTGATCAGTGAATTAAATATGGGAAAATAAATTATTTACACTGAAAAAAATACAAAATACAGAGGATATTATTATACTGACTGGTGATAAATCACTTAAATACAGAGAAAAATTAATTTGGGAAGTGTCATAAAAGTAGCAGTGGGTCTATATGGGTTAATGTACAAATTATGACATGTTCTACCCTAACTTCCATTGATTTTATGTATAAAAAAAAAAACAGTAGGGAACCCAAATAAAACACATCCAGATCTTTATTTGTATTAAATGAAATAGAATTCCTGGTGCATTTTTCAAGGGTTGTTAAGCTGGTGGTCATTTCACAGTTGACTGTAGTCAAATTAGATAAAGCTTTTTAAAGTAACCACCATTATTGCTGTAGAGATACAAAATACAAATACAAAATTATTAACATCATTTAAACCATGGTTGTTGTACAGAATGATGAATAACCTTTAAAAAAAAATCCCAATAATGTGCAAGTTAACTGGGTTGTGACTGTAAATGTTTGAATGTTTGGAGAAATGTAAATGTCTGAATGAAAATCTGTTCAATGCAAATCTTGTTCATTTTCTTCCAACTTTCATGGTTTCAACATGGCCCGGCCTCAACGATGCTGTCTTTCTCATGATGTCCTTCACCTTCCACTTCTGTGTAGCCCGGCTGTTGCTTCTGAAACTTCAAGGAGGGCCAATAGCTCTTGCGTCGCTGGAAAAAAAGAAAATTACACACGGACAATATGAACATTTTAGCAGAGAAATAATAATACACAGCATTGTGTAAAGCTACTAAAACTTGCAGAGCTCACCTGGATGAGGTAAAGTGGTGATGCAGCATGGGGATGGCAGTTGATATAAAGAGCCACCAGGATCAGAGCCAGAAGTAGAACCAATGTAGCCGTGATACCAGCTATCACTGCAGTGTTTGGCAGCGCTTCATTCTTGATCGAAGGATCTGTTTTTACATCTGTAGGCAGGGAACAGAGGTGTCAAGTTACAAAGTACAAATACTTTATTATCTATACATCTCTGACGATGTTTAAGTCCAGGCTAAAAACAGCTCTGTTCAACTGTGCAAATAACAGCTGAAAGGGTTCTATCTGCACTTTTCTCTTTTACTTTATTTTAATTGATTATTATTTATGTTTTAATTGTAATTGTGTGTTTTTATCCTGTCTCTTTTCTATTTTTGTAAAGCATTGTAAATGCCCTGTGTATGAATTGTGCTACATAAATAAACTTGCCTTGCCTTGCCTACTTTACTGGAGTAATTATTTTTCAGTTATTGTAGCCTAGTATAAAGATGTCCATGGCAGAGTTTCAAGAGAACTTGAGTGAAATGTCCCAACCACTCTACTGCATATAGATAACCATACAAGAGTAATTGTTACTAAGCCTGCCCTGGATACACCAATTTTCTTGTCCAGTTTTGTTATCTTATATCTGTTGCCCTCACAGATTCCTGAAGATTGACTTTTTGCACCATTACAATATTTGTAGGCAACTAGTTATCATATCTTCCGCTCAATGAAACATGTAAATGCTCAGTAATACACATATATGGTTCTTTAATCTATTTGCATTGTACTAAAATGTGTTTATTTGCAATGGGCATATACGTGGCTGAAACAGGTAGCCTCGTGCATCCCAAATTTTTCAACATTTTCATATAACATGAAAGTCATTATGGCCTTTAGACAAATGTTTTTTGGGGAGGTCCTAGTCCATTATAGATCCCTGTACCACAGCCTAAGCTTTTGTCCTAATGCCATCCTCCCCTTGTCTTACATTTACTTTTATACTTTAAGTAGTTTTGAAACCAATACTTTTACACTTTTACTGGAGTAAAAAGCTTGAGCTGATACTTCAGCTTCTACAGAAGTCTTTATAAACCTAGTCTATATTGTTCTACCTGAGTAGTGAATGTGAATACTTTTGACACCTCTGGCAGGGAAAACATACATATTTACATGTTCGCTGATGACGTGGTCATCTTTTTATCTGGTAAAACATGTGACACTGCAGAAAATTTCACCACAAATTTGCAAAAGTGTCAGCTAGATTTGATAACTGTTGTCTGGCTAACTACTAAGAAAAGGAAGTCTGTGTTTTTCTGCTGTAGATTCATTGAATATTAGAATTAAAGGTGAACTTGTAGCATTAAGAGAGGAGAGATTTATGTTCTACCTTATATTATCAGTTGTATTGTAAAAGCCATGTTAAAAAAATCTGTAAAGCACATATGACTGATTTGAAGTGGTTTTAGGATGTTCAGAAATGATCTGACATTTGACTGTGTCTTGCTATGTCTAAATGTAATGATATTTTTATATTTGTAATATGGTCTAGTTGGTATAACTGGTCTGAACTCCACAGAATGTCTGTATAACAGGGCCATTAAAACTTTGGACAAAAAGCGCAGTAAGTTCTGATCACTGCCACATTTTAACCAAATAGAAGATGTTAAGTTTAGTGAATTTTAACAAGATAAAGGTAGTATTTACATGCTTTAAATAGACTTGTTCCACAGCATATAAACTGCAAAACTACAGCAGAGCATCATGTGGATTATAATATTTTGTGGCATTTTTTACATTCTGTACTGATTCTGTACTTGTGCAATAAACCGTACTCATAAGTAAAATCTGTATACATGTCTACATACTGTGTGTGTGTGTATATGTAAATATATATGTGTGTATAGGTGTACATATAATACTTCCCCGATCCAAACTGTGGCATCATCAGCATGTGCACAGCTGTAAATAGTATCTATAGCTTTTTTTTTGTTGCTCTTTTTAGCTCTTGTGTGCTTTGTTTATGCTCCAGTATTGCTGCTGCAAATCTGGAATTTCCCCTTGTGGGACAAATAAAAGAGTATCGTACCGTACCGTATCATATCGTATCTTATCTTATCTTATCTTATGTAGTAATACTTAATAATCTGACTTTTTTGCGTGTGTAAAAGTCTTCCTAGGGACAAGTGTTACTAACTAGCATGTGCTACAAACACTGATACTCATATGTGATTGCTGTTCTCAAATAAACCATAAATAAACAGATACAGTAAACATCCTAAATATCCTGTCACACAGTAGGATCATAATGATTGCAAGAATAAACTCACCACTGCCGGTCTTGAATATGTGATGTTTAGTCTCATCTGACGGAAATCAAAGAATACTATTGTTAATAGTAAGCTTTATTGTATTATATATATATATGGAGTACATTATTGTATGGATTGCTCCATATATATAACCAGCCTCACCAACACTTTCACAGCCCTTTTGGCGAGGAATTAAAGAGGTCACGCCTTCTGTCTCTGGTGTGATGGAGGAGGTGTCATCCCTGGAATAATCCTCACAGGTTGCATTTTTGCTCTACCCATGTACAGAATAATAGATAGGTTTATTTCAATTATTGCACACCATAAATAATCTTAAGAATACAGAGACCACAATTAACCAGTTTTAGCTGCTTTGCACTTCCTTTCTATAACATTGAGGAGGATTTTAAGGAAGGCCAGTAAAAATACAATATATTAGCCTATATGTTTTACCATAAAAAGTGAAAATACAAGCAGTCTGTGCTGCTCCTTATACTGTATAAAAAGACCTTACTGCCAGGTTATCATCTGGTGGGCCACACAGAGTGGGCGTTGTGATTGGATTATGAAGTTACTTAACTCTGGTGTTGGACTTGGGTTTTGACAAACATGCAGGCTTGGAGTTAGAAAAGTTACAGGTTCATGTTATTGTTTAAAGGCAAGATACGTGCAAATATTGACTCCAGATGACTTAAATATGAATGTCGACAATAAAAAGGGAGGTTGTGTGATAAGTCAAAGCTGAAATTAATTTAACCAAGACAGTGAAAACAGCTGGTTTTGTTGCATTTGCTTAATTTATCTGCAAACACGGCTGCATTATTATTATTGCATAATCTGGATGGACTGCGTAGATAAAAATGTGTGTGTATTTTATGAGTATTTTTTCTTGGATAGGTTGACACTGAAATTGTATATGTGGTAGAACTGAGCTACACAGTGGCGGCTGGTGGAAATAATGTTTGGTGGGGCACAAAGGTAGATGGGGGATCATCATTCAATTCACCATTTAATTAATCAAAATCAACAGTTTAAACGTAATAGAAACAATTTTCCTACCCGCATTTCCTACAGGGGCGAAATTTGCGGCGCCCCAAAAGCATTTAATTCGGCG
>JAQQZY010000028.1:18062914-18073012 GCA_030068375.1 Ostorhinchus rueppellii | reverse complement strand
CACACACACACACACACACACACACACACACACACACACACACACACACACACACACACACACACACACACCACTGAGCAATACCACGTTTTCACGTTTAGTTTATTAGTTATATTTTAGATCTAGTGGTGGTTTGTTCTGGCACATTACATGTTACATGATGGATCGTCAGGGGATATTTTGATTGGTGAAGTGTGTGCTGCAATGTTGATATCTGGGGTGCCATGAAGGAGGGGAGGGGTAAACATGACAAATTCATGGGACTCAGCATTCCTGGGGGGCCCACAGAACACTTGAGTGGGCCTGGAGAATTAGAGGAATAGTAAAGCGTCTTCAGTTTCACTTGTTTCTTGTAGCCAGGGCCCAACATGATTATGTTCAGGGGGCCCAAAAGTAGTAGTGGCACCCTAGGTTGACATAACTAACACGTTTTACTTGCACCTTAAAAGATTCTTTAATGAGCCACTGCCAGTGATCATTCTCAAGCATCTCACAAGTAACAGGCTTGAACTAGGGAGCTCTTGTCAAACACTTTATTCACTATCAGTAAAGCTGATCACAGTTATCCACACATACACTACTACGATGGATATGAAAACAAAACAACATGAATTTTTGAATCAGAAGCCAGTGTGTGACACTTACCGCAGCCTGTTTGTGTGTATTTGACAGGATGCCATGCACTCTAACTTGTCCATGTCTTACGTCGCTCATGTCTACCCAAAGTTCCTTTGTGTGCTGGTCCTCAGGGCCATAGCTACGCCATGTGTAATACTTGCTAGAGTCCTCCTTCCAGACAGAAGACACAAAGGACCACAGGTTGTAATGGCTGATGATAGAGAGGATGTCATACAGGCATCAAAAGTTCACTATACACACAAGGAAATTACATGCTGTCATATGCTATCCAAATAAATGGGAAAGAGTAAACTTACTTTCCAAAAGAGGGCAGTGTTTAACTCCAATTCAAACAACTCAAACATATCAAAAGCCAAAAACATAATTAATGCCACAAAAAATTACAGTCCTACAAAACACTGTGGTACAGATTTACTCACCACTACATGTGTCATGTTGTTTGGCCAAGTATCAACAGTGATTCCACCAACCAACACCGCCCTGTTTATCCTACTGTGGCCTGAAGATGAACTCTGGACTGTGTGAGCTTGACTGTCGCCTCTAGTTGACTCTACATGTTGCTCTGAGATCACAGTGTACAAATTATCTGCCAAAAACAATGCATCTCATTTAATTTAAAATCAGATATTATGTTCAATAAAAGGGCATAAACATGTTTTAAGTTCTAAAATACTCTGATGTCTACTGTTTCCATTTGATTAAAAAAAAAAGAAAGAAAACAAGAAAACATGTGTTTTTTCAAAACTGCAGGCAACATTTGAAATGACAGTTTTATTCAGCCTGTTAAGAAACATGTTTATTGTTGTAGCTCTGCACTCAAAGAAATTACAATTTACTTTGGAAATAGTTATGTCGGATAAAGCCATTGCTGAATGAAGAGAAAACCATGTCCTGCTGCTGGGACAGAGCTGTCAGGATCTACAAACAAGGTAAACCATGCTTGGTAATCACACTGAGGTAGGTAGGTTTTGTTTAAAAGTTTGGGGTGTTTTAATTGATGATTTGTCCTCTGTTGAAACCACATATTTAGATTCTAGGCCGTGCTCAGTTACTTCCATGTTGATGTTCGGAGTTATTTTAACACCGCACTATGATTTTCTATGAAGTGTAAAAAACATGTCTGCAGCCTCATTGAAAAAAATCAAGCCTTTTCATGGTATATAAAGTACTAGGTAAGGCCTTTTAACCCTGAAAGACCTCAAACTATTTTTGTGGCAACTTCAACATGATTTTTTCTCCACATCTAAGTGATTTATCACCATTTATTACAATATTGTCCTATACATTTTTCAATGAAATAAAGATATACTCCTATGTTTAATTTACTGATCATGTTCATAAAAGCTCTCAGTTAACTCATGGGTCATTAGTATATCAACAGAGGAAAAATAAAAGGCTTCTTAGCAAAATATATAATTTACTCAAAGTTTAAAAAAAAAAGGGTCTAAAACAACTGGCATTTGTCAAACTACATGGGTTTTACTGATGAATCAACATTGCACAAGATGACACCATTTCTATGTTTGCAACAGAGCCTCTGAACATCCAAATGGGCCATATCTGATGGTGCTGAAAAGCAGAAAAATGCATTTGTCTGAAATTATTTCATTTAATTGATAGATACTTTTGGTTCTGGGAGCTATTTATGTCTTTAAGGGTTAATCTTCAAAAAATTTTATGAGGACTTTTTTAAAGTTTACTCCATAGAAATGTTCAATAACGGCAGCTTCATGGGAAAACTAATTCTAAAATGCAGTTTTACAACATCAAAAATAACATGATCAATGAATGTATCAGTAATGCATTCTTTGGACAAATATGTGACCGTTTCAATGTGCCAATGATACATGAGGAGGTTTATCACAAAGTTGCCAACAATGTACTTTTGTTTTAGCAGGCAGGGTTTGTGTTTTTTCCACATGCATCCTGTATTTCCATTGATTTTATAAAAAGCAGCCCTTGGAAGGTTTCCTAATAAGAGACAAATGCAATCTAAGTATTATGTGTTTACAGTAAGAATTATTTGTCAGAATTTATTCATTTAAAGGTTTGCGTTACTATGGCAGGTGACCTTATCTTGGAGGTAATTCAAAAGACACAAACAAATTGAACAACTTTTTGGATTGAGAAAATTCTAAACTATGTTAAATTACTCCCAAGTTTCTGGCAGCCTTTTACAACATATGTTGATTATCAGGACATGCTCAAAGTCAATCCAGATTTACCATGTAGTGTTTTTAGATAAGATATATTTATCACTTTTTTGAATTTTTACTATGGTAGGGATAAACATCGTGTCCAGTCGAAGTCATTACATGATTAGAGGATGAAAATTAAATAAATGTAATTATTTTTGTTAAACTGTGTTAACAGTAAGCGACAATTCTTTTGGCGACACTTTCCACACATTTACGGCACATACCGATGACGTAACGTAGGGTATATAAGACCCAGTAACGTTTCGTGTTATTGGCGGAGTGTCTCATCTAACCCTAAATCCGAGCGGTCTCCTGTACTTAACGTTTGCTGTTTTCTGTCTCTGGCTTTCAGTGAACTACAGGAGGCTTTTTGGTTGACGCCGGAAACGTTTACGAACAAAAAAGCCAAGAAAATCACTCCGTCGCGTTCAGTTTCCCGTCGGAAACACCGTGAATATTCCGCCGTGGTCAGCCTGGCTGCCACGAAGAGTTGGTCTCTGTTGCTCCGGTGTTTTCATGTCGGGACTGTTGATAATTGAACAGATTAAACTGAGCAGGGATTATCTACCAGATCGAACAGTGATCTGGTTAGGCTCCCACGCTCAAACACTCACAAACCGTCGATTTAAGGTTGTCTGTCTGGGTTGTTACTCGAATTAACCCGTGGTTTGTTAGCTGTCAGTTAAGCTAGCATAGCCACCCACCCTCTTCAGCCGCTGGAGGTGGCTCTCTTCAAAAGTCACATTTTTCAGCAGCCAAAGAGTCAAGACCCCGGTGTAAATCAGAGCAAAATCCCTCTCCAAAGCCATCTTTGTGCTGAAATGAGTTTTAGTATTTTTAGATCTGCATTTAGAGGATCTGCCTGAAAATATAACCTGTTTTCAGATTGAGTCAAGGGTCTTGCCTCGTACTCAAATCCTGCACACCTGTTCTAAATTAGACCTCGATACACTTAAATGTCAGTAACTCCTTTTCATTATATTCTGTCATGTTTAGCTTAGACTATTAAGTCTATGCAAAGACAGAAAATCTGTGGGTGTAGGCTGTGAAGTGTTAAAGTACTGAATACTGTTGTCTCCAAAGCCTAGGTTTGAAATCTGAGTAGAAGATGAAATTAGGTTGGAAGACATGAAGTCCACCTCTGTCAAAAGTGGAGTTAAAACACAGCAACAGACTCTTGATCTAAGGATTTCTTACATTGAACTCATTTCATTTTTAGTAGTACACAGTGATCTGCTTTGTGACCTGTGTATTTGGAAACCGAAGTGAAATACTTAAAATTCAGACGAGTCTATATGTTTTAAAGTGCTTTGTGAGGATAAAACACAAGTTCCATTCCTATTATATGGTCATCATAAGGTCAGCTGGTGAAAAATAAACGACAGCTAGTTTTGTATGTGTTCATTGTTTAAAAAGCAACCTCGACTCAATTGTCTCCACACAAAACTGGATAAATAAAACAATACAGTATATTACATGTGACATTGAATTTGGACACATTCCCATGAGCTTCTCAACTGGTTGCCAGCATCCCAATGCAGCTCCTCTTATGTCTGTAAAATTTAGTTGACGTTGGTTTGATGCCTGCATTTCTGTCCCGAGTGTGGGAGGGTAACACAGCCCTGTCAGCTCCACTATGCCCTATGCCAAACCCCCAGAGTCCAGACTATGTGGGACACTGGCTGGTGAGGTCTGCTCTAAACATCAGTCTGAATTCACACAATTATAACACTGATGTCTTCCACAGTCATGACAACAACAGTGTCACGGCTTTCTATAGTGGCAACCCATATAACCTCATAGGCTAATTATATTTGTACAAAAATCCTTCACTCCACCCTTTGATTCAATTAAACAGTACGTCAATGCATTCATGACAGCTATATTAAAACTCCAAATGTGACTTTTGAGCTCAGGATCCACCCTCTTATGGCATCTATGAGGTAAGAGGAGAGGTTTGTACAGAATTGCTAAGATCTGCAGTACAGCTGATAAACATAGCCAGTTCATAACAGCTGGGAGGAGTGCAGATGATTTTCAATATGAACTTTTAGTTTGTAGTGTCACCCAGTTAGTAGTCTTAAAATCATTGGCAGATCACCAAAATTATGAGATGAGAGTCGTATTGTCTAGGGAGTCCACCAGATACTGACAAATTCACTTTTAAACAGTCCAAACTGAATTACTCACAGGATTATTCCATGCTCTGTTGGATATCGTATAACCTTCCATTGCATTAAAACAGAATTTGACTGTATATTATATGCAAATTGAAACAGACTTTACTTAACATGGACATAGAAGAATACATGACAAGCAATTATAAGATTTCATCTAACATTCTCATGCTCAGAAGCAAAAATTGTACGTTTTTTTCATCATTCATATCAGTGATCTAATGTATATTGGCCAAATTAATTAAGGCTGATTAAAATTATGGCCTGCATGTCTAAAATTAAAACTCACCATCATCTAATCTTGCACATGACCTACTTAGAGCGTTGATTCAGTAAAGTTTGTCCTGTCTTTTCATTCATACATGTATTTGTGATAAAACACCCTTCCAGTAATTTATTGCATTTGTAATGAGAGAGGATTATCCCAGAATGCCTATGTGGTGAATCAGCAACAGCTTTCATTCGGGTTTTGTACAACTGCTCTTCTATTTAGTAGAAGACAGGGGTGGTGTCTCGGTGTGAAGATAATCGCGAGGAATAGATGATGATTTTGTTAAATGTCCCTTTGTGTGCATAATATTCAGCCTGTAATTATGTGTGCCAGGGTTGGAATGCTGTTCATGAGTCAGAATGTGAGAAAAATGTCATTCAGTGAAAACCACCCTTGGTCACGACAACATGAGGTTTGAGCTAAATTCAGAAATATTTGAGAGAATGGGAGCAATATGGTCAACAAATCAGACTTTCAGGCACTATGATAAAACAAGAACCATTCGTCCAGTGTAGCCAACGAACGGGCAGATGTCTTGGATAGAAAATGACCTCTGCCCACTCCTTTAGGAGCTACCAAACCACGACGTTTAGCTGCCTTTTTCAGCGAGCGGTCAACGGACTGAGAGGACACACCCTTCCTGAGCAGAGGCTGAAGGCCTTGGCTCAGACTCCTTCACATCACCCACAATAAACATGTATAGTTCATTTCAGACCATGTGGTAGGATTACATAGCTGAGTTTAAAGCAGGAATACAATAAAACACCATGGTCTTGAGGGATTTATATGAGACAAAAAGTGTAAATATTTGACTGAAATCTCCCACTTCTATTATTAAATGTTAACAAAGCTGATCAGGAGGCGCCACTCTCTGCATGTATTTTGACCTCTATAATCTGCTGACACAATATACTGTTTCTCTTCCTGGTTTGATGATAAATAAAACTAAATTTAAGTGACATTTACAATTTATAACATGCCTGTTTTTGAAAATTGACCAAATCAAGAATGAAGACATGGGGAAGAAAACATGATGCACTGATTGCTTTTCTTCTCTTATGGTGAAACCCAATCAGTCCATTGTCAGAGATCTAACGTTATTCCTGCTTTTTATTGTCTGATAAAAGGAATAAATGAGGGGACGAAAGCTGAAAATGCTGAAATCATTTCCCATACCGTTGCTGTTCCAAATTACAGCAGAAGTTGCTCTGTTGTTGGCAGATAACCATTTTCATTCCTGTCACATTATTTTTCTCAAAACACAAGCGTGTTATGCTATAACACATCAAATTGCACATGACTTTTGCAAAATAAGAGTCTATTTCAAATCCACAGACAATAACATCCTATCTATGATCCAATCTCCCTCAACAATGTTATCCACTTTCTGCCTCATTCCTCCAGCTCAAGCTTAGCTCCAAAATGTCTGAATCTGCTTCAAGCTATTTGTTAAACAAACTTCTCAGCAGGACAGGAGACAAGAGGTCAAACACTCAGGCCAGTGCTTGGTACACAAATCATTTTCTATGCAGGAGTCTGTGTTTTTACAGTCTGATTTAGATGGTGTAGATGACTCTCTCGGGGCTAAAGTAATTTGTAAAGACTGATATGAAAACAGTATGTAATGGTAGACAATGACAAGACTGATAAGAACAAATTAAGCAAAAGACAGGAGGACACGAAAGGTTAACAGTGACAACTGACCTGTTTTGTTGCAACACCTATCTGAGAACCTCCTGCACGGTATACTGTTTCAACTGCACATTTCCATCTGCAGAAAAGCTCTTGGATAACATGACTTTCTGAAGGTGTTTTAACAGTGCTGCTAAATTTCATCAGCTGATAAACAAGATAACATTAAACGAAGCGAGAAAAGCTCTGACTTACATTTAATATTGCAGACCACTATTTACAGATGTTGATTCAGGTGATAAATCACAGATGGCAGTAGAGAACTGGAAATATATTAGGCTGTTTCAATCAGCACACCTCCAAAATACACACACTTTTTTTTTTTTAACAGTATCAATAAATACAAAACAGGTGATAAATTGAAGTCTACTTTCTAAGAGTATAAAAACTCCCAAAGTTTGTGCAAGACTCTTGCTGGGAGGCAAGAAGAAAAACAGAGTCTAAATCTAATTTTAAACCTGAGACAGGCTGTTTGCGGGATGTTGTTTAGACTCCGTCGCATGCTTGTGGAAAAGGGTATTTTTATTGTACAATTTATGGTAAACTAGGTCATTCACTTTTGTGCATAAAACAAAAAGGGCATGGCATGCTCATTTGCTGCACCATAAAGATTCCTCCTAAAATTCTGTGGCTTACACCAAGTTAAAATAGAAATAGTTGCACATGAAGCAGCGCCGTGTAAATTCATTAATAAAAAACTTCACTGTTCTTTCAACTTTAGGGAAATTGCATGCAAATGTTGATTCTCCACACTATCAAAGCATTCATTAACATAATCAGCTGCAAAAATTGTTGCACCTGTAATATCAACCAGAGAGGATGCAGTAAGTGTCAGCTCTGTTGGAAAGATTAGTGTTAATGACGGAACATGCAAACAGGCGGTGGCAGATGAGAAACTCACCTGTTTTTTGAGCCCAAACACTTGCAAGCTCTGTTTGGGAGAGACAGATAAGTAGCATCATCACATGTAAAATCATGTTTGGCTGCAAAAAACAAAAAAATAATTCAAAAGCTGCCTAGTCTCAGCTCTCTCTTCCTCCTTTTCCTCTCTTTGCAATAACTCTAAATCCCTCTTCCTGCCTCCTCTGATTCTTGGTCTCTCCCCTCGCCACCCTGTTTCTAACTACACCCTTTCTCTCCTCCTCAGAGCTGTTCATCCGTTGCCACGGTGATTACAAAGACACAAGAATCTGCTGAGGAGGCTGTGGAGCCAAGAGGAGAAAGTCAACCCTGCACATATTAAATCCATTCAAAGTATTCGAGTTGTGTTTTCTAAAACAATAAATATATTTCTATTGTTCTGTGGAATTGAAGCTAAAATCCCGCTTTCATAATTTCGAGTGATAAAAGTAAAAATAGGGCCATCAAGTCTTACCGAGAAGCAGCTGTATGGCGCCTCCCTCTGTCCAAACCAGCACTGTGAAGTATGACATCTGAGATTAGACATGGAGATCATGATGCTAACAATACCAGGCCTTCAAATCAGAGTCAGTCAATGTTACACATCTCACGTCAAGTCTGTGTATGACTTTTCAAAACACTGTGTCTGTATTCTAAAATCAACATCCTTCTGCGGCCTGTGTGGAACAAAAGTGTATTTGTTGCAGTTTAACTTCCAGCAGTGATGTCAAAGCCTGGTTTTTATGGCACGTAAAAAAACTGACAGAAGGCGAGGTTTACAAGGTCTGTGGCCGACTCCACCACCACCTCTCAAAGCCTCCACTTTGATCATTACTATCTGCTCTGAGTGCAAACATGGAATCCTTGGCAGAGAAAATGGTTGCTGAACCTTGAGAGGATTCACAGATGGAAAGGTAATCAGTACCCAGTCCTGTACCGACAGCCAATAGTGTCGAAAATAGCAGGTGTGAAAGTTCAGAAAGAGATGTCATACAAATTTTAATGTACTAAATACACTGTAAATACTGCATTTTTCTTTGAAGATATAGAAGAAAACACATGCCACAAAATCATGTTGACTGCTTTGGTTAAACACACCCAAAACCACTAGAGCGATATGACTGTCATGACTTTATTTAACATGAAAGGTCCAAGATGTAAGCTACAGGAGGATCTAACAGTAGAAATGGAATATAATATTGATAACTATGTCTTTTTTAATACATACTCAGATGAAAATAGGGATCATGTTCATTATCTAAGAATGAACAGGTTTTATCGACAGGTCACCTTTCACAACAGCTATGTTTCTACAAGAGCTTAGACCAGACTACTTCTTCTTTTTCTGTTTTGTAAAGGTGAACGCATGTTGTTATCCTGATAAGGAATTTTGGTGTCCAAATTGTACCCATCCTAATATTAATACACACAACACGTAACGTTAGCATTAGTATTAGTGATGGGCGATACTGCAAAATTTGGTATTGATCCGATACCAAGTAAATACAAGCTCAGTATTGCCGACATCGATACTTTTCATTTACAAAAGCAGCTTATTAACTTTTTCATGTACAACAACGCATTATCATGAAGTGTAGACAATGCACCATGAATATCCAGATTTGAATGAAAATAGGTCTAATGAAATGATCCTGTTCATGATTAAGTGATTGTGTGATTTTTCTCTTAATTAGTTTCCGTAACAACCGTAGTAAAAAAACAGAACAAATAAAAATATGTTTTATTTACCATCTTGTGAAAATATTAGAGAAATGTTTTAAATTAAACAATTACTTTTTCACTTGAGGGTTTCGTTCAGTTTGAGTTAGGCTATTAAAAAAAAACCTTCCAGTACTGTATGTAACTGAATGTAGAGAGAAACTGAAACTTGAGCATCAATTCCATAGCGCAGGTATCGATGCAATACTGATACCAATGTGGTATCGATAGTATTGATATTTAGTACTGATCTGCCCACCACTAATTAGCATATGAGCTACCACTGACAGTGCCTGAGGACTAACTCCAGGGCTGGGCTGTGTCCGAAATCACTCACTCATTCACTACTCCCTATTCACTACATAGGGAACACTATGTAGCGGACTCACCAATCAAAATGGAAAACGGTTTCGGACACTACTTCGCCGCACAGTTAATTACATCATTACTGTCACACAATTCAAACGTGCCAATAATGCTGTTTAATAATGCTGTGCTGCAA
>JAQQZY010000028.1:18020199-18034029 GCA_030068375.1 Ostorhinchus rueppellii | reverse complement strand
AAAAAATGTGAATACTTTAGTACTTTCACTTCAGTATGATGTTTAAAGAACACTTCAACTTTTACTCAAGTCAGTTTATTGATCTAGCACTTGTACTTGTACTGCACTCGTCTACTCCAGTATTTTATACATCTCTGTTCATGACACAGATGTGTGGAAACAATGGAATTCTTTATTCAGTGACTGATACAATCTGTGGATGCATAGCGTTGATGTACTGGTGATTTTGGTCCTAAATGTGTTCTGGTATGCACTTTCCTCCTGCTGTTGAGAGGGTGTAATGTTAATACGAAATAGAACCACTTAAAAAGCATAAAAGGGACAAATTAGCTACAGTTAGACATCCTGTAAAGATTGCCAGCATTTGTATTTGTCTTGCTGTGTAATATATCAAATTTGATTAATGGGGTCTTTTGCTTTTACCACTTGTGTGAAAAATGTTTAAATCATAAATGGGTTTAGTGCGTCCTGTTTGTTTAATATATTCACTGTTAATATGGTTCTCCAGTCACTTCCGGCTTCATTAAATTTTAAAAAATTGTAATTTATCCACAAATAATGCACAGTGTTTGCACTTTTACTGTCCTCAAGCTGCTCTTATATTTATTTGAGTTATTTCTCACATCCAGATCTTCCTGCTTACGCCATCTGCTGTGCATTTTGCATCTTTTTATCATCTCGTTTTTAACTTAAACCCTTAAAAGACCCAAATGTTGACTTACATATATCATAAGCCTACAGCAAAAATCTATGGAGGAAATAGACAATATGCAGGACAAAAACCGACACTATGTTCTAAATGTTTGTGTTGTAATTTAAAAATGAAACTATAAAATATAAGTTAAAAAAAAAAAAGAAAAATACCTGATTGTCACTGAAAGAAAAACCCAATATACAGAAGACAACATTACAATAAACTAAAGGACATGTAAATATAGAGCAACATTCATTTTGGTGATACATATGTTCCTGTGGGTCCTAAAGGGTTAAAATCTGTCATGCATCCTTCTGGTGTATGTTGTCACATCTGAGTTTCCAGATTTTGAGTCTACATTTGGTTTTATGCAGGTGTCACACAAGCTAAAGAAAACAACATTTGACTAATTTGACTTTTTTCTTTTAAATAAAATTATGAATCATCCAGTTCTTTTGAAAGCTCCACCTATACATCAATATAATAGAACATCATATGGGTGAATAATGAGGCACCAAACAGGCTCTTGTTCTTATTTATCTCCTTACCTCATAGCCTTTGAGTGACGGCCCGACTAAGATGATGGGTCTCATGGACGGAACCACGTCATACGGGGGGACATGTTCCATCTGAAAACAACCCAAACACCAGTGAGTCACAGTGTCAAAATGTGTCCGAACAAGCTCCACACACCATCACAGGATGAAAAAGACTCATGGATGTGCAGACACAGACTCAGACCTGAACATCAATCAACATTAACTCAAACACAACCCCCCCACACCCGCCCAAACCCCTCCCCTGTCTCCTTCCTTGGTGTGAACAGTCAGATTGATAGATGGCGACGTTCAGACGCTGGAATCCATTTGTTTTATTGACTGCGTATGAATGTTCAGAAGCAGCGATCAATTCCTCAGCCCCAGCACTCTCGAGTTCTATTTCTAAGTCTGCAGTCTCACATAATTAAGGTGTCCATAATTAAAATAGACGCTGGAGTGCGAGGAGAGCTCTCGTGACTGTGACAATGCTCCAACACCAACGTCATTCTTCGCACTTTCATCTTTTTCTTTTTGCTTCAGCACCTCGTCTGCTATTTTCATTTATTCTCGAAACACATTCCTCATCCCAGATGGATCAGTTTATGCTGATTATCTTAAACAAATGCAGTTTTCTGAAGGTGCTAATGCAAAAATCTGTGTCACTTTGGTTTACTCCATTAACACCAGTGTGTGCAAAGCAAATATTCAGATTTTTATCCTTTTAACACTTTTGAATTATCCTAACAAACACAAATAAATGGCTTTTTAAAATTCCTCGGCTTTTTCTGGAGGATGTGGTTGTCATCTTGGGCAGTAGTTAGAGTTTTTCACCTCTCCTGTTACTTGTGAGCTGATTATTTCTATTAAAGAAAGGCCTTTTCCACAGCAGACAATAGACGGTTATCATTTTCACCCCTCGGCCAACATCTGGCCAAAGGGGTATTTTATAATTGTTTTATTATTCATCATTCATCATTCCAGTCTCATCAAGTTGAAGCTGCAGAGACATCTTCAGACTCTGATACAGTTACCTCCATGACTTTGAGGTGTGTGATATTTCTATTTATGCGTTCTCACACTCTGATGCTGTAACAGTTTTACCACAAACTGTGACTTTCACAACATGTAGAACCACCTTTTAAATCAGCAGACATGTGTAAATGATGCATAATTCATAGAGGATTAAAAAATAACTTGTCTGTCTCCTTTAACGGTAATACAATTCCCCCCCCCCCGAAATAAAATCCCATGGGACACAACCATGGCTTCGGCTTTGTCTACTCAAGCTTAAAAGATGTAATAGCATAATTATTAGAAAATAACAGCTATACTGGAAGATAAACGTACAAATACAAATCTCAGTATTATTGTTAAAATGTCAAATTAATCATTTACATTTTCAATTGGAGGATTACTTTACAAAAACTAAATTGAAAAACTAAATTAGAAGTCCAAGATTTATTCTATGTAGAGGTCATTCTGACTTATAATGTATTACAAAAGCATATTTCCAAAGAGCACCCCCCAAAAAAAACAAAACAAAATGTCATATCTCTGCTCTGTCTGTTCTGGTCCCTTTAAATCTCTCTGTCTGTTTTTCCTCCCTCATCTCTGACCCAGTTCCTCTGACCTAATTAACTCATTCAACACACCTGGTGAGTTCAGCTGTGGCTCATCAGGTGGTGTAGTATTTAACCCTGTCTCAGTCTGTCCCTTGTTGCCAGGTAGTCAAGTCTAGCACTTCTATCCCGCGTTTTCTCCAAAGTTCCTGAATCCTGTTGTTCGTGACCTGATCTGGTTTGACCCCTGCCTGCCAGTCTCCACTCCTGAACTACACTCGTCTGGCTAAGCCTCCAGCTTGAATCCCATGTGTACTGTCTGCCTTCATCTGACCACTGACTTCCGCTCCAGCCCTGTGTACCGACCTGTGTTCCGCCCTTCGTCCAAGATCCAGCCTGAGCCCCGCATAACCCTGGTAATTGACCCCGGACCGACCCCAACCCTGACCTTGCCTCAGCCTCTTCCCCTGGATTTGGACGCCCTGGTGACCCTGGTAAAAGACCCCAGACCAACCCCGACCTCGCCTCATCCCGTGGATTTGGATGCCCTGGACTCCGGGTTCTGCACCCGGAGGTGCAGAACTGAAGCTTGGTGCTTTGGACTGTGCATTATCACTCTAGTGATCATCTGTTTGTGTAGATCTTCTGTTGACGTCAGTAAATTCTGTGAGACTTTTAATACTGAGTGTTTCCAGCGTTTGGGTTCAAATCTGGTCCTTGTCACAAAAAACCCACTTCTAGTTTTACATTGAGGAACATTCTTATGAAGCTGTTCCACGATTCACAGATGCAGTTGTTTTGTTTTGTTTTTTCGCAGATTGGTGAACCTGTGCATCTTTACTTCTGAGACTCATCATTTCTAAGACGTTGTTTTTATTACTGACCTATTACAAATTAAGTGAATTAGTTGCAAAATGTCCCTCCATCTGTTTCTTTTAAGTAACATTTACTTTTCCAGCCTTTTGTTGCCTCCATTCCAGTGTCGCTTTCATCACATTCAATATGGGCTTGTTTTTCTTTCTTAAAATTGTACATTTTCTCAGTTTAAACATGCTTTCCATGTCCTATTGTGACTAAGATATGAGTTTATGAAATTTGCAAGTCATTACATTCTGTTTTTATTTACATTTAGTACCAACTTATTTGGAATTGGGGTTGTAAGGTGGCTGTAGTAACGTCTTTAAAGACTATAACTCCTACTCTGTTTTACATCTAGAACAGCCTGAATAGAACAGAGCCATTGTTAATGGTACACCTGTGTCTGCTGTGAAAAAGGTCTATTGTTCTCTGTGAAAAAAGACCCATATTTGTTCCAGAAGTTATCAAACTTCTTACTTGGAGCCAACAGTGTGCACTACTTCATACTACTTCATACTTTGCGGATTTAAAATCTGAGAAAAGCTTACAGTACAAATACTATAGTCGGCAGTTTTCCTCAGGGCCATTCATATATAAAAATGTATAAACCTATAGCTGAAATCCTGACTTATACAGGACACCCACACACAAACAATCCATACTGCACCATGAATTTAGCTCTTATTCATCCATTATGAATCATGACAGAAATAATTCATCTATGACGGCTCCATAAGCATCTGTTTTTCAGAGTGAACAAGGCGAAACAGTCACATGTCCTTTATCCTCTGAGCAAATTGGATGGGTTTTTTTTTCCTTTATATATCTCTAATCCAAGCACGCCCCCTCCTCTGTGAGCTGTGCGACTCTTCAGGCAGGAGATAGTGCTGGAGTGCCCCGTTTTACTACATTACATTATATAAAGCAGAGCGGCCGAAGCTCATTTTACCTCATTTGTATTCACACAAGCTAAAAATACATATTACAAAAGTTTCCAAATGGCTCTTGTCTCTAAAGGGGCAGAACTGAGCACTGAGCATAACAATAGTTCTCATTGGTTTTGAATAACATTAGCAGTGTGGTGAGTAATAGGGACGGTAACATAACGTAGTGTCAGATGATAGAGGAAAATTACTGTAGAATCCTATATTAGCATAGCAAATAGTGTAGTAAATTATCGTAAATAGAGCTGAACTGCTTAAGAACATGCACAAATTTACATTTTTATTTTCCTTGAGTAGTCATTAAGATTAAATTAAGTTTAACGCTTGAATATAAATAGAGTCATGTTGTTCATAACGCACTGCAGAAACAGTCTTTGAAAGAAATCAGACTGTTTTGTATTAAGTAGAAAAATCATCCAAAGGAGTAAACACATTTTGCTTGGTTAGATTTGATCAAATAAAAGCTTACCCACTGAAAAACCATAAATGGCCTTAAAATTAGAAAAATATAAGGCAGTTGTGCTTATTACCAGCACTGAAAATATAGATACTTATGATAAACATAATATTCTTGTTTGAAAAATTGTGCAATTGACTCTTAAAGGGGCTATATGGAGTATTTCTACTTTCAAGTACAAAAAAATGCAACTTAAAAATTATTACTGCAATGTTTAGAATAAAGAGTTCTGAAGTTCTGACTAAGAGGCCAATGTACTGGATTATAGAGATATGAACTGATTTTATTTACACCAATGAGCTGGGGAATTTATGTGACCACTAGAGGGAGTAGTGAGTCACTCTGCTGGTCTCCCATGGTGAAGAGATGGGATGAGAACCACTAAGAAACAACTTTTAGAGTCAAAGAAAATAAGTGATATGAAGGGAAATTTGATTATGAGGCTTATGAAGATATAAAGTTATTATGGGATGTTATTTTCTTTGCTCAGTTGCCATTTGTTGATCCACAGTTCAGACTAAACTGTGACAGTTCTGAGCTTATTTGGATGATTCCAAACAGATCTTTAGTGCAGCTATTGACAACACAAACCGTACAGAAAACAGAGGTGATTTGTGGTTTTGCTGTGACTGTTTTCAGTCTGAAAGCAGAGGTAAGCTATTAGAGCTAAGCTAACACAGCTATAATGTAAACTATCAGCTGATGCAGCATATGAAGATTATGAGACTGTGTTATTTTGATTGACCGTCAAAATATGTGGCTCACTCCTGTTTTACACCAGAAGCGTCTGCAGTACGTCTGCAGAGCATCTGTGTCGTCACAGTAAAACGCGGTCGTTAAAGTCAGTGAGCAAGTGCACACCAGGTGCAGAGCGGCTGTGTTCCAGCTGGGTCCCAGATCTAGTAAAACGCACTGCTCCCGCAACAAACGGCACAGTTTATTTTTCTACGCTTGATGCGACTTTCCTGCATCAATCGCAGCAGATAGGATTGGTGAGACAGGAAGTAAATAATGTAAAAACAAGGTGAATCCAGTTGATTTTCAAAGTAATATACAATGTTTTTATTAACGCTTGTATTTTACTTTCAAATGAGAACGTGGCGCTTTTGCTTCAGAAAAAAAAAATCATCAATAAAGCTTTTTAAAACCTTATATAAACAAAAAAAAAAAGATTAATTGAAACATTGGACTTTGAAAATACATTTTAAAATCTTTCTTTGTCATAATATTTTTTTTTCTCTCTCTCTCTTTATTTTTATTTAGCACAGGACTTTAAAAAACATTATTTTAACAAATGCTGAGAAACACGCGGGGTCTGAAAGGCAAATAGTTGTTGTTCTACTATTGTTCTCTTTAAATACCTGCTTCTCTCAGACTCCCGCGCGATCTTGCAATCCTCGCCCTAACCGTTCAAGCCATTCCGTAGACGCTCTGCTCGTAACGCGCCCTGTGTGGCAGGAGGTTGGAGCATCTGCAGAGCGTTGACGCAGATGCTCTGCAGATGCTTCTGGTGTAAAACAGGAGTAAGAGTTATATTTTGAGGGAAAAAACGTGATGATACTGTAATAGAGATGTGTGTAAATAATGAACTTTATACTTCGTTCTGTGAGTGATACAGTCTGTGGATACATAGCATTGATTCGTTGGTGGTTCTGATACATGACTTCCCTCTGCTGATGAGAGTTTGGAACGTCAATACTACATATAGCCCCTTTAAAATAAGCACAATAATGGTCCTCTGCTGGGATATTATGTAAAATATTGCATAGCTCAATTTTGGCTGAACTATCTTATTAACAAAATGATAAAGATTACATTTCTAATACTAATTGAGAAATAAAACTACGTTCCTTTCTGGTATTTCCCTTTTTGCAGTGCCCTGTGTAATGGCTGTCCTCACTCTGAGGTCTCACAGCCTTAACATGCGACTCAAATTGTGCTGACAAAGTGATTTGTGTGTCTCTGTAACAAATCAAGCCAGCTGTCATAAATGGAAATGAAAGCACGTCAGAATGTGTTACTGTTCAACACTGACTAACAGGGTCTGGGCTGGATCTGCACCTGCATCTGCACACTGACAGCTGTGATTCAAGCACCACTGAAACCACACAGGCATTGGTGTGATTTACAAATGATCCTGTGAAGATTTGGTTAAAAAAAAAAAAATTCATCAAGATGGGAAATTAAGCTTAAGATATTCAGCAGAGATAAACCGGGCCGTTTTTTTTATTACCGCATGAAGGAAAGTGTAAGATAAGGAAACAGAGGATGGGGAGACGGAGATAAAATGTTAGAGGTTAGTTCGTTAGAAAACAAACAACACTCACCGACTTCTGTTTCTGTTTAGCTGGGCCACCTACGTTTTCATTCCACACAAAAGCGAGAGAAAAAGCACAAAAACACAAGAGCATGTTTAGTTATTGACAGTTTCGGGTTAGGGAGGGGATTGGGAGAGGAGCTGTTTATTGATTGAAACAGACTGAGTCCACTGTGGCTTCATTTTAAAATAGATTTAGACTGATATGCAGCAGCAGCCATTTCAGAGTCTATCAGTTGCCTCGACGCCTCTCCTCGGCTGACAAGCACAGAAACAAACATCCAAACATATCCCAGCATAACCATCGTGAATGGAGCCTGAGGAGCCTGACACTGTTAGATCTGGGGCCCACAGCAGCAGCAGGGACGCTTCAGTCCTGAAGTGGTTAGTTAAAGACAACAGAGAGGGAGCTTTTTTGTAGTCAGACACAGGAGGTATAGTATCTACAGAGCACTTAGTTGACACCTGTTTTTAATCATAATTCATACTTATAACAATATGGACAAAAGAAAATACATGAAAAATAATGGCTAGTGTCCAGTCTCAGCATCACGGAAGTGTGGAAAAAGAGAAGTAAATGGTGTATATGCTAGTAATAATACCAAAAAAAAGCTTTATTAAAGAAAGTATTTGACAATGAAAAACCTGCTTTTTCCTGGTTAAATAAAAAAATTATTTTAAAAAACAAAAAAAAAACATCCTCGGTTTAACAGTAATGCTCTTAGGGTGTTTTCGCACCTGGATTGATTAAAGCCATTGTTCTGGAACAAGTCTTTGACTGGGTTCAATTGAGCATATGTAAATCCAGTAATGGTGCTCTGTTCCGCAACAAAATAACCGAACTGAGACCGCTTGGAATAGGTGGTCTCGGTTTGTTGACAGTGTGAACATGACCACAGTGATAGGAACAGACAACTACAATTTTCTCTACCACTCATATACGAGTCATACATGAGGTGGCAATCAGGAATGTGAAGGGTGCACATGCCGCTGGGGGGATTATATGGGGATTCTGTATTGCACAATTAGTATGAGCTGATCATACAACCGTACAAAGCGAAAGTGAAACTTAAAACACTACGAATTCTTCTAAGTCTCCCGCTGTTGTACAGCTCATTTTCTTTTCCCTACCTTCAGAAACGTTAATTTGAGGGGGCAGGACAGTGCCTACAACTGGGTTCAACTCTGAGTATGATATGATGTCATGTCACAAACATTTGGACCATAAAGCAGAGCGGCTCTGTCCAAAAAGTGCCACTGCCAGAGGTAAACAGACAGTAATCTTCCACCTGTTTACATGGGTGGGGTGTTGGGATCATGGAGCAGTGTGAACAGAAACTGAAACAAGGTGATGCTCAACACTGTAACACATAGTAATACATTATTCTCTGAATTGGAATGAAATTCAAATGTGAAAACACCCTTAATTTATACTTTCACCTTTTGTTTATGTATTATTTTATTTGCATTAAACTCACACTGCAATACAGTTTTATGTTACCTTGAAGGTGACTGATGCAAAAACAGCAACAGAGGAATAAGGTGGTGTCATATTTTTTTTTCTTTTAGCAATAAAATAACAGTCAGGTTAAAGGATAATAAATGATGATTATGGTACTGGACCTCTTCCTCTTGGTTGTGTAACAGCGAGGTACAGTATGTGCATTTACATCTTTTAACACATTATTTAATTTTCCACCATTGTGTCACAAGAATCATGTTGCATTATTATTATTGTTAATGTTGTTTTATTGAAGTGCACTTCTGTGTTTGTAAATGTATACTATTATGTCTGTCTGAAGATTAGCTGATGTCCTGCATCAGCTAATGGAGATCTGAATAACAACAAAAAAAAGTTTCTATTATCTACAGTTTGATGGTGGATTTTGGGAATAACTTTAAGAAATGGAATGAAACCCCCAGTTTAAAGTACTGTGGTTCTGTGTATTTCCTGGAGGGAGTGAAACTTGTGCATCTGCTGCTACTGTCATAGTCAAATCCCTATCCTATTCTTATTGTAAATATGGATCACAATTTTTCTTACAGGGCGACACGTGGTGCAGTGGTTAGCACACGTGCCTCACAGCAAGAAGGACCCAGGTTCGATTCCTGGGCGATCCTTGGGACCTTTCTGTGTGGAGTTTGCATGTTCTCCCCGTGTCTGCGTGGGTTTTCTCCGGGTACTCCGGTTTCCTCCCACAATCCAAAGACATACAAAGATAGGTTAATCGGCTAATCTAAATTGCCCATAGGTGTGTATGTGAGAGTGATTGTTTGTCTTTATATGTCAGCCCTGCGATGAACTGGAGACTTGTCCAGGGTGTACCCCACCTTCGCCCTAAGCTGCTGGGATAGGCTCCATGCGACCCCGTGACCCTAGTGAGGATAAAGCGGGTATAGAAGATGAATGAATGAATTAATTAATTTTTCTTACATATTTTCTTTACTTCTTAATAGTTATTATTGAGTGCCACTTTATATACTTCTATATTCTGTATATATTTTTAAATGGTTTATATCAGGAATGCAGTTTTTATATGTTAGGTTGAACCTGAGTGATGCAAGAACAGCTGCAGAGGAATGAGATGGTGTCATGGTTTTGTTCTTTTTTTCTGTTGGAAATCAAACACCAGTTAAGTTAAGCCTGAGGGGCTGAACACTGTTAGAGCTAGGTGGAATAGTAGTGACAGGGAGGGTTCAGTCACAGGCAGTTAGTTAAAGACAAGAGCAAGTAGACGATTAGACCTGACCACGTGTTGGAGGCGAGGGGACGGATGCAGGGGGAGGCTGGCGAGCTAAGCAGAAACCTGGGCCCCTAATGTTACCTTCTTAAAGAAGGGCAGTCGGTGGGCGTTGGCCTGAGGGGATGTTACACTGCCTGACATGCCCTTGGAGGAGCGAGGGTCACCCTGCAGCTCAGGGGGCTCCTCGGCATCCAGGTCGAGGGGGTCAACGTCAAAGGCCCCTGTGGACGTGTCCACGTGAGCTGATGGGCAACAGGGCGGGTGGTGCAGAGAGTGGATAAGAGAAAGAAGAAGAAAAAGAAGAAGAAAAGAGCAAGACGAGGTGAAGGAGCAGAGGAGGGAAGTGAAACAGGAGAAAGAACATGAGATGCATCGACAAAGAGGCATGGAGGAAATAGCAAAAGATGGCACACAAACAACACAGCATACACTGAAACTGGAAAAGTGGAACACAGTAGCATGATATAAACTGGAAATGACACTGACAAGAGATTAAAAGAAACACTTGATCATCATGAAGAAGGCACAGATTAAGGGTCGACCGATTGAATCAGCATTTACTGTTTTATCTGAAATCCAAGTAAAAAAAATTTTTTTATCCAACTCTTTCTATCCGTCACCACCTGGGGCAACAAATCCACACTCAACTTAATTTCCTTTATAAAACTTTAAGGAGTTATTTCATTTATTTATATATTTCGAAAAAGGTCTCTCAACACTTGAATGAACAACAGGTGCGTTGGAAAAGAGATGCAAAAACACCTGCAGAATATTTGGCTCTATCAAAATACATTACACTGAGACATTTCAGTCAAACAATAGGGTTTTTCTCAGTTTCTGGGAACTCAGTGCAATTCTGTTTTAAAATACTAAACATGTGCCCAAGGTTTTTCAGTCATATTTTAGTTTTGAAGACTGTACTTCAAATGCGATTTCTGATCGCCTGTGATTAGCTCTGGTGAAAAAGTATCGGTCGATCCCTGCAGGAAATAAGAAAACAAACAGCAGAGGAGGTAGTGACTTTAGTGTCGAAAAAAGCAACACAACTTGAAGTGTAGATGTGAAAAGCTTGAGTGGCTGTTGAGGAAAAAGAGTAGATAAAGTAGTAGGAAAGTAGTGGGAGGTTCGGGGCTGAAAGGATCAGGGTTCATGTCAGGTTTGTTGTTTATTGATGTAGGTGTAAAGTAGTGGATACAAAGAGGGTGTGAGACCTAGACTTCAGACACAGGGGATACAGCATTTATAGAGCGCTTGATTTCACTTATTTTCATCATAATGCCTTCCTATGATAATATGGATAAAACAAATGGGAAAAGAGAAGAAAAATAACTGCTAGTGTGCATCTTTCAGCATTATGGAAGTGTGGAAAAAGATACATCAAAGTGGTGTTTATGTTAATAAGCCTTATTACAGATTTCATAAAAAATTGGTTTAACAGCAAAACACATCATTTATGCTGTGACTTTTTGTTTGCGCATGATTTTTCTCATTTAATTCCATTACCATAGTTTTTATTTATTTTTTCATACATTTTTATCATGTTATTATTATTCATGTTATGTTGAAGCTGAGTGATGTAAAAACAGCAGCAGAGGAATCAGGCGGTGCCATATATTTTCTGGTGTATGAGCAATAAAAGAACAGTTATGTTAAATGGCAGTGATTAGAGTGCTGGACCTCTACCTCTTGGTTATGCAACCAGTGAGGTACAGCATGTGCACTTATGTTTGTTACATAATTTTCCATCATTATATCACAGTAGTAACTTTCTATTTTGATAACATTAAGAAATGGAATAAAGCCATCAGTTTAAAGTACTGTGGTCCTGTGTATTTCCTGGAGAGAATGAGACTCGTGTATCTGCTGTTGAAAATCACATCACTATCCTATTTTTGTGAATTTGTAAATATGGATCATATTTTGCTCTTACATATTTTTTTCTGTACTTACTCTGTTTTTATTGAGTTCTACTTTATATATTTTAATGTTCTTATCTTATCCTATCTTATTTTATCTAATCTTGTTTTATCTAATCTAACCTAATTTCATGTTTCTAATCTTATTTTATCTAATCTTGCCTTATCTTATCTAATCTAATTTAATGTTTCTAATCTTACTTTATCTAATCGAATCTTACTTTATCTTATCGAATCTTACTTTATCTAATTGAATCTTATTTTATCTTATATAATCTTATTTTATTTAATCTTATTTTATTTTATCTAACCGAATCTAAATTGATCTAGTCTTATTTTATCTAATCTAATCTAATCTTATCTTATTTTATTTTACCTTATCTTATCTTATCCTAGCCTATTTTATCTCATCTCATCTCGACATTTCTTTAATCACTAATTCTGACATCAGAAACAATACACACATGAATGAAGTATTTGATTTCTCTTTCATTTAACGGTAAGAATATAACTACTAAACAAACCAAATAAGGTTCCTCTTCTGTTTTGTTTCATAGCAGTTGGCATCAAGTGTATTTATTTATTTATCTGCAAATTAAAGCGATATAAGTTAATGATGTTGCAAGACCAAGCTTCGATGGTGATGACACAGATAGCATGTTGTCGTCTTTACTGAGTGAATTAGAGATGAATCAGTCTAATGCTTGAATCATACATTAGTAACAGCCTGATTTTACGTATGATACATGACGATGAAGATACAGAAAACTGAACAGATTATGTTTTCGGGGTGGGAGTGGGGGCGGCTAATGTCTTATTAAGGAGCCCATATCCCCCACTCTGATCCCCCTGTAGTTCCCGCTCTGGTTGTCTTTGCTGTGTGAAAACCAGAAGTCGATCTGAGTGGGTTTTTCTGATGCTTGCGCTCCCCTCTCTGCTGCTGTCTGTGGATGTGGAGCCTCCGTCCGGTGATGTGCACACAAGCCAGACATACTCATCAAGTTTAATGAGCGAGGCCCATTCTCAGCTCTATTTTGGTGGCGTCCTGCGTACTAATGACGGACCTCCCAAGACCTCACTCGCTTCACACAGCAACCCGCTGAGACACGGTGTGATTCATCATCATGCCTGACTAACTAGCCAATTAAAATCTTCATCTAAATATCAGCCGCCTGTCTCATCTCACTCATTCTCGCACACAAACACCCACGTACGTCCACTATGCTTCCTGTTGATGCGGTGGTGATCCCCCACCCCCATCCCCCTCTCTGACCTTACCTGTGCCAGGTGGGGTGGGCCGGCGTGTTCCCGTGGCAACATCCAGACTGGAGCTTCCACCAGATTTACTGTAACGAGAAAACAGACACAAGTTATTACTGAGTAAAAGGAAAATTACATGGTGTCTGCTCTGACCTTCTGCAATTCTATTTCCATTTTTGTGTTATGTAACACCAGTGTTTACAAAAACACAGCTATAAATCAGAGAATCAGAGTTTATTTATGCATCCAAGTTTCTTAAAATTTACAGTGAACATTTTCATAAAACAAAAGTAATGGTAACAAGTGGTGCCAGGTACAACAAACCGCGCCCCTCGCATGCATTGCATCTTATTTTAGCATCAGTCCAGCTGATGTCATCATGTCTATGCATGTACTGATGTCAGCGTAACAATTTCCTCTGTATATGTGCCAAGTTGAAGTTGAAACTAAATTGATGCTTTTATAAACATTTGAAAACTTGCCCATTACAAGTAAATGTGTGTGTGTGTGTGTGTGTGTGTGTGTGTGTGTGTGTGTGTGTG
>JAQQZY010000028.1:17898048-17908150 GCA_030068375.1 Ostorhinchus rueppellii | reverse complement strand
GAAAACCCACGCAGACACGGGGAGAACATGCAAACTCCACACAGAAAGGTCCCAAGGATCGCCCGGGGATCGAACCCCTTATTAATTATGTTCTCCAAAATACAAAACACACACAAACTCAGATCACGAACATTGATATTTTAAAGGCTAAAATATCCCTAAGACAGGGACAGTATGCAGAGCAGAAGAACTCTGACAAAAGTACTTCTAAAAGCTGTTTTTGTCCAAGAGCCACACTCTCTCACCGACTTCTTCTCCGTCTGTGTCAGTGGCTCGATAGACAAAGAGAACAAGGACAGACAAACATGTAAGTACGCCACAGGGTGATTCTTCTGACCTGAATAGCTGCCCGAGTTTCTTACTTTTCCTATAAAACAGACAAATCTGGCCTAGAATAGTTTAGGAGATGTAAGGCCAAGCTGCCAGTCATGCAGACACACAGCAGATGGGATCTTCCAGGCCCTCCCCAAAACTCCCTCACACACTCTTTGGGGGTGACAGGAAGCCGCCCTCTAGTGGGTTCATCTGACTATAACCTCAAAGAATCACCTGCTTTCACGTTCATGCATCAGTGCGTTTCCATTCCTCATAACAGCAATAAATACTTTAGTTGAGAAAGTTTGTTTACTGGGGAGGGTTTTTTAATGAGGGCTGGTGGGCCTCACGGGGAGAGGCTGACACTGGGATACTCTCAGTAAATCACCTGTGGCTTATTAGGATCAGAGTCAGTGGAGCCAGTGCCAATCACAGCTCTGGGAGCAGCTGACTAAAGTACTTGTGGTGATTTATATCTGTCTGCAGCTGGCTCGGCCTCAGCTTGTTGCAAAGACATGTGGCGCTGCCGGGTGGTGAACAAAGCAGTCAGAGTCTCAGAACCTCCCTGTCTGAGCACACACACCGTGTTTACACAAAGGAGCATGTCACAATGTATAACCTTACAAGAAACATTCGTTCATTTAGTTCGCAGTTCAAAAACCTCCCAGACAACATTTATTCAATCAAGAACAGAATGTGCCAGTTTTTCTGATTCGCTCCCCTTCCCAATGTAACAACACGCGACAAATAAGCAATCACCACCGCTGCTTATTTGGAAAGCTACTTTGGGGCAAAGCTGGAAATGGCTGCAATAATTTGGCACTTCCTGTCCTTTGTCTCCATCAGTCTGTTTGTGTCCACACACAGCTGTTCAGCAGATCTTCCAAAATAGTTGGAAAAGAAACACTGTTTATTGAAATACAGCCCAGAGGGATGTCACGTACATTAAATACTGATATAGAACATACAAGGAAAAAGTCTGGCTTTTTTTTCTTTGTATCATTTAGTCCATGTAGCCAACATATTATAAAAATATACTATATCATATTTCACATTTTTTACAATTGAAAGGCAATTTCAAACACAATGACCATAAATATCCATACAATAGTACATTTTTGAAAGGAACCTGTTTTCTTTTTCTTTATTTTACAAAAGAAAATTGTTGAAAAAAAAGAGTGCTTTCATATAAAACACTGGCTGTAACATAAAAATGTCCTCCACTTTGGAGTTTATTATTTTAAATCCTCTTCAAAAAAGTAATACACTTACTGCAATACAAAAACAAGTAACTTTTACAAAAGGGTTGGTCTCACTTAGGCATTTTTTTTTTTTCCAATACTGGAGTAGCATGGCCACAGTATTCCAAAGCTACAAACAACCAGGCTTCATAGCAGCCTAGCTTTAAATCTTGGCACTGACACTTGCATGACACAAACAGTGTTTGGTCTCGTTATATAATAGTAATGGCTTTAGACCTTTTCCATTACAAAGTTTGACAAATGCCTTGTGCATTTCACATTGAATGTGTACCCCTGGGATGAGATGATTTTACTAACCCGAGGCTTGTCAAGAAAATGGAACAATACAGCTGGTTAAGGTGTCACTGGATGCAGGTAGCGTTGGCTACTGGTAACTACTCTCTATTCTAGGAAGCCCCCACTAAAGATACCACCAGGGGGCAGTCAAATACAAGGCAGATGAAAAAACAGTGAAGAAGTGAGCAGCTTCCTGCAACAGCCTTGAGAAGTTCAAAACAAAGTTGAAAAGTAAAGTATAAAAACTGGATTGCTTCTGCACCTTGTTAAAAAGTACATATTCTTTAGGAAACTTCAGATGTCGACTGAATAAAAGCTGCTATACTCATAAGTTCCTGAGCAGCAGCTATTGTTGTACAGTTCTCAAAAACACACAGTGAACATATACAAACACATGGGCAGATGCAAAGTCACAATAACAACAGACTGTTATAGACGCTGGAGAGAAAGCAGACAGAGAACATGACTGACAGGACACAGCCTTCAGGAAGGTGATGTTCTCACAACAAGGTAAAGTCACTGCTTTGGGCGCTGCCTCTGACTTATGTTTTTTCTTATTGCATTACGTGTTATGACGTTGCTTTATAACGTCAGTATATTATCAAGTCAATGCCAGGGCAAAGTGATGAGGTGGCATCCAATTGCGTTTGAATGAGGGTGATCCCTCATTTGAATGTCAGTGTATTTTATTTTATTGTGATTTTTTTTTTTTTTTAACATAGATTTTAGAATCCAATGTGTCTTTGCAGAGCCGTAGCCAGGAAATGAAGTGAACCAAATCTGCTATAGATCTGATTTGCAACAGAACTCATTATCATTCCATAATTATCCAAAGCTGTAATCCCAAAGAAAGGATGGACAGGAAGTGGAGGTCAATAATCTGTTTGAGGGCTTGAGGAGACCAAAACATGTAAACGACAGACTGAAACCTAACACAGTTTGTGTTGGTGTGATACTTAAATAGACAGTGAGAGCCCAGACAAAACAAACTGTCAGCTGCATCATCACATTTTTACACACCACAGCACATAAACACACATCTTCTCCAGCTTACAGGATTCTTTAGGCACTGTGGTTTAAATATCCGAGAATGATTGCATGCCTCATCCATTGTCTTATATACAAATCCTTGAATATGTCATTATTTGTGGAGTGTAAGGAGGGTTAAATCCATACAGAGGGCTTGCCCTCTCCTGATTTACTGCTGCTGCTGTTGCTGCTGCTGCCTCCTCCACTGCTGCCTCCTTTCCCATGTTTGAATCTATGCTTGCGTTCCTTCTGAGGCTGGGGCTGGGGCTGAGGTTGGGCCTGAATTATGTTGCTTTGGGGCTTGTCGTCCTGGTTGTCCCCGAGCTGCTCCTCTGCCCGGTGCTGCTGACTGTAGGCCTGGATCGCCGCCTCCAGCTGTTCGTGGGCCTGCTGGATCATGTCTTTGTTCAGAGCCACACGTGACTCTCCTCCTGTTGGAAAGTTGTCCTCATTACTACCAAACTGTTGCTGCTCCTCTTGGGCAATATTTGCCCGGTTCTGCTTACATGCCATCTTGGCATTGCTCAGGTCTGTGTAGGGCATTTGTTCTGGTTTGACCACGATGTTGTAGCCTGGTGGAGCTGATGGGGTGTTCCATGAGAATGGGTAACCGACATAGTCTGCTGCTCCGTCTCCACCCACCCCTCCCTCGGACCCCGCCTCAGGACCTGTTCCTCCGACTGAACCCTCCACTCCCCCATTGGTGCCTAACAAGCCCAGCTGGTACTCGTCCTCCTGAGGTGGGCATCGCCGACGGCGGAGAATGTCACATATCGAGCCAATCCCCAAGTGGAGCATCTCCCAAACGTTGAGCATGAGGCAGAGGACAGTGACTCCATACATAATGCGGAGGAAGATTGTTTTCTCAGTGGGCCTTGACACAAAGCAGTCAACACTGTGGGGACAAGGTTTCCCTGAACACACAAACACTGGTGTAACACGGAAACCATAGAGTAAGTACTGGCCTGCAAGGAATCCGGCCTCTAGCACTGTTCGTGTCACCAGCTGCAAAACATAAACCCTCATCAGCCCCTCATCACGGATCCGCTTTCGACCATCGTGGCGGATTTTGGGTCTTGGCGTGGGCTGCAGTGGATCTCGTGGTCTTTTTGGAGGCTCAATCTCTGGCACCTCATAAATCATGGGATCATCCTCCTGGTCCTCCTCTGTTTCCTCGATGCCTCGGTGCTGCCGTGCTCCAAAGCAGATTTTTCTGGGTTTCCTATGTGTGTAACCCCCTCCTGTTCTGACCGTTGCAGAGCCACTTACTCCTTTGGCTTCTTCTAATCTGGCAATCTTATTGATAGCATAGCCCATGTACATGAGAGAAGGCATCGCCACCAGGATGATCTGGAAAACCCAGAAGCGGACGTGAGACAGAGGGGCGAAGGCATCGTAACAGACGTTCTCGCAGCCGGGCTGGCCTGAGTTGCAGACAAACTTGCTTTGTTCGTCATAGTAGATGGACTCCCCCCCAACGGCGGTGAGAACAATGCGGAAGACGATGAGCACGGTGAGCCACAGCTTCCCCACGAAGGTGGAGTGGTTGTGGATCTCCTCCAGCAGCCGCGTGAGGAAGCTCCAGCTCATGGTGTCGCTGGACAGTGGGGCAGACAGTGTCCCTCTCTCACCTGTTCACAGACTCTGGACAAATAAAGAGAGAGAAGAAGAGAGGATAGTGTGAGATTTCTGCAGCTTAGAGTCTCTGAAATAAAACAGTAGTAGCAGATACAGGAGATGACTGTACGAGTATGAGGGGATCACGGGAGCTGTTGTTTGGATCCATATTAGTTTGGAAAATCTAGAAAGAAGTCATGTCAACAGATTCAGCATTTTCACATTGTACATGGACTTCTGTTCACTTTAGGTCACTTTAGTGAAGTGAAATAGAAGCAAGGAGATATGACAGCAAAGATTCAAAGACTTTTCATCAACTCAGTACATGCACAGGACATAGTGAGAAATTAGATACTGTTTCTCTCCATGCCATGTAATTAAAAAGAGGGAAAAATAGAATAAATAAGAGGAACTACAATAGAATATTAAAGATATAACTCAAATCTATTCACAATAGCAGTGACAGTGTGATACAGTAATGCACCTCTAACGGAACAGCAGAAATGACAGTAGTGCAATGTTACACTGAATACAATTATAGATTTGTCCAAGTTTGAACATGTTGAAAACATTTTACACAATTTAAGAAAATGTATAAACGGCCCTTTTTCTTTTTAGCTCTCTTAATATTACACATTATAGGTTTAATGTTTGTAAGTGTGAAAAAGATTTAGTTGTGTTAGTTCAGTGGTGAGATTTGAGTAGGGGTGATCTAATAATCGCTCTAAGTAAAATAAGAGTCCCTGTCTCATCTGTTCACAGACTCTGGACAAATAAAGAGATGGAAAAGGAAGAAGAAAAAGAGCAGACAATGTGAGTTCAAATGAAAGGTTTTCTCCTGAAATAAAAAAAAACCCCAAAAAACAGTAACTTGGAGTATGAAAGCATCATGGGAGCTGTTGTTTCGATTCCTATTGTGAATTTTGAAATAAATCATGTCAATAATTTAGGTATTTTCACATTATGCAGTGACTTATATTCTTATTTTGCCACCTCAGTCAAGTGAAATAAAAGCAAAGAGACATAACACCATGGACGAGCAACAAAACGCACTGTTACACTGAAAAACAACAAAACAAAATAAACTAATTTTTTTTTTTTTTTTTTTTTTTTTTTACATATTTCAATGCTGCACAATATAGCTTTAACACTTGTAAATGTGAAAAATAATTAGTTCTGCCAGTTGAGTGTTGAGATTTGAGAAGGGGGGGGATCTAATATTCGCTCTAAGTAAAATAAGTGTTCCTGTCTCAGTTCAGGAAATCAGTGTCTTTAATTTGATCTGTTGCTTCTTGCAGCACTAAGACACACAATGAATTTTAGAGAGTGCCAAAGTGAGGTCGCTGTCAAGTTCAGGATTTTAACAGAATTAGAAGACCAAACAGAGTGGGAAAAGGATATTGGTATTTTATTTTTTTTTTAAAAACCATCAAGCGCTACTGAAACCGAAGCGAATAATCCAAATAGGGGGGAATTTGCTGCTGCCAAATACACACACACTTTATTTAACAGCCTATCTCTTTTTGAAGAAATAAATCCTCTTAGTGAGTCTTCTTCTGTGTGAGGTGCAGTTTTCAGGATTGTATTAACTTGACTGGTTCGTTCTGGTTAGGAGGTACCCGGCATTGTGCTGCAGTGTCTGTGCATTTTTAGCGCAGTTTAGGAAAAAGGACATGTTGCCTATGTAGGTTAGGTCTGGGCTCCAGGCAGTCCATCCAAACCAGCAGAATCAGCAGGTGGCCGGGCACAAACCGTTGGAGCGGGAAGTCAGACAGCAGACCCACATTAGCTCAAGCAGTGGAGCTGAACCCAAACACTGCTGTCCCTCAGGGCAGCTTTGGGGGATGAATATGACACCTCCACAGAACTTTCCCCCTTATGAAGCTGCAATAGTGCACGGCTTATTGTCAGCTAGACCGAGAGGAAAATCCAAGCATGAATACTAGCTTAGGTTAGGGTTTAAAGGGCTTCCAGGGGCAATATCCTTACCAAGCAGGTTCAGGGCTTAGTTGGAGCTGCATCACGGGGAACATTTAGCTCTAAAACATGAGCAGGAACTGCTAGCTCTCTGTTTTGTGTCTCCAGAAGGAAGAGAAGAGAGGGTGGGAATGTTTTGAAGTGTGCTTGCGAAGAAACATGTGCGTAGAATTGATCACCCGGACCATATAAGGACAAGCCCGGGACAGAGGAGGTGCATGTCGGGAATAGTTGTGGACGGTCCTGCTCTCGTCAGACTGAGCTCGAAAGTCCTCATGAGAGCGAAAAACTGTGAGCGTCTGTGACTGACATGTATGAGTAAGCAGCACATGGCCACGGCGGAGAAAATAGGCTCCCACAAGCACACACAGTCATGGTAATGTCCGCCCATCGTCGCGTTCTGTCTGACTTTTCCCGCATTACATCACTTTGTGTCTTTACATAACTCTTACTGTTCTGCGCAAATGTCCCTAAGCCACTAATATCCAGATTTAGTCGCACAGTCCGCTGTAAAGGTCAAGCTATTCTGATTTACGATAATAGTGAGGCATTGTTATCCAGTGATTTCATCTGGGAACAAACTGATTTAAATCGTACTGAATGCAACCACCTGAGTAATGAAGCTGCTTTGTGTCTACTGCGTGATATGAAAATGCAACATTGTAGAGTTTTCCACCCAGCACCTGTTGTTTTTGTGAAGGTTTTTGGATTCACGTGCACATTTATTGAACTGTATTAAAATCAAGAGCATGGACAGTGAATGACTGCTTTCATTATGTTTCAATATTTCTAGGTTATTGTGCAATGTAAAATATGAATACGTGCAATGTGAAGAAGTTCCAAAGATTTAGTGTTTTTAATTTTAATGACTTTTTTTTTTTTTATTTTAATTTTTATTTTAGTGGGTTATTTGACAGGGCCAGAGCACATTAATTAACACTGTTGTAAATGTGCCACAATTTGCCCAAAAGGCTGAAACATAAAACAAAAAATACAACATTAACGTTCCAAATTCCAAAAGAAAAGCAGAAAAATAGTGAAGCATGTTATTACTTTTTTGATACTTGCAGTTTGGAACAGAATAATTCGTTTTAGATGTTAAATTTTATGCTTGATTATTTCTGAGTTCTGAGTCGGGTCAAATTTGGGAATAAAAAGGCGAATTTGGTTTCAAATTCCTTGTTCTTGTTCAAAATAGGAAAACATCAAGAGCACATCGAAAATGAAAGAGTTGTATTTTAGCAATTCATGATGCCAAATGATCTCTGAAACAAATAAGGAAAGGTGGTCTAAATAATTTCTTAAGTGCTGTGTATAAAGTTTTAGCCATATTGTAGACCAGGGGGGTCCAACTCACTTTAGTTCAGGGGCCACATACAGCCTAATATGGTTAAAAGTGGGCCGGACCAGTAAAATAATATAAATAATAGGATAAGAACTTTTGAGTGAAAAAACATAACATTCTATGAAAATATTTACATTTACGAATTGTACTTGAACATAACATGAACAAATATAAACAACCTGAAAATTCTTAAGTAAAATAAGTGCAATGTTAACAATATTACACCATCGTCAGGGGTGTCAAATATATGGCCGGGGGGCCAAAACCAGCCCACCAAAGGTACCAACCCGGCCCGTAGGATGAATTTATAAAATTAAATAATTGCACTGAAGACATTAGATATCTTAATTTGTCAAGAGTGTCAAATTGCATTATGAAAATGTCACAATTGTTAACCAACAAGTCAATGTTGTAATGAAGCCAACCCCCCCCCCCCCCCCCACACACACACACACACACACTCACACTTTTTTTTCTCCTTTGTGTGTGTCTTTTGTTTTGTTCTTTGAGGGTTCATGTTTGTCGCTAATCTGTGACAAAATATTCCAATTAATCTTTATGCTACTGTGCGGCATAACTTGTATATTTTTGATACTTGCCAACTTAAGGTAAATGTTTGTATGTTTGTAAATTAAAATGAAGATATAAATAAAGTTTTTTGAAAAAAATCTAAACTATTGACACAATAACGTGAACATCCTGAGCAATTATGAACAACTTGAACATTTTTTAGAAAAAAAAGTCAAATTTGAACAAAATATATAACAGACTCACATTGATCTGTACATTGTGTTAATAATAAACTGAGACATAATATTGTTGAAACTTTATTTATTTTCTACAGAAATGTCAGATTGTACATGGTAGTTCAGGTTAGTTATATTTTCACAGTAAAACAAAGAGAAAAGTTTGGATTATTATGTAAAGGTTATTATGTCTCATATTTTCCTGATCTCCCCGTGACCCTAGTGAGGATAAAACGGGTTCAGAAAATGAATGAATGAATGAATTTTACTGGTCTGGACCACTTCAGATCATATTGGGCTGAATGCGGCCCGTGAACTAAAATGAGTTTGACATCCCTGCCATAGTTTATCATTTATACACATGAATCACAACTTAGAGATAAAAGTAGATCTACAAATATACAAAACATTAAATAACAGGCAGAATATTATTAAAATTCCACATACTTCTATTAAGAAATTTCAGGTTAGTCTGTAAATGTAAATATTTCTGTGTAATTTTCCTTTTTTTTTTTTTTTTTTTACACTTAAAGAGAAAAATAAAGTCGTTTTCATTATTTACAGGTTAGTCTGATAGTATTTGACTGGTCTAATCCACTTTAGATTAAATTGACCTAAAATCCTTTTAACATCCTTGATCGTTAATATCTTCAGTCAGTGTAATATTTTTATTTCACACATTCATCCCAGGGGCCAGACTGGACCCTTTGGCGGGCTGGGTTTAGCCCCCGGGCCACATGTTTGACACCTGTGCTGTAGACGTTGCTAAAAACAGTCCTTTCCCATCACAAAGCACAGAGGAACTTAAACCTTCCTCGTGTGTGTTTCCTGGGTAGTGTTCGCACGAGGAACTGTCACACTACCTCCTGACCAGGAGAGACGCTCCAGCCCAAAACCACGACTGCCTAGGTTTAATACTCCAGCTCAGCCACATGTAACTTGACATTTTGCTTTCTCATCCAATTTACGTCTGCAGGAGCTAGTGGGGCAGTTAGAGGAAAGAAGCTGACTTTGTGCATTAAGTTAGGAGGGTGAGTCAGCCTCCCGAATAGTAGCACACAGACAGCAGGCAGCCTTTGTGTGTGTCTCAAACTCTGATATAAACAAATTGGTGGAAATGATGTCACATGTAGACGTTCGGTTGCAAAGGCGTGACGTTTTCTTAAATTTAGTCACACAGAGTCTTTACGTAAAAGGAGATATAGGAGGTTTGGAAGGAAATCGCATCCAGGGTCGGTGGTTCTTAGAGATGGGAATCAAAAACCCATTCCTGTAGAGAGAACCAGCTCCAGCTCAGTTCTTCTGAATCGTTCGTCTGGTTGCTTAATAGTTCTGCTTATCTGTTCTACATTGTCATCAAGTGAAATGCATCACTCATCATTTCTGTACTTTGGTTGTATTTCACGCTGAAAGACAACGCTAGGGTCAATGTTCAACACATGCAGAGCTTCAGTTCTGCACTGTAAACTCGGATAAGTTGAATCTACTTAAAAAATTTTAGGAAACCGGTTGCCTTAAAAAAATTAAGTAATGCT
>JAQQZY010000028.1:17887814-17897948 GCA_030068375.1 Ostorhinchus rueppellii | reverse complement strand
ACAAGTAATGTCCATAAATTAGACCCATTTAAGTAAAACAAACTGATCTGTTTGAGTTGAATCAAAATCTGGGTTTAGAGTGTGACAAAGTGGGAAACACCTCCAGCATGTACAAACATTTAACCACAGCTTCCAATTAAACTGCACCAAAGGAACGTCTGTGATTGGCTGCTTAGCGAAGGGGGCAGGGACTCAGCTGCTAACATTAAACTCCTCCAGGTTCTATGGACACTGTTAAAGTTAGCATCATTTCACTGTGTCAACCTGCTTTTACTGTTGTTTATGAATATTCATGATGTCCTAGAATTACATTTAGATGATGCTGAGGCTCAGAGGCTGCAGCAGGTAGGTCTAAAACGCCTTTAACTACTCCTTTTTTTTCTCACTTTCATTTTATTGCTATTCTTGTCACTGATGCTGGTCATGTCTGGTTGTGATTTTGAGTGCTGGTGTATGTGATATATGTTTGTTATATGTGTATGTGTGAATAAAAATGGAAAATTCCATAAAAAATGTCTGAATAATAATAATAACTACCCCTTCATAACCCATTATGAGGTTTGTTTGAATTAAATGCAAAATGTTGGTGCATATTTGACATTCAAGAGTGAAAAGAAATAAAACTATACTGTACGTGTGTTCTATACTTTATTCCCTGATCCAGTGGTTCTCAAACTTTTTACAGTGAAGTACCCCCTGAAATATACTTTTTCTAACCAAATACCCCCAACCTCTACTTCAGCATTACAGAATGAAAAAAAAATTAGGAAAAATGTGTCCCTGTGCCAAAGGTGTCTGTTTATATTTTCACTGTAATATATAAAAAATAAACAGATTTGTTAAAGTCAATTTTGTGCAAAATATAAACTGAAAAGCGCCCTCTTTCACTGTTAAGAAAAATAAATAAATTGATCATTGAATAAATTAACCTTTCATCAACAAAAACAGTTACTTAGTTACTCAAAAAACTAATCTAGAATAATATAAAATGTCACCAAAGGTTAAACAAGATGATTGACAACAAAACTATTATATGAATGTATTTATTGTATTATATTTCAGCATTAATTCTCATTGTTTATTTTGTGTTCAGTACATGATGACTTCTTTAATGTATTTTTCCCCCCAAAAATGTTCAAGTACCCCTAGGGATTGTTCCGAGTACCCCTGGGGGTACGCATACCCCACTTTGGGAAAAAGGCGACAGAAAGTTGAAACTAAAAAACCACAGTAAGCGTAAAAATACTGTGATCGAAAAAGAAAAAGATCATTAAAATGCAAAAAAAAAGATGACATAATTTCCATATTTTACACTTCAGTCGTTACCTGTTTTGATCCCATAAGAGTTTTTTTTTTTTTATAATACACAGTTTTCAATGCCAATATTTCTTTTTTCAGTTTTCAGGGTGTGTTTTTGATACAAAATTTTATTTTCAATATCAAACATTTAACAAAAGCCCTCATTTTGGCTCCATTGATACATATTTAACCCTTTGATGCATACTGGTCACTACAGTGGACATCTATTCTACAGCTGGTTTCTTCTACATTCATGGGTTTTGTTGTTTTAGTTCCATATCAGCCAACACAGTGGACACTCATGCATGATCTCAGACACTGTCATTCATACCATTACTGTAACTTTGCTGTTCTACATTAACCTGATCTACAGTAACATGTTTGTGTGTAAATCAAGTGCCAGTGTTTCTTAGACTGTAATTAAACGTGGGGTGTGAGATGTTTTCCTGGAGCATTTTTTACTATATTGCTAAAAATGTCCTTCACACCCTGATTGCAAACAAATAATTAAATGCTCTGACAGAAAAATTAAACGTTTTAGTCACCTGTGGGACCAACAGGACTAAAAAAAAAACAACATCCAATCACTTGAATGATTGAACGCTGATATGTCTATCAAAAATGAATTATGTGCTTTCAAAATGTAGCCTGTTTGACCCCACCTTTAACAGTTTTTTTTTTTTTTTTTTGCATATTATCTCCATGAAGTGAGTTATAACTGGTATGAGAGTAGAAGTAGAGTATGTAAAAATGAGAGAAAACATCAGATTAGCTGCATTAAAATATCTAAGTATATGACTTTCCGATATTGTTTCAAAAATTAAGCACATGCTGTACAAATGAGTGGACATGTTTGTAACTACATAAAAAATAGTTTCATTCAAAAAATGTCAATCATGTCATTTTTGTCATGCCTAAAGAATAAAAACACTAAGGACCATAAACTTGACTAAGGTTTTTGTAATTCGTTCATCAAAGGGTTAATTCTGTATCAGCCAACACAGTGGACACTTATGCATCATCTCACACACTGACATTCACACCATTATTGTACCTTTACTGTTCTAGATAAACCTGATCTGCAGTAAAATGTCTAAGAGGAAATCAAATGCCTGTTATTGTTATTAGGCTGTAATTAAGATTTTTTTTAGTTTTTATAAACAAACATTTTTTTTTCTTTTGTTGTTGTCTTTTTTTTTTCATATTATCTTCAGTGCTGCTAGGATCCTAACGAGGGTGCGGAAATATGCCCATATCACCTACATCCTCAAATCACTCCACTAGCTCCCTGTCAAATCCAGAATTAACTATAAAATCTCTCTCCTCACCCATAAATACATTTATGGAAACACCCCTCTCTACCTCAAAGAACTCCTCACCACACAGACTGTCACCTATTCTCTCTGCTCAAACCAGACTTCATACTGTAGGAGACCGGGCTTTCTGCTCAGCTGCTCCTGGTTTGTGGAATGCCCTCCCTGACCATCTACAGTCACCACAATCTGTGGACAGTTTTAAAAAGGGACTTAAAACCCATCTTTTTACCGAGGCATATGCTTGATCCAAGCTATGTCCTACTGCTTTTATCTATTGTGCTCATGTATCTGAATCTGTTGCACTTTGAGATTTTAACTGAAATGTAAAGTGCATTACCAATAAAATCTATTATTATTATGAAGTGAGTAGTGCCTAGTATTAGAGTATGTTAAAATGAGAGAAAACATCAGATTAGTTGCATTAAAATATCTAAGTATATGACTTTCTGATATTGTTTCAAAATTTGAGTGGACATTTTTGTAACTCCATAAAAAATAGTTTCATTCAAAAAATGTCAATCATGTTATTTTTTTCATGCCTAAAGAATAAAAACACTACGGACAAAAAACTTGACCAAGGTTTTTGTAATTCGTGCATCGAAGGGTTAACAGGCCAACCAGAACCTCACAAGGTCAAAGGTCAACAACACCGGGTCCTAAAGGGGACATTCTCAACATCAGAACTTTACTCACTAACTCAACCCAACAGTTACAGTTAGAGTTCATGTCACTGCAGGGATCTCCTCCACTACTGGCTTCCATCCCTTAGGATCGGCAGACACTCATATCCAGACACAGAACAGAAGAGCAGAGACAGACGCACACGTGCAGCCTCAAAAAGCATGTGGCGTAAAGCATCGGGCTGAGCAAAGCTGCATCAGGGTTAGCTGAGGTGCTCCTTATTCGCAGGAGTGACTCATTACGTGGATGCAGCCCTCCAACTGGAAGACCCCGGGCGCGGGAGGGACGCCACGGGAACGAGACCACCCCAGGACAAACCCCAACCCGAGTCAGGGACAGCTGCAGGTGGACCAGGGGGAGGTTACATAACAGGGAGAGATGTACTATGTTTCATCACAGGGAGTTCTGGCAGCAACAGGTCTGACAGTTTGGGATGTCTGTGTAGGAAACAGTATCTGGTCTGTGTTGTTTATTCACATATAAAACAGCTTAAGTCTAGAAATCTAATGTGCTGGATGTGGTCTTTGGATGACTTTTTTCCATTTCATTACAACCAAGTTCGTATTACTCAGAAAATACAAATCTAACCAGGTATCAGTTTTCCAAAACTATCTACTGATCTAACATGTTTAATAAATACTGATCCACTAATCCTATCAATACGCGTAGATAATTCAGGTAAAATGCAGTTTCTCAGCTTTTTAATCAGAATCAGATACGACCCCTTTGGATAACGCTGGTCTACAAATAAAATACTTCCAGAATAGAAGTAGTGACATTTTTTCATTCAAGTAGATAGTATTTTGGTTGCATTTTGGAGTGGGGGGGTGGGAAGGGTTTGATGCAAATTTGCATCGCTAGGCATCGAGAGGTTAATATTAGACTTCTTAATTAGAAAGGGACGATAATATACTGTATGGCCAAAAATACCAGGACACATCACAGTTACAGCTTAACTTCCCATTCTGATTTAACTGAAACATGGTCAGAACAGGCCAAATATTTCAGAAATAATTACTTTTTCTTTTTTTTTTTTTTTTTTTTGCAGCATTTCATACCTGGAACCATATATTTTCTAATATTTTATATTATCAGGTTCACTTCCTCTGTACTATGTACAGGCATAATTTATCGTAGATTATTTATCTTCTATTTCTATTCTCATTGTATTTTGTTCTATGCCCTTGTATTTGCAACTTCTACTGCTGTTGTGCCGTAAATTTCCCCGCTGTGGGACGAATAAAGGTATCTTGAATCTTGTAGAATAACAACAAAACATTATTAATCATTAAAAAAAAAAAATGTTGAGTAAAATTAAGCAAAAACAAGTATTAAATACAGTTTGGAATTTTACATGTAAATGTAATGTAAACCAAGACAAACTAAAAATGTTTACTGCAATCATGTGTTATTTTGTACACTGTAAAAAGTAAAACATATAATCAACTTATTGAATATATTGAATGTAATTGAATTTGCTTGACTCAACTTTTTTTTTTAATGTGTGACCTATTGAAGAAATTTTTTTTAAGTTGATTTCAACGTTGTACTTTTTACAGTGTAGCCCAGCCACTTGTTCGCAATGACACACCTGAATTTAATATGCGTGTATGTTCAGAAGTTGAAAACCACTGCCGCTTACATTTTTTCCGGTTACTTTGATGCTCATTCCTAAACTTACTAGTTATTTGCTTTGTGTTTCAGATTTATTGAATTCTTTACATTTGATTTAATACTGAGTTCAACAGACAACCTCTTTTAATTCAGTAAAAGTGTCCAATCCAATCCAACTTTATTTATAAAGCACTTTAAAACAACCACAGTGGACCAAAGTGCTGTACAGAACACTAGAAACGCCATACAATTTAATAAAAGCATAAAAAAAATATTAGAATCAAATAAAATAAAACAAGTTCAAATGTAAAACAGAACAAATTATCGACATTAATCCGTGTATCATTCGTTCTTTTCATATTCAATTAAGAGTGTGCAATTGGAAAACAATGAAACGACTCCTTATTTCATTATTCATGTGCAAATTAAAAATCAAAAACAGAGTTGCACGGGTTAAAAGTTTATGTTTTCTTTTAAAGTCACAACTCTTCGGAAGTGGGACAGGATGATTAACATACTGTCAGCTTTTTAATCTTCCAAAATATGTTATTATATCAGCCTGTAAAACCCTACTATCAGTCATTCAGAGCATAAAAATATCAATTTAATTCAAAAACCCGCTTCAGCTCTTTAGATTTGTTTCATTCCATCGCCATTTTTACACTCAAAAATGTTCTAGCGTACATGCACATAAACCTCGATGTTTTCTATTAAAGCTACGAGACTGTTACGAATCCAATTTACTCTAAAACAATGCCACATTTATTACATTTATTACAAGTAATTCCGCCCCTGCCATAAACTTCAAGTACAATATCAGCCTCTGAACATGAGTCCCGGTAAAGACGTAGTAAATGATATAAGCTGACTGATGTCTTTTTAATGTCTTTTATATCGACATGTGATAAACAGCAGAGGCTTGTGTGACAGGCAGTAACAAATGATAAACAGTTCTGTCTCAAGCAACACATTTCAACATTATTCTACCACGTTTTTTTTGCAGCTCTTCAATTTGCATGTGTTGCTTTCATGTGCCATGATGTGTCTGTAAACAGTCCTGTGTTTACATATTCCTGTTATTTCTGCATATATTCGGATTTATGTATACAAAAACAGGCCCTCCTACACACATACAGGCACATTTATATTAATAGGCACAGACCGAGGGCACTTTGGATAATAAATGTACTGTAAACTGTAGAAAAAAGCCCTAATGAGTCTGCGTTAGCATAATAAATTTGTTAGCCTGTGGATGAACTTTAAGCAAGCGAAGCATACTAATGTCTACTTTTATAGACAGATTAAACATATTTACTCTGTAAGACCATGAAGAGTCTATATTTATTTGTGTTTTCATGCGGTTACTATATTTAAAGTGCTATTGCGTCATTTCCTTCTCCTTTTTATTCACGTTTTTTGCATCTCCCTGACTGATCCATCATTACACTGATTATCAATTAGACTTCTGAGTGTTTTTAAAGCGGTTGTAAAGGATCCAATAAAAGTAATCATCAGCGTTTTCAGCATGATTGGTTTGGCCGCTGATCCTGCTGATCTGCCGCTGGACCGCTGCCTTTAAAACACTCCTCATTCCGACTTCAGAGTCATTATTCTGTAATAGTATTGTGCTAATGTTTAATGGGGCTCCCTGCTACAGTAATGATCGGTGTCGTGCAAAATTCTCCGCGGTTTCACACTTAAAATGATCACGATCGGGTGATTAAGTCAAATAAATATGAACTCAGCAGCTGATATACCCGTCTGTTTCAAGTTCAATCAGATAAAGGTGATGTGTGGAGTTTCGAGCATATTCAGCTGTCAGCGACAATGCGAAGAGTTGGCAGGAATATAGAGGTTAATTACATGGCCTACCTGTGTGAGGGAGTCACATTTTTACACTTTATGTGAACAGAAACCTAAAAAAAAAAACTGAATCGGTGGAGATCCGCTGTCAGACTGAACCCAATCAGGCAGCAGCTTGAGTTCAAAGCTTCCCAGTGGCAAAAAAGTGCTGCAGTGTGCAGAGACTGAAAATGCTGGCTTTGCAAACCTCAGAGTAATAGAATAGATATGTATTTTTCAGAAAACAAACAATAAAAGGAAATGTCTGACACCATTGCTTGCCATTAAATTTATAGATGGATTTGATGCACGTATAGATATTTACAGAGGCTGATTTTCAAGACACTGACATTCCGAGTGTCTCCCACAGCCACTAGAGAAGGATCTGAGACCTCCGAGCAGGTTCTGTCAGGGCTGGTGTTCACAGATCTGTCCTTGTTTGAGGGTCACTGCCACATGCACTTTCCCTCTATTCAGCCAGCGGCATCCCTGAGCTTCACCGATGCCCTTCTGAGCCTCCACCTTGTCCCTCACAGACTGCACAAATCAAATTAATCTGCTCACACTGGAGCTGGCCACACATCTGTCCATTATAACCCCCCGGATTGTCATATGTAGGTTAGATTGCAGTTATTTTGGGGATCAAACCCCTCCTCATTTAAAAGCAACAGCATGTCACAAAAAGGTCACCATCCTCTGCCTGTAAATTCATGATATGAAATGGAACAGTGCTGTGGAAGACTGAGCGCTGGCAAAAATGTTCAGCTTAAATAGCACAGGGGGTTTCTTATATTGCACTGGTCTACAAGTCAAATGCTTCCAGAATAGAAGTAGTGACATTTTGCCACATGTGAGTCACCGTTATAGAAAAATCAAGACAAAAATGTTGGCTGGCTAAAGTTTCCGAGATGTAGACTTGGGTCAAAATGTGAAACTCAAGAATAAATGAGAGAATGGGTTTTACTGCAAAGGAATATTTGTCTCAGAGCTACCAGATCTACTTCAAAACACTGTCTGCACATGACAATATATTCACTTTACAGGTTCTATCTAGTGGCAGATCTAGAAATGGATAGTATAAATGTACATAAACCAGTATATATGTGTACTAAGACTTTATCAAACACCTTGAAAACATCAGCAAATCATCACTTTTGTCATTTTCCCCCCAGTTTAATTTATTGAAATACTTAACATTTAGCACATTTAATCTCTGAAGCCGATCATTTCTAAAAAAAAAAAAAAAAAAATTGTAGACCAGTGTTGTAGTTCCCCTTCTGGTCCTCAGAAGAGGCTGTTTAAGCTCCTTTGTCGGGGACTCGGAGATATTCAAATCATCAAAAATACAACATCGCTAAAAATGGACTTCTTATCAACACTTTATGGTTTTTTTTTTTTTCTCTGAGCAGCAACTTTGTTCCAAAGAGTCCCTGAAGTGATTAAAAACATGCATGCCAAGAATGACTTTGCATCCACAGAAGGTTATCAGAGTTGTTAATCACATCCATTTCATAGAGTAATCTCTCCCAGATTGTAAGGCGCATGCACACACAAACACAAATGAAACTTACTTGTGGGGTGATAAGTGTTCGCAGCCATGAAACACAAATAAAGTATAAATTCCACAGAGTAGAACAGACAGTTCAACCCAGTTTGGGCCTCATGCTCATAAAACGTGTAGCGGAAGACATAAAGGAATCCAGAGATAAAAATAGAAATTATAGAGCACAACTACAGAGCAGGTTTTTGGGTGGTCATACGTGAAAGTGTGGCCTGTCAGAGAAGCTTGAGAAGTCTTTTTGCTCTGATGAATGAATTAATGAATGAATGAGCTATTCTTCTTCATTTTGCAGAGGGGCCGGACCATTTCACCCCGTGTATTCGTGGGAAACTAAAAATTCCCTCATTAACAGTGTCCGAAGGGAAGAAACACAACGGTAAACCAGTTCCATATGTTACAGGAAGAATCTCTGAGACAGCTGCACGCTCTCCGTGTGCATCTGTGCACTTTATTTAGCTTCTTACTGGGAAAAAAAAAGGCACAGAAGTTTGCTTTAGGGTTAATAATAAGTTATGCGAAAGATTACGGAGAACTTTGGAAAACAGTGAGCCAGCACCATGATCAAGAGGCCATTTGGATTCTAGTTAGAGCGAAAATGAACCATACTGGCATCACTGAAAGTCACCTTTAAATATATAGATGCAAGAAAAATCCACTTAAAGCTAAAAAAAGAAACATAAATTGAGTAATAAAGCAGCATACTCACTCTTTTCCTTCCCAGACGCCAGGTACTGTGTTCTTTGTCTGTCAACCCCAGGCCCCTCATCTCTGTCCCCCTGTCTCACTTTGCCTCCTTTACATACCCCTTAACCTGGGCTGACATCAAACAGCCCTGACCTAAAATCAAACACGGCATCCCGACAACAAAAAACTCAAAACAAAACCAACAGCTCCACCGCCGTCCTCTCATGAAGAGCCTCAGTGTGTGTGTTCAACCAAGTGTGAGCTCCGTCTGAAAGGGAGAGGGAAGAGGGAGGCAGAGCATCTTGTCTCTCTCCCTGTGGTACTTACAATGGTCCTCACCAACCCTTCATCCCCTCCAAACTGGGTCATAGTTGGGGGTTGGGATGGGTGTGTTTGTATGATGGTGATGAGAAGGTGGTGGTGGTGGGGTTTTAATACCCCTCCCAGGGGTAAAGGGAGGGGGGTCGGTGCAGACAGTAATCACATAGGGGGTGTATCCAGATCCTGGAGGTAAATGATATCATTACATTTAAACCTCCGGCGCAGGCGAGGCTTAAAAAGAAAGCAATTGCAGTGTGTGTGTGTGTGTGTGTGTGTGTGTGTGTGTGTGTGTCTGTGTGTTTTAACATGCATTTTAATGTGAACAAATCGAGTCATTTATTGTTGTCTTTACTTCAAGAATCATTTATATTTTTGTAGTTTTCAGAGTACATGTATGCACTGTGTATTTTTTTGGTATTTATTACAGTCTAAGTAAAACTTTATATTCCCATTTACCAAAAAATATCACTTAGACGTCCATATATATTCAAGCAAAACCACCATTTTGATGTCTTTTTTATATATATTTTTAATTTATTGTTACTAATTTGCATATTCTTTGGTTATTGTGTTGTTTTCCTTATTTATCCCTATCCAACCTGTGGCATGATCAGAATGTGCACAGCTGTAAATAGTATATATAGGTTTTTGATTTGTCTTTATTTTTTGATTTTGCACTTTATTTTGATCTTTTGTGCTTTGCTGCTGTAAATCTATAATTTATCCTTTCATGACTAATAAAGCATATCTTATCTTATCTTATCTTATCTTATCTTATCTTATCTTATCTTATCTTATCTTATCTTATCTTATCTT
>JAQQZY010000028.1:17836114-17847339 GCA_030068375.1 Ostorhinchus rueppellii | reverse complement strand
TTCCCGCAATTAGGAAAGGCACAAACTCTCATTTTCTAGAAAATTACTTGTGAAGTGCAAGACGCGCTTCTCTATCCATGCCAAATCTTCAAGTGAGCTACGATCTGCCCGCCAGTGTGGTAGTACTGCGCAAGATTGTTCTCCTACGTCATGTAACAAATCAAAATAAACTTACTTTCTTTCTTTCTTTCTTTAAAACAGAAAAAATGAAGACATATGAGTTTTTCAGCAAAATGTATAATTAACTGAACATAAAAAAACAAGGATCTCCAACCACTGTCATTAATCAAACCACATGGGTTTTACTGATGAATCAATGTTTCAGAAGATGACAGTGTTTTCACATTCATTACACTGTCTCTGATTGTCCAAATGGTTCATATTTGATGACGATGAAAAGTTGAGAAACTGAATTTCACCTGAATTATTGAACTGTATTGATAGGTATTACAGTTCAATACTCATCCAGCATTTTATATCAGTAGATGCTTTTAATCACAGGTGACTGGTTCAGTCTTTGAGGGTTAAACAGCCAAGAAAATGTTGATGAACTGAAAAATAAAACAAAGACTTGTACTGTCTGTCTTGAAATTGAAAATGTGTGTCGATAAAAAAGTCATCCAAGTACCACATCCAAGACCTCAGAACAGTTACTCTGAATGTGTCCAGATTGAAGATGTGCAGATGATGGTGTTTTCATGTTCACTATAGAGTCTCTGAACGTCCAAACATAAAACAGAGAAACTGCATTTATTCAATTATTCACATATATTGATAGGATCAGTGGTTCAGGAGTTATTCAGTGTTATAGATCAGTAGATGCTTTTGGTCACAGGAGACTGTGTCGGTGTTCAAGGGTTAAATCTGCAGTGGACACACTGATACAAACAGCTGGACTTACTGGAGTACTTGAGATCAGCCTTGAGTATCTCTAAACAAAACTCACATTCTTTCTTTCTTTTTTTTTAATCCATGTAGGGAAATTTGGTCTCTGCATTCTACCCTGTACACACAGCACCTTAGCGTTAGCAGTTAGCATTAGCACATTAGGAGCAGTGAGCTGTCATTGAAGGCCCTCGAGGACCAACTCCAGATCTTCATCAGCACCGCGTTCAGGAGCACTGACAGGAGAATTAACCTATGTCTGCCTCCTTTTGCAGGTCTCAGTCCCTCCTTGGTTTACAGGGCATTTTTACTTGACCTTATCTTGCTCTTGGATAAATCAGTTTTTATTTCCAGACCAGTCAAGACCACAGCTGCAGGGATGCTGCTAATGTTCAAGTGCATTTTCTGATTTATTTTGCATCATCACAGTCATTTGAAAAGAATTTAATTTGTCCTTTCATAGACTCACTGGCAATGGGAATCATCGCATTAAATAATAATAATTAAAAAAAAAAAATCAGTATGCAATGTTGTTGGTGTGTATACTCTGGTTTCCATCATGAGATGCCATTTATCTTGGTCTCAACTTGGTCTTCCCCCGTTGAAGGCTTAGTCTTGATACTCTTTGTCCCAATCAGGACTTCATTTAAATGACCTTACAACAACACATCATTACTCTGCCAGATGAAATAATAACCAAACAATCTGCAAATGCATGAATAAACAATATTCAGGTCCATATAATGAAAAAACGGCAAGTAATTTTCCAAATATCAATTTATTTACACGTCTTAAAGTGAAGGGTTTGAGATGAAAGCTCTGCATATAAAAGAAAAAGGCATGTTGCTCATTTATTAAAGACCATTATCAGATTGATATTTGTTACTGACTGATGCTCAAAGTCAAAAAATGTATCAGATCGGAAAAAGTCAGATCAGTGCATCCCTCCATTTCTAGTCTGACACATTTCCCATTATTTAATATAGGCTATAGTTGTTTTTATGCCTACTTGAACTGATATAAATGCTTTCAGAGGTGTGGATAGTTGTTTATCTGTCCCAGCAAATACCCCATGGTACAAAACAAGGCTAAAAAAATTAAGACAAAAGGAACTAAGCATTTTCACAAAATCAGAACTAAACAGTAAAACTAAACTGCAATAGAAAAGTGAAAAGAAAGAAAAACTCTAATTCCCTGGAATAAGGAAATGTACTGGAGAGCAAACATCTGTGAGGACCAGGATGTGTTCGCTGACCTCAGGGAAATGTTTGTTTTTATGCTACAGGACTCAGACAGAGAGTTGGGCTTAATGTGGGGGGTCAGAGCTGATCATGTGCTCTAATGCCAAGCAGGAGAACGCAGCAGAGATGATATCCAGAACCCACTGCGCTGTCTGCTGCTGGCCTCCCCTTCAGCCTGTGAATACCACCACTAAGTCGTTATCATTCCCAGAACAAACACGTTCCTTGTCTGAGCTAATCTTTATGTAAACGGTCTGCCTTAAGTTGTCTTTAGGGGAGTTTCATTCCTCTTGACTCTTAGCTCCATCTCATAGCGTGAATCCACATACCAATAATAAAAAGAAGAAAAAGCAGAGAACGCACAGAGCTATTTAAAGTGAGGCCTTGAGCATTTCTGTCAAGTGGATCTTTATTCCTTTTTTGTTTTAGACATAGAATCTCAAAGTGTTAGCCTGCAAGGCTATCACCAAGGCTACACTAGTAGCACAAGAGCATCTGTGTGCGCCTTTGGGCTTTTTCCTATCCATCACACCATGGTGGGCTGTGGCTCAGATAATCCTGGGGCCTTGTGGCCATGGAAACCCACTCATGTATGAATGTTACTTTGTTTAACTATGACTCCAGGAGAAGAGACAGAAAGGAAAGGACAGGACAGGACTGTCCTGGGAGACACGTCACGTGTCATGATGTAACAGGAAAGAAAAAGCAGAATGAGTCACTGCTTTAGTTTTTGTATCACCCAAAAATGTAGAGACTGGAGGAAGCAGACAGGTAGTATTTATGAGACTTTAAGACTTTCTTTAGACCAGGGGTGTCAAACATACGGCCTGTGGTTAAAAAGATCTGGTCTGCCAAAGGTTCCAATCTGGCCCGTGGGATGAATTTGTGAAATGCAAAAATCACACAGAAGATATTAATAGTCAAAGGTGCTGAAATCCTTTTAGTTCAGGTGCCACATAGACCAATCTGATCTCAGACCTAAGCTGTAAATTATGACATCTCAAAATTTTTCTTTGTTTTAGTGTAAAAAAGTTCAATTACATAATGAAAAGGTTTACATTTAGGATAAGATAACATACCGAAACCAGTATCCAGCCAGATACTGAGCGTGAGTACTCGTACTCATACTTGTAAAAATACTCCAATACAACTACACCAATACACTTACGGCAGCGTGACGTTCACAGTTCAGTGCAGCAGGTACAGAGGAGTAATGTCAGCAGTGTGGAGGTTTGACTAAATAAACAATGGTGACAGGAAGTAACATTCAAGACACAGACAGATACAGATGCAGCGTTCTGTCTGTGTACACAGTTCTGTCTGTTTTCCAGGTGGTGGTGGATGTGTACCCAGACAGAGAATACCAGTGGGAACCGTGGAGGTAGAGGGTCTGTTCAAAGAGCGACTGTGTGAGTTACAGACAAACTACTGACATATTTATGACAACTACCCAGGGCTGGGCTGGTTTATGTCCTACTTATAATACTATGGGGGTAAGGAGTGGTGCAGATCACCACCCGCAGAAGTGAAAATGAAACTTAAAACTCACTTTACCTCTTTACCTCTGTCTTTCCTTTTCTTTGTGGTATTTTCCAGTATGGTTAATGAAGAGCAGCGCCCCCTGTGGACTGATTAATAAACTTTCATTCCAAAACATTAAATGTCAGTAGCAGCACTTTGTTCCAATCAGACTAATGACACACACAATAAAGCACATTTTCAAAAGAAACTAAGAACTATAATGGGATTATTAAGTACTCGTATCAGTACTTGGTATCAGCTAGTACTCAAAGTAAGTATTTGTACTTGTACTCAGTCTGGAAAAAAGTGGTACCGGTGCATCCCTATTAATAATAATAATAATAGTAAAAATAGTAATATACTCTCTATCAGAGAGTAAATACTCTAACCTTTCCAAATAAAGGGCTATAATGAAAAACTGAGGAATGAGCAAAAAAAAGAGAAAGTGAAAAAACAATGTCAGGTTCTGAATTCAGGTAACATGAACAATCCACCAGAAAATAAAGTGTATTATTATTATTTCATCCTCACTCCCAAACCAAATCAATCCGATATCAAAGCTACTGACAGTGTCTTCATCCAGACTGGGAGTCTTTTAAAGCTCCAGTTGAATCCAGTTGAAGGTATGAGGTTTCCATAGGAGACTGAGTAAACACTGAACTTGACCCCAGAGCATCAGAGCGTCTGGAGGAACATGTTGTATATGGAACAGCAGCTAAAAATAACCTGACCAGCGTGAGCTTGTGTCTTTGTAGATTTTTATTAGTGTGATGCTTTGTTGACGCTAAGTTGACTTGAAATGAGTTGAACTGAAAACATCAACACATCATTTCAATTATATAACATTATTATACGTTATTACTGCAGGACATTTGATCTTTGACTCTGCTACATGGTCATTGTTTCTCCTTTTTGTGTCCTTGGGTTTAGTGGGTTTGTGGATAAATAATCTGAAATGGTTTACATGAGAGCAGGCATAAAGTTTTATTCAATGAGGCTTCTTCGTACTGCTAATTTTGAAGCATTAAACACACTGCTGTTATATATTACTGTACATTTCTGCACTTTTTGCATTGCAAACTGTTTTTTGTATTTTAATGCTGCTTGTATGTTTTCTGTTTATAGCAAATAAGAAGTTATGAGCATTCATTTCCTTTGATTTCCACCTTTTTTAATTAATTAATTTATTTTTGTCCCTTTATTTTCAATTTTCAAATAAACAGGACCTACAAATCAGTCCAAGGCAGAACATCACACATAAATAAATCAAACCGCACACACCTATAGGCTCTAAGAGAAGAGAAGAACTAAATAATAAAAAAAAAATACACAAAGGAGGGGGCACACAGATTTACATGTATCATATGTATCATGCGAGAAAGAAAAAAAGTTAAACAAAGATTACAGTCTGATGTATAACAAGTACATTAATATTTTTTTAAAAAATAATAATCATACAATATAGGGAGAGAGATGAAAATAGAGAAGGAATGAAGATATCTGGAAGGGAATGTCTTGAATTAAGTTTATAAAAGGGTTCCAAGGGTTTTTATTCTTATGTACCAATTTCTGCATTGATTCATGTTGGAAATATCTTTATTTGTGTAAAAACAAATCAAATTATGAAAATATAACGGAATATAATGCAACAAGGCTCTTATTCTGTACTATCTCCATAGGTTGTTGCATGTGTTAATATTTTATCCAATGCGGATACTGAAGGGGCCAAATCCCACCTGAAATCTACAACTATGGTTTTTACATTTTAAGACAAATAAAAGTGTGATCATGCAAAGGTGGAAGTGGTTAAATTTGTCCTCAACCCCTTGTACATTTTCCTCAATATTCCACTGTTTTCCTAATGAGCTGCTGTTCAATACACTCTATGAAGTTATCTATGATCCCTGACACGCGTGGATCGATTTCAAAGCCCTGTTTCTGTAACGTCTTATTAATTTCACAACATTCTACTGATTTTTGGATCACTTCTGTTTTGTTTGGATTGTTGACTGGAATAACTGATCAATAGCGGCATCAATAAAATAATCTACATATCTGAGACTGGAAAATTATTCAGTTATTATTATGACATGTGTTGGCATTTGCTTCTTTGATTGCCCATAGATGTATCCTGCTGCACTGGAATTCGCCTAAACCTGCAGCAGAACACGCCTGGATAGTGGATGTAATGTGTCTGTTGAAACTGGAAAAGATCAAGTTTTCTCTCAAAGGCTCAACTGAGAGATTTTACATGACACAGAAGCCTTTCCTCTCTTACTTTGGTAAAACATCTATAGAAAACATATGAAAATAGAATAGCTATAACACTTTTAATTAAGTGAATGTAGACCAGTGTGGGTGGGAGGGGGATCTTTTTCTATGTTTGTTTGTGTTTTTAGTTTAAGTTTTTGTTTGTTGAAAACTGGATATGCTCTACTGGGAGAATATGTATACTGAAAATGTGTCCTAATAAAAAAAAAATTATTAAAAAAAATAATACTAATTATACTATTACGACAATTATGCCTGATGTCACTAATTTGCAACATACTTATTGTAGCTGATATATGCAATTCAACTCCATTTAATTTAGGATCTGTATCACAGCAACAAGAATAACACTTTTTTTTCTATAACTGGAAATACATTTAGGTATCAGGAGTTTTATAAACCTGTAGTCCAGGGGTGTCAAACTCATTTTAGTTCAGATTCAGCCCAATTTGATGTCAAGTGGGGCGGACCAGTACAATAACAGCATAATAGCTTATAAATGACAACTTTTCCTCTTTGTTTTAGTGCAATAAAAATATACTAACCATTACTAACTATTCTTTCTCAAAAAAAGATGTGAATAACCTGAAAAAAACTTAAATTTTGTAAGAAAAATAAGGTTAATTTTAACAAAATTATGCTTCAACATGTGTGTTACACACGTTACATGAACATTTTGGTAACAGGCAGAATATTGTTGTTAAAATTTAGTAACTTTTGCAGGAAATAAGTCCATCTCAGCTTATTATTAACAGAACTCACAGATCACAGTCAATCTACAAACACATAAATCATTTAGAAACAGGCAGAATACTGTTAAAATCGCAAAGAATTTTCTTTAGACATTTCAGGTTATTTATATTTTATCGTTAGGACAGATTTAAATGTAAATATTTTCATCATGAAATGTTATTTTTTTTTACATTAGACCAAAAAGAAAATTTGTACTTGTCATTATTTGTATATTATTTTATTATTATTTTACTTGAGATCACATTGATCTGTATCTGGCTCCTGAACTAAAATGAGTTATTTCACAAATTCATCCTGCGGGCCACAGTGGACCGTTCGGTGGGCCAGTTTTGGCCCTCGGGCCGTATGTTTGACACCCCTGCTGTAGTCAGTGATGTAAACAACCTGCTGTTTTCCTGGATTAAAAACTGGCCACATTTGTCCATTAATCATGAGCTGAATAATTAGCCCTGTGACCCAACACTGGAGGTCATGACCTTTGTGGTGTTCAGTGAAACAGAGCGAGGAAGAGGAGGAGGACCGTGAAACAGCTGACACAGCACTGACGAAACAGGATTAATACACGCATTTGCTTTTAGTTACAATAAATCATTACGAGAAAAAAAAATCCCCCTAAAATGTCTCCTTTCCCTTTTTGAGCCTCTTCCTTGCTTTCTTCACATTTCAGTCTGTTTTGTGCATCGATGTGTGTGGCGGAGTGTGTGGCGGAGTGTAGCGGTAAGGCGGTGACAGGGTTTCAGCCTCGGTCCGTGAACCTGGCTGCTCTGTTTAGCTCCGCCAGTGACAGAGAGCGAGGGGGACATCGCCCGGCCGTGGCTGCCCCAGCTGGGCCAATCAGGCGTGAGCGCCCGTGGACAGCTCGGCGCATGCCCGTCGTCGTGTGCAGCGCCGTGGCACAGATCCCCTTATGGATTTTAATATGTTCTCCACAGTGTCTCTGCCGCTCTGCTGACCGCTCATGTGCGTGTTGGTTCAGATAATGAATGTGACTCTATGTGGTTAATGCAATCTCTGCATCCTCCTTGACTGTACACACACACACACACTGTACACTGGGATAGTGTTTCATAGGGTCACACAGGTCACATGGTGTGGGTTTGTGTCATGATGCATGTTTTTTCTTTTTACTTTAAGCACCTAAAACTTCAATTGTAAAGCAAAAAAAAAAATACGATCATGCAGGTGATGAAAGAATGAGAACAGTTTGTGTTTTTTTGTGAATGTGATGATGTGTATTTATGGAATCACACGGACTTTCCGTCCTGAAATGATCTGTTTTTGTTGCTACAAAATAAAAATGAATCTACTACTACTACCACCAATAATAATAATAATAATAATAATAATAATAATAATAATAATAATGATAAAATAATTACTAGAAAAGCATTTGGAGAGTACAGACCTCTGCCAAGGTACTGTTTCTACTTTTTTTTCTTTTAAGGTAGAGTTTGTACTTTCCTCCACTAGATGGCGCTGAATGACCTCATATGCAAATCTGTGCCACCATGCCCTATCTTGCAATGATAAAGAATCCTTTAAAAAATTCTTGGATCCAGGCGGTGATCTGGATCGCCTCCAGAATGTCATCATCTCTTCCTTGATCCAGAGCGGACATATCCTGAAAATTTCATCAAAATCCGTCCATAACTTTTTGAATTATGTTGCTAATGAACAAACAAACAAACAAACAAACTCTGGTAAAAACATAACCTCCTTGGTGGAGGTAATAGTTTAGGGTGTTATGGGGGTAGAACTATTATAACTACAGTGGTGAAAAAAACATTTTTGTTCAGCCCATACTAGGTCTGCTGATATATCAGCCGGCCAATATAATATTCTATCAGTCAATTATTAGTTTATAGTTTTACACTTATATTTCTTATGTGTGCTTGCACTTTTCTTGTTTTCTTAAACTCACTGTACTTGTTTGGAGCATGTGCAACAAGCAATTTCCCCTTGGGGATCAATAAAGTATTTCTGATTCTGATTTGATCAGGCACCTGTGTGGCCAGCACTTAAAGTTCAATAAATGCTAAAAGACTATATGTACGTGTGTTAATAATTTCATTTATATTGCTGCATAAAAATCTTATTTATCTGAGTGTTTCAATTGTATTTTAAAGTCAATGGGCTTTAAAAAAAAAAAAATCGGTCTTAAATATCGGCCTCAAAAATCAGCTATACAGTAGATATCGGCCATCAGCTGAGTGAATTTTAAAGAATCAGCACGGGCCTTAGAAAAACCCATATCGGTCAACCTCTACCCCATATATTTGTGATATATTGCATTAAGAATCACCCTTAAGTCCTTGACCTCTGCCAAGTATTGTTCCATCCTCCAAACCCACATGCTCCCTTCTGCACATGCTCTGTTGCGTCAAAGTCAAACCGGGATATGTTACAAGATAATGAATCTCATCCAGATCACAACATGGTGACACTATAAAGAATTTAGTTTTATTTTTTTCTTATTAATAATAAATAAAATTATAATTTCACTGTAAACATTTCTCCACTACTGTAACATAACTGGAGTAGATTAAGATCAAAGCCCCAACAACCATCCAACAGAAGTCATTAAAAGTCTGTATAAACCACTGAGAAATATACAAATATACACTGTTGCCCATAAAGTTGGAATAAAACATTTTTACCTCATCATGAAATGATTGTGACCATATGAGTTAGTGTAACTCAGATCCCGTATGTAACCTTTGTACCTGATTAAAGGTGATCAATGAACAGGCATAAATAGGAATAAAAAGACGAATGTGAATAAAAACAAAATTATTCAAACTTTATGATCAACAGTGTACATTGAGACTGTTGCAGAAAAATGTCTTAATCACTCAGCCAGATATGAATAATTAAAAAAAAAAAAATCAGCTCTACATGTCCAAATACTCCAAGAAAAAGCAGAAATCTCTTCTTTAAATGGTCTTTAAACTGACACTGAGTTACACTTATGTCACTGTTTAAAAACTGCATTTTAATTTCAGTTTTGTGATGGATTTTTCATTTCTAAATAGTTGTCTTTCTGTGTGCTATGGTAAAAAAAAAGACAACTATATGATCCCAGAATAATGGTTTCTCTTTACGACTGGCATGATACATAAATGCAGAGTTTTAAAGGGGCAATCTGTAATTTATATGCAAAAAAAAAAAAAGTGGTTTTGGGTCTGTTTGTTGAATAAACAGACCTGAAATTTGTCTCATTCAGTGAGTTTTAATAGTAAATAAATAATACGTATGCTGTTGGACCTGCTTGAGTGTGGTAAACGCTCACTACATTGGTCTTTTTTTGTATTAAATTATTCATAGCACATGACTGTTAGCTTGCCTATTAGCCTATTGACGTGCATGTTTTTTGAGTTGTGTTCTGACGTTTTATTTGCAATCCTTCTGGTTACGTGGTTGTATAGCATGTGTATACTGTAAGTGTTACCACGGCAACACAGATGGAACTGTAACTGCCCCTGGGCTCAAGAGGCTACAGCACTAGACATTAAAAGAAAAAAGTCATTGTTGGCGCCTTTGAGACTTCTATTAACATGTTAAAACAGGTACAATACGTTAAAAATGATGGTTATGGTTACCAATATCTGTTGATAAACACACAGATAGATGATGTGAAAGCGTCTTAATGGCGGGTAGGAATATACTTAACCTATTTTAAAGGCATGAGAAGCAGCCACAGCTAACAGGTATGAGTCACATGAGCGCTGACCACTGCTGGATGTGACAATATGAGCGAAGCAGAAACAAAGGTTGCGTGTTTAAAAGGTGACAGTGAATGAAAGGCCTTCATTCCCGCCCGTCACGTTTTGACTCCGCCCATCCGGTGACCCGAGGGAAGTGGCATAACCTGTCAGCCTGAATCACAGCGTGCGCTACAACAGCCGAGCTCATATGTAAATGTGTCAGCGTGCACAGATTCATAAGTCCGACATACCAGTGTGAATACGCATGTTCAACACTGACTGGAGCGTAAACATCTCAGTGCATCTGTGTGCATGTGTGTGTGTTTTCAGCCACGCAGTGTGTCTGTCCGAGCTGATCCCGGTACGTTACAGTGACATTCCCCATGGGAAGGAGCCACACGACTGTTTTCATTTGCTACACTGCCCATATCTCTTCATGAGTGCAGACTTGGTGAAAGTGACATCTGATTTCATCCACACTCAGCGGGGTTCTCCCTGTCTGCCTCTGTCCTCTTCTCTTAATATTCATACACACTCTCAAGTGGCTGCGGAATCACTTTCCTCTGCTTTTTTCAGTTTTGTTACTCTAGATTATGCATGTCTTCAAATCTCTGAGGTTTTTTTTTCAGTTTTGTTTCTCGAATTTATTATTCTAGTTTTTACAGAAGTTGCTTTTCCATTGACCATCAAATATCTCAACTAGAAAAGCACTCGGAGAGCGCAGACCTCCGCCAAGATAGTGTTTGTACTTTTTTTTAAGGTAGTGTTAGTACTTTCCTCCACGAGATGGCAGTGAATGACCTCATGCAACTCTGTGCCACCATGCCCTATCTCACAATGATAAAGAATC
>JAQQZY010000028.1:17800700-17810940 GCA_030068375.1 Ostorhinchus rueppellii | reverse complement strand
GTGGTACTCTGGCACTTCTGTTCTTATCAAATCCATCCATGTCATTTACACATTGTTCTATGTGAATAAAATGACTATATATGTGACTGTGTTTGTGTCTGAAGGTCTGTGGTAGCAGCATCAGCAGGTTTTTGGACAACTGTGGAAGTGATCATAGTAGTTCAGTGTTTTGTCTTAAATTCTAAATAATTGAGTCAGCGTAGAAACAATAGGCTCATTTTAACATTAAGGAACACTTTTCTGAGGTCAAACTGGTATTTCTTTAGGTGAACAAGAAGTATCACAATATTATTATCGCAATGCTGTGCATCCATATCACATATCAGAAGTTTTACCAATATCATGCAGCCCTGTCTATGTAACGTCTGTCTACAATTTACTCTTTCATTTCATTGTCAAAGATTGAAGTGCATACAGAATAGAATAATATACAATAAAATAGAACTACTGTATTGACATTTCACAACTGCATAAATGTCTCTATATACAGAAATGCTTTGCTTTTACTTCAATAACAACAAAATAAACAGCACAGTTTTCAAAATGTGTGCCTTTTTTGGTAACATTTTAAAATATAATGACTGCTCCACTTTTTATTCCAGTTTATTATAACCAAATCAAATTAAATGTTATCATGAGTTTGTGTATACTGTCATTCATAGTTCTGAACCAACTAGTCAGACTTTAGAAAAGAATGTCAGAATTAGCTGAGAACACCATGTGGTGCGTTAATTCAACCCCACAGGCCTCACCTTGCGTCGCCGGGTCTTTATCATGAACTCTCTGGCGAGGTGGGGGGCAGGCTGGGGCTCCAGAGGCCGGATCACGATACTCTTGTCCAGGGGGTCGCCAGGAACAATCTGAAGGAAAATGTATATGGTATTTATTCCAGCTATAACTGCGGAAACCTGCTGCCAATCTGAGAAGCAATCTGACATGAAACGCACGTCAGATTTTGAGCTGAGTAAACAATTCTGATAGTGGATTCATCCTTTCACTAAACGCCTGATTCATTTGTCCGTCTCATTGTTACTGAGTCAGGAGCGCATCCATCAACATGATGGAAAAAGCAAAGTGCCAGAACTGTCATTCCTTCAGTTTGTGATAAACACGATACTAGCATGATGAGTTAGAGGAGGTGAAAGGTTTACAGGCTTTTAAAATGATTCACTAAATCCATTATCTTAAGGAGCGCGACCTTCACAAACTGATCCCGTAATTGTATGGGATACTTATACATCTACCCTAACGGCAAAGGGAAATGGAAGGGGGAAAGTAGACTTGTTAGGGATCTGAATAATTGGGATGGAGTGGACCGAATAAGACTTTCCCAGCTTCAGGGAAAGATTAAAGCAGGAGGAGAGGGAAAGAAAGAATCAATGAGTGGCTGAAGCCCAATCAACAGATGGAAGAGAGTTGCTAACAGCAGTAATTCAACACGGAGCAGTTTTTGTGCCAATACTGGCGGCACATGACCAAACTAATGAGGAGGCACAACCCAGCCTCTCAAGTTTTAATGGGGCAAACAACACACTTCAGGGAATCAAGTGTAATTCCTGTTTTCTAGGGCAGTTGAATCGATCTGCACTGACAGGAATGATTTCTGTTAAAGTCTTGACCAGAGGAGACGATTTGACGTGTTGATTATAGCAGATAGAGACGCTGTGGATGCTTTTTAGAAAGTCAACTGAGGAGAAAGCACCGTTTAAGCATGGTCTGAAAAACCATGAGGAAATAAAAGACGGGTCAACAAGACAAAAAGAGACGCTCCACATCTGACAAAAATATCATTCCAAGTACAGCTGGTGAGACGAGTCAAATAACTAAATAAATAAAAAATGCAATGGATGATTTATAGTTTTAATCCATTGCTTTCTGAATAAATACACCAAAATACTCTTCTTTACAAACAACATGACAGGAGAATCCCATTACAAGAAGTAAACAGGTTGCATTTTTCAATTTTGCTGTATAAGAAATACTATAAAAAAGTATCATTTAGATTTTTCATGTAGCCTAAATAATCAAATTCATTTATTTTACTGCTGAGAATTAATTCCAAGGGAGATTACTTCATTTTGCTGTAATCAGTGTCCAAAAAATATGTAGGTCACCATCATATCAGACAAATAAATCGGCATATAGTCATGTTTTCAGAAGTTGCAACCTACAAAAGGTGCACATGTATTTTTTCATCCAGCAAAAAGGTAATGTATCTACTAAAGGTAATACAATAGTGGAGAAAAGTTTATCAGATTCCCTTGAAATTTTACCAAATCTAAATATCATCATGAAATATTCGCGGAAAAATCTTTCTTGGGCGGGTGTTTCAGACAAACTAATTATTTTGGGGGGTTTAATGTATTAAAGAAAATATGACAGAACTAAACTCTTAACAGTTTCAACGTGTCATGTCGTAGATCTGTTTCATTATTTTGCTAAAGCATCCAGTTTTGACTTGGATGGAGCAGAGCACATGCAGAAGGGAGTATGTAGGTTTGGAGAATGGAACAATACTTCGCAGAGTTCAATGACTTAAGAGAGAATCTTAATGCAATATATGACAAATGCATGAGGTGTCCAGAACCGTTTTTCCACGACGGTACACTTCAAATAAACCCCACTGCAAAAAAAAATCAGACCTAATGGTTTAATAGATGCAGCTCTAATGCGCACTTTAACCTCAAAATGCTTAAAAATGCTCTACTAATGAGCAGATCGACCTTTAGACCTTGTCTTTTGTCACTCTAGCGAAATGACTTTGCTGTAAAGTATAAATCCAAATTAAGTGGAGTTAATTTTCCCTGACACGGCTCTGCAGAGTGCAGACACAAACACATGTCACACATGGCAGAGACGCAGACAGCCACATTACACTTAAAACTTAATGACTCGACACTCCACTCCACTCCACATCAAAAGCGGTTCAGTCGGTGTGGCAGACATGTGCACGAGGGTGGTCACTCTGCAGCACGGGCTGCCACTGTTTTGTGTGCGAGGGGCTTTTTTTTTGTTTGCGTGTGAACAAGTGAATGTGTGAGCGAGGGATGCCAGGTCCACAGTTATTTATACACTCTAGTCAGAGATAGCTGACTTCAGTAGAACTAAATTGTTTTTTTCTTCACGTGTTGTATTCTATGGACAGGGTGCTTGCTCTTTATCCAAATAAAAATTCCAGACTTTTTAAAAACTGCGCCCCCCTCAAGGCCTTGACTTGATGTACTTTTCTACTTGTGTGTCTGCTTTTATGGTGTGGGAATGCATAATTCACAGTAAATTATATTTTACTGACAGAAATGTTTTCAAAACATAAGAAAATCCCAAAAGTGCATGAATATCACACAAGTTTCACTAGAATCATTCCAAGGCTAAACAGTTCGGAAAGTCATATCAAATTTTTTTAATATGTTTTCTTCATGCATTTCTTATCTTACAAGATTATGAGCCTTTGAACATACTCTAAAATTTGACTATGAGATAAACTTCTTCCATATTTCATCAAGACTTTCACACAAAATTCCAGATTTTTCAAGGTCTGGAAAACAGTATTCCATACTTTTGGCCTTTTAAGCCATGTGCAAGCACCCTGTATAGAGGAATAAAACTGGGTGGGTACACATTTGAATAACTTGTTAAATTAAAACATGAAATTTCTCTGATTTGGCAGAAATTCTATTTCAGGAGAACAGATGTGTGTCTACTAATTATTATTTTCTAATGTTTTGACCTGTGGGGAACCATGGGTCATGTTAATACCAATATCTAGGGACTGAAGTTAGGAAATGCATCAATACGTGGTACTGCGCTTCCCATCAACCGTCATGGGCATAGCAATGTGATTGTAAGGCTACTGTATACCAAAATTACTAATATCTCCCAAAATATTGGTCCTATCAACTCGCCAAGATATTTAATGTAGAGATGGGTCTACTCCTCAGCCGTAGGTACCAAACTGGCCAATTAAAAATACATGAATTTCTCAGAACTGTGCAGATACACACACACACGCTCTGAGACCTTCCACTACTGCAAGTATTATGATATAGATCTTCATTTAACCAGGAAGTCCCTTTGAGATTAGAAATCTCTTTTGCAAGGGAGACCTGGCTGAGGGAATCTTACCTGCCAGTGGTGGAACACAGACAGAGCAAAAGCCTGTCCCTGTGTATGTGTGCGAAGGTCTGTCTCAAAACCGAAGGAGTCGATGGCAGGGATGAACGCTTTAATAGTGTAGAGAGGAGACCCTGGGATGGGTGCGTCCTGGGTCACATGACCTCTGTAAGACGACAAACGCAAAACTAATTAAAAAACTCCAGGACAACTCTTAAAAGTTGACGGTCACTTGAGTTGGGGAATTAGAATAAAGAGCAGCACCGACCTTCTTCGGGCCAGCACTGTGTAAACCGCAGACACACAATCAGCTGGAGCCTGAACCTCCACAAAGTAATACGGCTCCATCAGTCTTGGCGTGGCCTGGGACACAAGGGAAACCACATAAAACCATATTAGAATGACAACAAAAGCCTAGAGGAAGAGTATGGCCTTCTCATGTACTGCTGAACATGGATTTATGACAAAGGCAGAGGAGGGGCGAGAAGAGATGAGGAAAGAAGCCAAAATTGTGAAAGAGGAATGTTATCGCACTGCAATTAAAAAGATTGCATGTCAGCAAAATCCCAAACCGTAATCAAGGTAATGGAACATTAAAGAAAGTGGGGACGAAGAGGAGGGGTCTGGTGGAGCTAATGGTGGAGGAGGTGAAGAAGAAAAGGGCTGGGGGTGGGGCGATCTCACCATGAGGAAAGCGGAGTACACCACTCTCCTGGCTGTAGGGATGACCTGGCCTCCTCCTCTGTGCAGAGGCTCCTGAGCAATGACTGCGTCCAGGATCTTGAACTTGACATTTCTAATGGCTGTGGGCGACAGAAAGAGGGAAATTACATCGACCTTCAACAAGTCATTGAACGTTATGCACAGAAACTTCAAACGCTAGTCACAGAGCAGGAAACAAAGCTTTATTTATATAAAACTAACATGTTTCAGAGGTAAAGAAATTTAATTAAAGTGACCACTTACGTTCATCACACAGTGGCCCCTCCCTCGTTCCCCACTGGAAGCCCTGAACAATGCTGTCTTTGACTGAACCCAGCAGCGCCTTGTCCACCTATAGGTAAAAAACAGTCCAGAGTGACATGTAAAAGCTGCACAAAAAAAAAAAGATTCTACAAAGAATGCAGAAAACTATTTGGTAAGTGCAGTAAATTTTCTCTATAACTGTACAGGAATAATTTTAACAGCAGTGCTTTACAGATTGAATATATAGCGGTAGTAAACCCTTGTATAGATACACAAACTGCTGTAATTTGTTGTGATTGAACCATTTGGCAGGAACATGAAATTAGATGCTGATTAATTGTCATAGAAAAAACTGTACTTGAATTATCTTCTTCTGGTCCCTTTTCATCTCTGTTACAGTTTAAGCCTGATCAAAGTTTAATAATAAACATACACTAGAAGAAGAAGAAAAAAAGTTCTTGGCATTGAACGCTGTTGAACATTGGAGGTTATTGGACTCCTTTTTCATTTGGCTTCCAACCAATACGTGCCCTCTGTGCTGCTGCAGTGTTTGGCTTTATAAATAAATCCATGAAGTTTATGTCAATAGATGCTCATCAAAATGCAGTCTGTCAAATAGCAGACGTTTACCGCTAATTCCTCATTCAGGTATCATTAAAACACGATAAAGAAAGTTTGCACAATGAAATGACACCATTAATGGTTTTCCGTGTCTGGTTTGGGCGCTTGCATCAAGTCTGTGTTGCACTTAGAGCTGGTCGTCTGTTGATATTGGCCTTTCTAAGATAAAAATATCTAGTGTGGAACAGAAAGGGGAAGAAAAAGACCTCAACAGTGAGCATGAGGACCTTGTTTATTCATTTTCTGTAGGGTTGCTTCACGCTGTTATTTGGACATTTTTCCTGTCTCTGTAGAGCATCTACCAACGTTAGCGGTGTACTACCTCCAGCATCATCAGCTCCTTTTGATCTGTTGAGCTGCTGGAATTCCTCATGCTCCTTTGCGCTGTGCTTCTGCAGGTGCTTAATTAAATTTGTCGTGTTGTATTTGGCAGTGCTACCACCACCCCTGGCAACATTCACTTTACAAGCATTAGACTGCCGTCAAACTACTTGGTGTGATAAGCCTGAAACACCTCCAAATCATAGACCCCTTAGTTCGCTCCATGATACCTGTCTGTTTGCAACACCTCCACACAACTCTTGGCGTGCATGATGTAGCCCGTGTCGCAAAAATTTAAAGGGAAAGGATCGGTCTTATGGATCGGTTGTTTTTACAGATCCCCAATCCAGTTTAAATGTTGATATCAGGCTGATATCTGATCCTAGTATCGGATCGGTGCAATTTTACTACTGGCTACCAGCATTGAACAGATTGCAGTACAGTTTTTCCATATTGCGTCTTTGAGTCCTAATCAAACCTCAAAAGTCGGAAAATAAAGCAGAACTAAAGATAATAGAAAATAAATATACCATTTCTCTTCAGTGCAATTAGCTTTTGGACAGATGAATGGGAAATATCCTATCAATTATGCAAAATGACTGTGGTTTGAAGTAATAACTATCAGGTGATTATATAGTACTTATGACAGGTCTACCGACTGGAAGATTTGAGTCGCACCTCAGAAGGCAGTGTGTCATCTACAAGAATGTTTGGTCCAGTTGTGTCTGGTCCAAAGGCCCAGATGGACCTGGCAGCCAGCAGATCCCAGTCATACTTGGTCTGGAAAAACTCTCCCAGCTTCTTCCTGCCGTGAAGAAACAGAAGAACACTGGCTGAAAGCAGGTTTGCATTGAGTGTCAACTGGAACATTAAGGAGATTGGTTGACATGGGGTTAAAGGGGTTAATGGAGGAGGAGTAGAGCGAAGGTTTAGTTTAATGGTGTGTGAAGCATGTCACTTTTCTGGCGTCGCTACTCTATGCTGGCACCGTTTGGCCCAGATGGCCTCACAGATGAGCTCAGTGTTGACAGGAAGTCGCTCTAAAGCAGAACACTCATCCGTGTTCTTCCATTCTCCAAGGATGGGAAGTTTCATGCGCACTTTTAGTGCATCAATCAATTATTTTAAGTGAGCTGATCAATATGCCAAGGGGGGTTTTAATGACAGATGTGCTACAAGTCACAATATGCAGAGGGCTGTGCTGCTTAGAAAAAAACCCCAAAAACTCGAAATATTGGGCATTCATCTACCTACATACATTTGCATTTTTATAAGCAGACTGTTTAATGTATCTTTTAAACTACCAGAGTGAAGCAGAAAGTCACATTAACTGTCAGTAGTGGCATAAATATGGATCATTGAACCTGACTTTGCAACTTTTTCACCATTTTCTATAGTTTTGGCTGCTCTGAAAACTCTTCTAGTGAAGCAAATAAGAACCAAAATGGAATAAAAGTTAAGTTAATTGATGACAATGACACACTAGATGGCAGACACTTCAGAGTAAGAACACCTCTTGATCTGTGATGAGTTGTAGGGGACCTGCAAATCCAATAACGGCACTATTTAAACACCCATTTAGGCCCTGGGCATTTCTATACTCCTCTGCCTACTTCAATAAAAGCATTTAATTAAAGAACCAATCATCACTCTTACATGCATGCTCATTTATCCCTGCTAGCAGAGATAATGGGAATGAATGGTTTGTCAAAATGGTTCTGAAGTGTGGAGAATTTAATAACCAAGTGGGCTTTGAGACTGAAATGGGACAAATCTAAGAACACGTCGAACATGAAAGTCAGATTATCTCGTTTCAGTTAATTAAGAGATCGTTTTGAATTCTTCATATATGAGTGGAGAGTTGGAAGCATCTTCTGTTCATCGTACCTGTTCCATGTGATCTGCACCACTTCGTTCTCGATGTCCTCGGCCAGCCCCTTCTCCAGAGGCTCGGCAATCATCGTGATCTTATTCCTGTCAATCACATCACACAGCTGTCAATCACTCATTCTGGGATGAGCAGACCCGGCCAGCGGGAAGGACTCACTCTGACTCCAAACAATGCACAAATTTAACTCTGACAAGATATAAAACATCAAAATAGGGTTTCCCTTAGGAGGGGTCTTAAATATATATTAAATTCACCAAAACTTTAGGTCAAAGTGTTCGGTAATAAAGCTCACTGGCCACTTTGACAATGAAGTGGTGCTGAATCAGCAGCCACCACTTATAGGAGTTTAATTTGTGCATCAGCTTGGTTGCTTGTATCAAGTATATCAGCAGACAGGGTTTCTCTGCAAAACCACACTAATCTGAATAGACTGGTGTTATTTATGCACATTTCAAACTGTAAAAACACATGGGATTTTCATTTTCAAGTTCATGGTAGAAGAGAAAATAAACAGCAATGGGAAGTTCAAGCTCTCAAGCATCTTTTGTCCTTGCATCAACTGAACTAGTGAACTGAAACAATTTCAACTGAACATTAGTGAATTTTTCCTAGGGGATCAATAAAGTTTATCTGCATCATAAGCGGTTCATGCAGTTCGGTAAATTACTGTTAAGGCCACAGCAATCTTCCCCTGTGGTCAACAAATTCTAATCAGTTTATCCCTCAGTTCATTTAAACATTTGTGCCGAAGTAGAAAAAAATCCCTCAAGGTTTTCCTGTGATGTTACACTGATAGAAATTGACAGACATGAAGTCAAACTGAACTTGACCTTTGGCCACCAAAATCATTTCAGTTCATTCTAGCCTCTAAGTGATCATTTGTGCCAATTTGAAGAGACGTGCTTATAACATTTCTGAGAGATCATGTTCATGAGAATGGATGACAAGAGAAGGCATCTAAAAAGTTACCTGGTTTTTCCTTCAAACAGCTATAGATGCATTCCATTTTAGCAGCTAATTTAATGGTTTGTGCAGCTGTTAATATTAAACAACAATAACTGATTTTGAGAGCCTTGTTATTCTTTACAAAACCTTATATTTTATTTATATTTGTATCTTCATTGAAAAGTGATGGTTTAAGTTCCAAATGGGAATAGCAAGAATAAAACCTAGTAGAATCCCTGCATCCCTATATTTTTAAAAAAAATAAAAAATTTAGGTTATTTCTTTCTTTCTTCTTTTTTTTTTTTTAAATCATTTACTTTTTATGTTTATACATCAGGCAAAGAAAAAAAAAAAAAAAAAAACACAACATGAAGACCTTAAGAAAAATACATGAATATCACAGGGGAGGTAAAAATTCACTTAGAAATATTGGTGACCACAGACTAAAATGGGCACCCTTTATAAAAAAAATTGTCAGATAAATAAAATAATGAATGGATAAAACAGGAACAAAAGTAAAGCGCTAAGCAGAAGACTCCCAGTGTAGATGAGAGTATTAGCACTAGTCCGATCACGCATTACTTGAAATCCGGTCTAATGGTCGAGATGTATGTTGTCCAATTTTGCCAATTTTCAACAAATACCTCTTTTTGTGTTCTCAGGTTGAAAGTAATTCTTTCCATCACAAAGACTGTATGTATAACATCAACCCATTCATCTAAACTAGGGCCTCCTTCTTCAACCATTTCTTTGTTATGGACTTCTTGCAGGCAACCAGTAACACTCTTAGCAAAATATTTATCTTTGCCATTCCATCCAATGTTTCCATCCAAGGTTACTTCTATACTGTCTTCACTCATACAACAGCTATGGATCTAGACACAAACCTCATCCATCATACATACTTTTTGTTTGGTGTTTCGGCAAAGCACTTAAGAGAAGACGTCTCCACAACAGTTTCACAGAAAGTCACAACCGGATCAGCCACCTGTAGGTAAAGATTACAAAAAGAAAATGGAATTTGGTGTCATGTCAGGGGACAATAAATCAGAGGTGTCAAACATGAGACCAATGGACCCCAACCAGGCCTCCAAAAGGTTCAATTGGACCCATGGGGTGAATTCGCCATGTGCAAAAATTGTGAGACAAGGGTGTCACTGAGTCTTGGCACATTGTTTTGATCATAAAGTTAAATGCTATATTTTTCAGTTGCAGATGTTCGTTACTAAATATTTTGTGCTAAACTACTGTGTGTAAGTTGCAATGCATGTATAAATGACAACGATGGTAAAATTGCACTTACTTTTCTTAACCCTTGTATTGTGTTAGGATGCTATTCACATCTGTGGTGTTAGCGGGTCCCTAGGGACCCGTGATTTGAAAATG
>JAQQZY010000028.1:17787125-17800600 GCA_030068375.1 Ostorhinchus rueppellii | reverse complement strand
TAACCCTACACTGCTCCAGGTTGTAACCAATACCCTGTAATAACTGTAAGTCGCTTTGGATAAAAGCGTCTGCTAAAATGTAGAAGAAAAAGATATGACATTTTGCCCATTAACTAAACAGGAGGGGGAAAAAAGATCATAAAAATTCATTAAAAATTTGATCTTTGACCTACTTTTCCCAAAATCACATCTATTCTGGATCACCTGCAATCTACAAACCAAATGTGGTCTAAATTTAACCAGTAGTTTTGCTGCTAGAGTGTTGACAAACAAACTGAACCAAAAACAATACCCCTTGCCTCTCCTTCAGGTGGCAGGGTAAATAGAATCTGACACGATGAAACGGCTGTGAAAAAAACTTACTTTAATGTCGATTTCAGAGTACATCTTTCGTAGGTCGTGCATGACACAGTCCAGGTACAGCTCTCCAGTGCCTAAAATAACATGCTCTCCAGACTCCTCCACCTGAGCACAAAAGAGCAATTACTGGAACACTTATTTTTTCATTGAAAGAAAAAAAATACATATATTCACTTAACGACACTATAATTTTTTTCCTCTGTAAAAGTGTAGTTGTGTTGGGGTAATTGTAAGCCAGTGGACGTACCTTTGTGGTGAGAGATGGATAGCTCTTATTCACTTTCCTCAGTCCATCCAACATTTTCGGCAGCTCAGATGGATTCACAGGCTCCACTGCGATCTTAATAACTGATGCTGTGTTGAACTTCAACGGCCTGAAAATTTGAGCCTGATACACAGCGATACATTTAAGCTCTTCTGTCACTCATACGATACTGTACATTTCAGACCTAACAGACCTGTCAGTGTTTCGTCTCACCTCTTCGTTCCCTCTGGGCTCTGTGATGGTGGCAGTCTTGACAATTGGCTGATCGCAGCCTTCGATGAGAACCCAGTTACCAGCCGGCACTCGATTCACTTCAATTTGGTATCTAAAAAAGGAACGTAAAAGAAAGATCAACACACGATACAAACTTTATTTAATTCTGACTATAAAGAAATCAGCACAATGATATACCATACCTGGCGACTGAAATCCAGAGGCGTCCCACAGTGCAGACCTGGGAGTCCTCCTCGTCTTCCAGGGTGTAGTTCTCTCCTAACACCTTGACGGGCTGACCTGCCTGAATGGTCCCACTCAGGACCCGGCCAAAGGCGTGGAACTGAACCCCATCCTCGGTGCTGTACATCTTGGTGGTGTGACACATCAACGGGCCCTGAAACAGCCAAACATAAGGCGAGAAGGAAAGAGAAAATAAGACATAAAAATCCGATTAGTGGGATATATTTGAATAGTGATGGAAACTGACAGGATTTTAATGACACTGGTGCCATTATTGTGACTACTGATGGATTTATGGGAGATTTAAGTGGGTTCTGTGTAATATAGTACAATGGCCAAAGTACAGATTGTCTGGTTTTTGATGTACGTCACACATTGTTCAGGTTTTCAATAAATAAAAACAATCAAACTTGAGAACAGTTTATGCTAAATTAACAATTACATTTAATTTGGATTAACTGCAAATATTTTCAGAGCTCATTGTGCAATCCCAATTGGGATCAACACCTTCAGAATGTGTGTGTGATTGTCTTTTTATTACTGTGTATATTACTTTTACTATGGGTTTAGTTATTTCTTTTTAATACTTTTAAACTATTTTTATATTTATGCTATTTTTTTTCTCCATGCATAGGATAGTGTTCTTAATTTTGTTGTAAACATACAATGATGATAAAGACAGTTTTTTATTTGTAGTCTGAGAAAGCTGTATTTGTTAGTATTTTTGTTGTAGCAATGTTTACGCCGGTCTTTTGTCCACATCACTATGTAAAAATAGACTTTAGGACTTTTATACTTGGTTAAATAAAGCCTATAAAAATAAAATTAATCACTTATCCTGTATTATCATGTCCAATTCATCAATGTTCTGTATGGAAAATCATATCCCACAGGTTTCAGCATCAGTTCAATTGTTGAATCATCTCAGAGTCTCTCATCAAGACTGGCTGAAATGTGAGAATATTAAACAGCATTATCTTTATTTAGTCATTTTGTCAAAAACAAATCCTGCTAAGCCTGCCTGCATGGTGCTAATGTTTGGATGGAAGTTGGATATTTCTCTGCAGTAATGGATGTGTTTTGCTCGGTTGGGAAGCAGTGGCACTCATGTCATACACAGAGCGTTCCTGGAATTGAAACCAGCGTTGCATATAAAGATGTTTCAGCATAATACCGCTGGCTTTAAATTACCATTTTACAGACATTGTCATCTTTTCTTGTGAAACGAAGCCATGCTTTGCATCATTTCCTCCTCTCCGCTTCGACTCCTCCTTGTTGTTGGCTTATATTCATGAGTTTGACATAATTGTTTTGCATTGTTCAACTGTCAAAGAAAATTGCCAGCATCAATAAAAGTAATGGATAATCATGGAAGAGTACAATTGTACTGGATCAGACCATTTGGAACTGAACTCCCAATCTGAAAGACACTAAGACTCTTGAATGCGTCCTTTCAAGCTTACACCAGTCTATTGGGTTCATTTATAAGAGCAGGTTGAATGTCAATAAGGACTCTGATGGAAACGAATGCAGCTAATTCCAGTTCACAGGTGCATTTTTTTTTTTAAATTTCCTTCTTGTTGTGTCAATATTATACTCACATCAGGGTCGCACTCTGCCATGGCCTCCCCTAGATCTGAGTCCAGGCCTCCTGTGTAGGTGTGCTCGATCTTGTTCCTAGCCCCCTCTTGTGGTGAGGGGATGTGCTGCACACACATGTCCACAAGGCCAGTGAACTCTCCGAAGAAGCGGTTACAGACGAGCCTCAGCAAAGGTCTGATGTTGAGTTTCAGCTCTTCTTTAGTCAGATGGATTCCCAGCTCATCCAAGACTCGAGGGAGAGACGTATCCACATCCCCAACCACCTACACACAGAGGATTATGGGGAGAAAATTACAGACAATTCTGTAATGACGCCAGGGCGTATTGAAGCACAGGGGGATTGGACTGGCAGGGTTTCTTTAATGAAAAAATTAAGTCCAACCTGTGAAAGGATCTTGTAGAGAGGCTCGAGAACAAACTCCACAAAGCTGCGCTGAGAATTACTGCTGGGAGCTTTCTTTGTGAACTTGCGGCTAAACAGAGAAGAATAGGAAAATAATAGCTTCAATAAGGACAAGTTAAAAGGAAACGGTTTCAAATTAAATTATCATCGACTTAAAACCCTGATTACTCACGTTTTTGGGTTGAAATAAATATCTCCCCAAAGCCTCTTGGCAAATTCATTATAGTTAATGTCCCCTGCAAACACAAAGAGGAATTAGTTGATACCTGGCACGGTGCATTAGGGATGAGATGAGAGAGATTAAGAGGAAGACTGGAGTGTTTGTGCAAATTCAGCTTAAAAAGTTAAAATAATCCAAAAAAAGAAAAATTTAAATTCTTGAAATATTAAACCATATTTGACCATTTCTAACGAGTCAAGAAAAGACTTAATGCTCAATATTCAGTTGAAGAACCATGCTCTACAGTACTACTGTCTCTTGTCGTTACGAGCTTCAGTGAATAAAATAATAAACTCTATCCACTTCTAACAGATCATTACAAAAAGATCTTCAAATGAGATATTTTTCATGATTTTGACATTCCACTACAATAACATGCAGTGGGTTTGCGGAAGCCAAATTTATGACTTTTTAAGATAATTTTCAAGGCATCTTTGCTCACATTTAGGACCTTCCACTCCCAAAAGTAACAGACCTAATTGTTATTACCTTAAACCAGTCATAACCATGTTTCAATCAAAGCTACTGTGACATTTCCATTTGTCCATCACTAATGCTTTTGCTACTGATGTTCAAACTCACAGCTGAACCCCTTCATCCATGAATGATTGTTGGCATCTCCACTCATTCCCATCTCCGTTAGGATAAAATATTAATCACATATTTGACAAGATCGTTACAAAGCTTTTCAAGCAAATATAGCCACTTTTCATTGACTGTGTCTATGGCATTTTTAAGATCTTGGAACGCCAGATTTTAAGGGTTAATGTTCAATATTTGAGGATAATTAAGGCTTTCATGCAGGACAACCAAATTTAGGATTTTCTACATGGACACCCTGAAATTTTTTTTCTTTATTTTTTTTTTTTGAACAGCAGTTAGATAAGAGCCATTGACAATGATTGTCACAGTAAAGTTTACTTCTAAAATCCTTCAATGGGTCAAGAAGAAATCCTCAAAACAAGCTCTACTTGTGTGTTGTTCTTACATGTTCACTAATTTGGTTCCAATTTTACATATTTGTATGTTTCAACACTTATACACTGTAAACGCATTCAAATCAATGTTTAGTGGTTGGTTGGACAATTAACTGAAGCACAAACTTAATTATAGTATCAGTCAATCCAATTACAAAGGGCTATAAACAAAAACTGTTGAATTAAGATGATTTAAGGTTGCAAAAAAAAAAAGTTTTTACATTTTCTGTATTCTATAATTCCAGAGAAAACTACAAGTGTTGCTTTAACTTTGTAAGATTACTCTAATTTTCTGAGATGAATATTTAAGTGGAGGTGCTAGAGTCATCTCACCATATGTGTCTGAGTAGATCTTTGCAAAGGACCCCAGTGTGAAACAGATACTGTACTGAGAACTGGCGAAACACACGTTTCCCAGGAGAGGAGAAACCACCAGGTTCTCATCAGTGGAATATGTGCTGAGAGAGGAGAAAACCACTTATTATCAGTACAATTATACAATCAATGTTGCTGACATGTCAAGTTAGTGTGGACACTTCAACATGAATACACTTTCAGGTTTCAAAATGGATTTTTTAAGGGTAGGCAAATTCCTTTCATTGCCATATCCAATTTTAAGTTTACATGGATTTTCAGGATTACCTGAGCAAACCATTGACCTCATCCACAATGTGTCGAAGTTTGTAATACGCATCTGTGGGAGGTAGTTTGAGCTCCACAATGAGCCGGTCCACCTTGTTAATGCAGATGGTGATGGCCATTCGTTCCTGAACTGCATGCTTGATGAGACGCTCAGTGTTCAGCATCACCTGCACAGAGAAAAGAAAAACAGATCAACATCCTATAGAGTGCAAAGGTCAGGGTTAGAAGAACTTGAATGTGTATGTGTGAAGACTCACTCCTTCTGCTGCGTCTATGAAAAGGACAATACCATCAGAGATCCGGATACTGGATGTGACCTCATCAGAGAAGTTCACATGGCCTTTGAAACAGAGAAAAGTATTGGTTTTTAGTTTTACATTACTCTCTTTAGGTTTGAGGAAGCCAAATGAATGACTTTTTAAGACACTATTTAAGGGGTCTTGAATAAATCAAATTTAAGACCATACATTCACATCAATAACAGTGCAACAGGCCTCAGTTATTACCTTCAACCAGTTTTTATCATGTTTTAATCCATTCATTCATTCATCTTCTATAACCGCTTTATTCTCACTAGGGTCTCATGGAGCCTATCCCAGCTACTTAAGGGCGAAGGTGGGGTACACCCTGGACAAGTCGCCAGTTCATCACAGTTGTTTTAAGCCAACTAACGCTAAATTTCTCCATGACAAATGCTTTTGCTACTGATATTCCAGCTACTTAAGCTCATACCTGAACCCCTCCACTCATTAATGATTGTTGGAGCCTCTACTTATTCCCATCTTTGTAGTGATAAAATGCTGAACACTGATTACAAATATGACACAATCTTTGCAAAGATTTCCAAAGCAAATATAGTATGATCAGTTAGTGTCTGGAATTTATAAGACCTTTGAGTGTCAGATTTAAGGATTAATTATCAGTTTTATGGATAAATAAGGTTAATCAGGGACAAATCAAACTTAAAGACTTTTAAAGCTTCCAGACACCCTGAGGCTACATCCCAGACACACAATCAACAAGAAAACCAGCTGACATTCAGTACCTGGTGTGTCCATGATGTTGAAAAGGTAGGATTTTCCTCTGGAGTCTGGCAGGACCATTGTGACAGGAGTACTTTTGATACCAACTCCTCTCTGTGGGAAAACACACGACAGAAGTCAATATAATCCTGCCTCATGAAAACAAAAAACATGTCAACAGGTCAAAGATTATTTGTCAAATGAAGCTCTACTTATATCAAATTCATATTTTCTACTGATTTGCAGGTTATGCGGAAAATTACTCAATGCACTCACCTCCTGTTCTGTAAAGAGGATGTCTGTGTAGCGGAGCTGAAAGAGACAAAAGCAATGAATGTTAGCCTCTGCTTCTTCATACTGAATACAGATACAATAAACTGCAAAAACATAATCATTAAAGAATCACTTACATCCACATCATCCCTCTTCCTGATTTCTGGGTGTGTCTGTTCAATTAGGCAGTCCACAAAGCAGGTCTAAATGAAACAGGAAAAAAGAAAAAGTTTGAGTTTTACAGTGGAGCCTCATTAAAAGCATATGTAGCAAAACAGTTCTGTTCTCCAGATGTTCCAGGCAGCTGCTAACCTTCCCGTGGTGAAGGTGACCGCACAGGGTGACGTTACGGATCAGTTCTGGACTGTCCATGAGATCAGCTAGGAATCTGCCAAGAGAGGAAGGACAGCTTATGCTTAGTAAACACAAGTTAATGAACCGCAGGGAGGCACTGGGAGAAACAAATGAGTTCATGGTAAAGATGTAGAGTGAAAATCAGCAGCTCACTTTACCAAAGGACATTATGTTAATCTTTATATGGATACCGGAGACTACACAATGGACTTACTCCATGTCGTAAACAGTGGCAGGTAGCTCCTGTTCCATTAGGGTGAACTGCCTGTTCTTTACAGGCTTGATGATGGGCTCTGGAAGAAAGACAGACGCATTTAACTATTTATTTACCTTGAAAGAATATTGGAGTTTTGATGAAAGTTAGCCAATTACTGTCATTCCTGATAGTCTTTTGTATTCTCTAACCTGTCAGTGGCTGTGTATCTTCTTCTTGAACAATTGTTTCCACTTCAGGCCCATAAACCTCCTCTGCTGTTGGGTAATATTTCTTGTCTTCATGCAGGACCACCTCCATGCCTGGGACATCGTCATCAGCATCAGCAGGCTCATCATCATCATCCTCATCACCCTGCACAAAGAAAGTGATCCTAATATAACGGAAATGGCCGGATCACATGAACTGCTTCAATTTTTAACAGTAAAGTTGAAGAATACCTCATCAACATCTCTGTCCTCTGCATCCAAATCATCTTCATCGTCATCAGAGTCCAGCTCTGGACCAATGTAGTTTCCAAACTCATCATACAGATCAGCCTCCATCTTTAAGAGACCTGAAGGAAAAGGTTTGCATTAATAAACATTTAATATGTTACTGTCATATAATAATAAAACCATATCGTGAAAAAAATCAACATTATACATCAAGTATTTAATGTTGTCGGTAAACTGTATGAAAGTAAGATTACTTCTTACAGTTTTCTTCTTCACTGTAATCTTTACACATCGTGTTCACTATTAGTTTAGTGTTGCTACTAGTGTTGATTAAATTTTTGTTTATTAGCTTGAGCAATGTCCATGTGAATATCCTTCTGATATTACTAAAGTTAATTTGTATTTGTAATCTATTTTTGCTGGTCAATTTGGCTGTTAATATGGCTATGCACATTGGTTAATGTTCATATTCACTACAACATTAGATACTATATGGGACATTCCCCTAAAAATATTCTAGTCTGTAATTCTGCATTGGTACATTTTGGAGGAAAACACAATACTTTTACATACTTCATTTCTTATGTTATTTTATGAAAGGCTTACTGATTACTTTGCAATCATGCAATTGATATGATTATAAAAAATAATCAATGAATGATACATGATGAAATATTAAACCAGAGAGTACAACCAGCAGAATATTTTCAGATAAGCACATTAATGTCATCACAAAAATAATCCTATGAGCCATATATTGTTCCAGAATGTGCCTTCCTGCACTTTTTATGGTTTAAGTACATATATGGTGGCGCTAATAAAGCAAAATACATTAAGACTGGTGCTACTTTCACTCATGTATTTCCTAAATTACCATGTGCCGATATACACGACTCCTAAATGTTTTTCTATAGTGTGAGTGTGTACTGTTTGACACATTGTGATCTTGACCAACTTTACCTTGACACTAGTAAACCTCGCGCTAATGCTAACTACATGTACAATGATACAGAGCATTAACACGCATTGTTCTACTCCTTATCCATTCTAAGTTCTCTGTCCGAAGAAACTCTCTGAATATAATAAATGGAAACATAAAAAAACCCTCAAAAGTATAAAAGCAGGCGTTTATTGATGTAAAGTGTTAGCTGACACTAGCATGCTAACCGGCTAACATCCAAAGAAATGAATGAGTCCTGGAAGAAACGTTTCACTTACGTTGTTGTTAAGCAAATTTAGCTTCATAATAGCTTATTGTACTAAGTAATGTAAATTCTGCAAATACACTCACCTGTTTTCTGTTATATTGAGTTACGAAAATATTCCTTTCAATTAAGGTAAAACTTGTGATTTTTCAGATAAATAACGTATCAAATACCGCCATGCGCACCAAGTGCTGCTTCCGGTTTTTCTTCTTCTGTTGTATAAATCATCCAACAGTTCGACTCACTAGTGCCCCTGGTGGTTTTGTGTATTTACACATTATTTTACAGTGGAACTCAACACAATAATCACTACTAAAGATTATTTTCCTCACTCTGCTTTTTCGATGGTAGCTTTATTCACATGGAAGATCGAAATATACTCCTATATTATCAATCTAGAATATATGCATGCAACGTATAGCCAAATAAAACTATTTCTTTCCATTTGTAATTCTTGGACTTAATCTTGAGTATTTATACACTGTTGTATTTCTGAACCCAAGTACTTGTTCCACATCTGCGATCCTTCTTTCTGGAAAAATCAGAGAGCAGTTCAGGGTCTGATCTGATTTCAATATTACATTTTCAAGGCCTTCTTGTCATTAAGCTTATATTGTACATATTACTGAGTCGTTTTTAAATATTTTCAAGAATTCTGCACAGTCATTTTGCACCAGTCATATTAGTACTGTATCTAAAGTTTTCTTTGTAACACTGTGTTTTTATTCGGTGTTTCTATGTTCTATTGTGTTTATTAATTTTGTTATTATTCATATTATACTTTATTTATATTGCATTTTTACACTTTTGCTTCCATCTTTTACATTTAAAACAATACAGATCATTTACTAGTAATATCATTATACCTGCCTTTGTATTATGTAGTTTTCATATGTTTTCATAGTGTTAGGGAATGTCCATAACAACTTAAATGCCAATGACTTTCCTTAAAAAAAAAAAAAAAACAAAAAACCACACTTGTAATCTCCATTATGCTTGTATATCTCCTCCTAGTGGTAAAAGTGAGTACATACATCACTTTCATTTAAAAGGTAATGACGGCATTTGGCTGTAGTTACACATCCTGACCAATAGAAGGCAGTTCAATTAATATTAATATTGTATTCTAATCACCCGTTGACTGCCAATAATTGACTCCAGCTTTAGGAGTTAAAGGAATGTGACCTGCTCGGTTCTGTGGTGTTAATACATGTTTATTAGTTCTTTCACAAACATGTTTTACATTGAATCAGTGAAAGTAATCTATCCTGAAAATAGCGGCTACACGCACATCTCTACATTGTAACAGTCTTTGGTAAATAAATCAATCGGCTCGACCAGGTAATTTAAGACACAAAAACATATAGTCAGTACTTACGTTGTACTACAACACGATAAAAAATACAAAGAAAAATCTGCGTAAGGCTGTTGTGCACACTATTGGCCACTAGAGGCCGCTTAGGGGGAAGATGACATATAATGCTACATAATGTCTAATGTGCAGAGAAGTCGTGATATAATTAACCAGGTTTATGAGTATATATATATAATATTGCCTAAAAATAAAGTATATTCTATTTTAAGGTTTAACTTACAACTTTGCTATTATTTTGAGTGAAAACTATGTTCGATGTAACTATGGCCTCATCATTCCTCTTACATTTATACATTTTCTGTCTACAAATGACATTTCTTGAAGGTCATTCATTGTGAGCTGGTCATTATTGACTGAATTCTTCCTCTTGGACCAGGTGATAAATTCAGACACATGCAGGCAGGTCTTCAGTTTATGGCTTTATTCCTGCTGGTGTTCATAAATCATTCAGTTTTACAGCAAAGACATACAGTACAGTAACAGACAGGCAAGTTACACAAACACACACCCAAGACAGAATCCTGGACATTTCTGAGATAGCTACATGTTTATAAAATACTGGTTCTTCATATTCTTGGCTCTACTAAATGCCCAATAACACCTTTCATTTATAGATTATTATAGTGTATTATTATGTATTGTAAAAGTGCTACTTGTGATAAAACACTTATTTAGTGACAACCACTAAACTGGCTGACACTGTATGTTCATAAATATTGCTTTTAAGGCTTTTATTCACAAGGATTTCCCCAAAATGACACAGTTTCCAAACAGTGGATGGAAAAAAAGCACCTTACTCTTAATTCTTTCCCCTTTACCCTACATATCTGTCTGCACACAAACACAGAGGACTCATGGCTCCATAATCATTAACCTGCTTATGCTGAACCGGGCCAATGTTTTTGAGGTGAAAACGTGACAAGCTGGACAGAAGCACGTTCAGGCTGAATGCGTCATCCACTAAAAACACACAAGAGCCGAATGGTTTGATGGCTTACGGGACTCTTTTACCTGAGATTGAGACTGATTTGTCTCTAAATGCCCCCTGGGGTGCTCTGCTCTCTAGTCTCCTTCCCTGTTCTACTCCTACTCCACCACCAGCCTCCTGAGCCGCTGCACCACCTCCTCTGCGCTCACCCACGGCACCGTCACCGCCTTGAACTCCCCCGGCATCGCCTCGTGGGTCTCCAGGATCAGCCGGTGCATGGGGAAATCCCGCCGGGAGAAGGCCACGTCACGGGGCCCGAGGATGAGCGCGGGGCAGAAGTCATTGGCACCGTCCCCAACGTAGAGGACCCTCTGGTACGCGCGGCCCCGCTCCTGCGTCCTGCGCGCCACGTAGTCCCTGACGACCACCTGCTTGCACATGTTGTCGGGGCATCGCGGGCAGTCGTGGGAGTGGAAAGGCCGCATCACCAGACGCCCGTCTTTGTTGAAGGTGGCCGGGTTGGTGAAGATACGGTGGAAAAGCGGGCGCGCACCCGCCCTGCGCAACCAGGACTCGATGAAGAAGGTGTTGGCGTCGGACACCAGGACCACCTCAAAGTCCTGGGGGCGGTTGCGGAGGTACTGGAAGAGGGTCAGCATCCCGGGTGTGGCGGGGATCTTCTCCATCACGCCTCGGATCTCGCTCTCAGTGACGCCCTGCTCCGCCAGGAAGGACAGGACGCGCTGCATGTACTCGTTGTACTTCCCGGGCTGGTAGGTGTCCTTCAGCCACCCGGGCAGGTGCTGACCCGGAGCCGCCTGCACCACGACGTCATCACTGGTTTCATCCACGATGGTCTCATCAAAGTCAAAGAAGATGAGGAAGCGCTTGTCGTTGGGGATGTGGGCTGACTGGGAGGCCATGATCTCCGTGCGTCTGGACCTGCGGAGCTCCTCCTCGCCTGGAGGATGGGGTGGGACATAACAGCAGTTGAAGAAAGAATCCCCCATGACTGATTGTGTTGCCAAGTGGCATCAAATATCCTCTCTGCTGGCTCTCCCACTCTCCTGCATCCCACGTAACACAGGCCACTGGAAGGTGGAGGCTTTCTGGAAGACTTTAACGCATAAATCGGCTAAAAACAGAACCATAAAAGAACAGTAAATATCTGAATTTACTCTAGAGCTGAAAAATATGTCTATTAGGAAACCTGAAAGAAAAGCAAATGGCAGCCAGCAGTTGCCTTTTCACTCCTCACAGGTTTCTGGAGAGAGAAAAACTGTGAAGGAACAGGAGTGGAAAAACACAGTAGAGGTATCATTTTTGCGCACATCCATTCAGGCTAAGCGCAGCAAGCAAGCGAATTACTGAATACATCAACTCATGTGCAGGCAGTACAGCCTCTTAGAAGGTGTTACAGGTTGTGTATACAGTATTTTTTGCACAAGGCCTACCTTTGTTTCTGGTTCTGTAACCTCAGCCAGGCGCCCTGAAGCTGTGGAGCCGGTTTTTTATCTGTAAAATACAGAAATTCAATAACCAGGAAACCTAAATAAGACACTGAAAATGATCAGATCAAAGCTCAGAATTAAATGTCGCGCAGAAATGGCTAAAATTGAAAATACGCATCAAGCACCTATGTAACTGGTGCGCAAAGTCACGGCTGAGAAAGCGGCCAAACATTTGGAGTATTGCACTTATTACCTTTTAACGTTTGTAGCTCAGTCTTTTCTGGCAACAACATGTCAGAGTATTAACCTTATCTACCTACTGCAGAACTAACCATCATCACAACATCCTCATCATCAATACAAGGTGAGCGCACGTAATCAATACTACAACATCTTCAAATAATGTATTGATTTGTGAATAAATAACTCTTGGTACCAGTTACCAGCGCAGGTTCGAATCCCCGGTGTCGCTCTGCTCCGATCCGGTGTCACTGGAAGTCGAGCTGCAGCACTTCCTCCGGTGAACCGGTGGGAACTGTACTTTTATGTGACAGTGAAAACCACCGCCACCGAATGCGGACGTGACCGCGCCTACAATACCGCCCCTTTAATAGCAGCCTACTGCGCGCGTTCACGTGGAGAGAGGAGGGGGCACTGTGGGCGGAAGACACGGAGGGAAATAAATACTCTCTCCTGAATATATCCACTGGACTGTGTGTTTTAGTTTATGTTAATGATTAGCACAACAGTTATGTTTGTCATATCACACAGTCATAAACAGATAGATTATCAGTGGAGTCTGTATAAAGGTGTCAAACTGCAACACACACTGCACCTGTAACACCAGGGTCCCATCTGCTACCAGTCTGTTTATCCCAGAAAGACCCAGAACTGCTTTTGTGGCTGTTCCAAAATATATTTTTCTCTATGTTTAACTTTTCTTAAGTGATTTATCACCGTTTATTATGACATTATCCTCTCTATCTTGTATTTATTCAGTGAACATCCGGTATTTTCCTATACTGTATGTCCCCAAAAAATTACAAACTGACTTTCCACATTGATAACTTCCAAAATAATAAAACAATCTAAATGCTATTTCAGGGTATGAAACTACCCCATGGTCACAGAGAAGTGTGACTAAGTATGTCATGGGTTCATTCCTAAGTTTGGCACTTGGATGCTCTTGATATCCAGAGATGTATAAAGTACTCCAGTAGAGGAGTGCAGTACAAGTACAAGTGCTAGATCAAAAAACTGACTGGAGTAAAAGTTGAAGTGTTCTTTAAAC
>JAQQZY010000028.1:17765169-17776187 GCA_030068375.1 Ostorhinchus rueppellii | reverse complement strand
GTGTCCTCTCATGTCTAATGTCAAACAGATTGGACAATGCCAGGACTGATCAGGATCATCAGGTTTGTGACAGAATGAAACATTTCCACAAATGGGTTAAGCCTCTATAAAGTCCAGATTCTAATTTGGGATGTGATGAAGACTTGATGCAGTGGATCTGATTGTCCATTACTGATAATCGCAAATTAATGCAACTATGAATGGAAAAAATATCATGAACCTTATTGTGACACTATATAAGCATCATGTGGCAAAACAAATGCCAGTGAATGTCTCCTGTAATTAAAACCAAAGCTGTTGAAGTGAAATATTGCGCATTCATTTTTTTTTTTGGCCGGGTAGTGGATATGCACATGACTGTTTACTGTTGACAGACTTTAATTTTCACAAAATCTATTTAATCCTTATATTGCGTTCACTAATTCACAGACACCAACAGAATCCACATTTTAACAGGAAGAACCTGGAGCAGACCCTGACTCTGGAAGATGGATGTTTGACATGACCAGTTGGGGTTAAACGTGTGTGTGTGTGTGTGTGTTGTGGGGCACATTGGGCCATATTTGATCCACAGACCAACCCACAGCTTTTAAGTGATGCATACAACAGCCAGTACTCTCTGCCTGGTAAAATCTGACCCGTAACACCTCAATTTTTTTTTTTAAAGACCTTTAGAATTTCCTAAAATGGTGAAAATAAATTTTGTTGTGTTAAGATAGTCATCTGAGGATTAGATGAAGCCTTGTTCCAGTACAAAAAAAGCAAATGGTACTTTTTATTACATACCTAAACTTCTCTGATGGGTCAAATTCAATGACTTTTCATGGTTTTTACTGACCCAGAAAAACCCGGTTTTAGACATGAAGAGTTTTTACATGTTCACTTGATATGAAATACAAAAGAGGCAAGAGCCGTAACAAGATGAAGAGGATATAAATGTAGTAATGACTTCAAACCATCCAAAACGTGCATTAAAAAAAAAAAAAATCTAGAAAATCTTTTTCAGCTTTGTGACAAAACATTTGAGGTAATATCAAGAGCAATATCTTTCCTCCTTTACATTCTATTCAACACACATTTGAATGTTTCGGACCAATCGGATAAACTGTGTTCTGTAATGGGGAACACTTCATCAGTAAATCCTGCATTTTCCAGCAGCGCCGAACGCTACTTACTATATTAATTCCTACTGTACTTTTGTGTTTTTACATGCGTTTCTTTTTTTTGGTTAAATAAAAACAGTGGAATGTGTTTGTGTTGTTTCACACTTAAGTTTGATTTAGATCATTTTAAAACCTAGTAAGGACCATCTTTTTTTATTATTCTTTTACACATGGGATGTTTGAAGTCTTCTGCAAAAAGAAAAAGTTGAAAAACTGGAGCCCCACACAAGTGATTTTTCCACATGAGCACCAAACCAAAAAGGAGGAAGGAAGGAAGGAAGGAAGTGCTGACAGAACTGGACCTAAAAATCTCCTTTGTCAAATAAACGCTGAAAAACAAAGAGGTCAGCTGCTGATCCTTCAGTCACGTGCAGATACAGTTTAGTTACAGGCAAGCCAAGAACCCAGTGACCCGAAAATACTGACATATAAACACATGACGCGTGTCTGAGCAGTGACAGATGACGTGCATGTTTTCAGCTTATTGTGAAATTGAACTTGGACTTATTTTTCAGCACACGCACCTTATTTTTCACCGTTTTGTCAACATGTTTTTACTTAAAACCAGAATTTGAAGATACAGAGACACACACACACAAGCGTATGATAATAATGGCTACTTGTTTTACTTCTCAAAGTTAGCAGTCAGTTAAATGTACATTATCAAAAAAAGGCCCAACTTTTTCACTTCTCCTCAATCTCCAGATAACATACAAAAAAAGACAAACCAGGACATTATAAAGCTGCACATTTTGTACCAGATACAATAATAAAATACGCAATGCTACATTAAGTGGTTAAAAATACAAAGGGGAAAAGTATATTGATTTTTTTTTTAAAACATCTTTAAAGAATATACAATGTTATTTTTTTCTTAACTAGCCAAGAATTTTAGTAAAAAGTGCATTCTATGTAACAAAGAAAGGAGGAGGAGTATCATAGGCAAACTGAAAGACAAAACAGGACATGACAGAAAAATTGAACACAACAGAATGCATTTCAGACAGAGTTTGGAGGGGATAGTGTCAAGTCGCCAAAGCAGGAGGAACATCGCTTTTACTTTGAAGGGAGGTCCGAATTGAAGGGAGAAAAAAAAAAAAAAAAAAAAAAGTATGTCAGGAATTAAAATTATACACGCTAAAAAAGAAATGTCCTTCGTTTGCAATGGTCCCTTCCACACTACCAGCCTCCACCCGGAATTCTCCTCCTTTCCTTGCCTTAAAAACATCCACTCGAAGTAATCACCTCCACCCTTTTCCATGCAGCCACAACTGCACTTGGTTCCACAATGCATTGTCAGTCCCTCCCTTCCCTGCGCCTCACCCACGCAGCAGTAAAGTGCAGAGAATACACACAAATGAAAAGGCTTTAAAAAAAAAAAAAAAGTACAAAGAAAGAGCCGTCCTGCAAAATGCTGAGGCAAAGCAGTGAACCTGGTGAGGAAGGGGAGGGAGGGGGATGATAAGCGAATAATGCAGCGGTTTGAAGACCCGCAGAAATGGCAGGATAATTGCAGGTCTCAAATTAAAAAAAAAAAAACCCCACAAAAAACAGGGACATTCTAAACTACAGATATTAACTCCTCCAGACTGAATACCATTATTGTGGTGGAAAGAGGGTCATGTTAAATTTACTGCTATTTTCCGTCTCACGTATCCCCGAATACACATCTATTGGGGCACACTGTGTAAAAGCAGCTTTTGGTACAAGAGCACTGGGGACAACCAGACAGAAAGACGAACAGACACACGGGTAGCGACTAATGCATGCACACATTCACACTCGCACAAAACCTCAAATCAGATGACCGGACTGGATGAAAGGTTTAACGCAGAGGAACCAGAGTTCATTGCCAACCATTTCTGCTTCTATTAAGCAAAATAACATTCACACCATCGGCTATTACATTTATAAATGTAATTTCTTACGCTGACTTGATCATGTTTGCTTATCTATACAAAATTTCCAAGTGTTACAAGTTGTACGACTACTGCCTTTTTGTCCTGACATTTCCTATCATGTGCTAATAACAGTATATCTAAACTATTCATTAGCTTAAATCGAGAAGAGCAAATTATCAGAGAACGAGGAAAAAAACAGAAAATGAATGACTCATCAGCCATCATTCTGCGTAGGCAACATTCAATAGGTTTAGACACGCATTTTGCTTGTGTGGATGTCAGTATGAAGAAAAATCAAAAACGAACCGTTACATTACAACAACGCCCCACACCAAACCGTGGAATATAGGCTGAGGAATATGCATAATTGCCGGTTTAAGTACTGTGATGAAAAAAGGTCCCAGGTGTGTATACTGTGTGTCAAATGACCTTTAACATGGTAACCCGTATCATTTCGACAGCAGCGAAGGGAGGTTGGGTAAATCCTGATGAGGCCGTGTGTCTGGCCTCTCACAGTGGCAGTATTAGACAGTCGTCCGTTATCTTGAAGCATTTGTTGACCAACAGTACTGAAAGCTGAGGTTGCACTGATCACATAAGTAAATCAGTGGCCGTGTGGTCTTTATCATATGTGTGTGTGCTTGAGTAATTGTTAAGGTTTGTGTGCCTCGGGCATATCCTGCATAACTTGGTTTTCTTAATCACAAAATATCTACTCAAAGCTCAAATCCTTTGTAGAAAACCCAGGCTGGCTAGACATATTCTGACAATACATTGTTATTCTGTAATATTACACTTCTGAAAGTCAAACGGAAAAAGCAAACTTAAGATTTTTTTTTTTCACATACTGGAATGGAAAGCACCATTAAACCATGATGTGAATCTCAGACTGCGAAGATTCACCTAAACTTTTACAAAACCTTTTACCAATGTTCTTTACAAAACCTCCTCCCCTCCTTTCTGTAACCTGTGGCACTGCATCTCGCTCTACTGCTGTTGCCCTTCTCACAGAAAGACAGAGAATGGTCCAGGTAGAACCGGTTAAAACATTCATTAGACATTTCTGTGTGGCCCAAGGTTCCGCAGTATGACTGGGAGGAAAGGCTGAGTATTGCTAAGGGGAGGACCTGCACATAAAGCTAAAGTCCTGACCGGTGTGCAACCGCTAGTCAACTTAACATGACGAGGAAAAGTTCAATGACACTGGACTGTGGTGATCCATGAAGCCCGGTTAATACGCATGTTCACTTCCATCAGCAGCGTTTGATGAAATTGAGATACTTTACACCAATCAATGTACAGAGAGATAACTTACACAGAAATCATCGAGTAGATTTCCTAAGAAAAATCTAGAGGTTGCAAAATCTTTGTCAGTTGACATGATTTTTAAGGGTTCCTATTCTAGTAACTGTGTGCACCGCAGGTGAATCAGTCATTCACACATACACAGTTGCGTACTTTTAGTTTGAAGGGTTTTCAGAGGAACACCCTTTCATTAGGGTGCAGCAACCGAGAGACTGAGGCAGGACTATGAAAGGAGGAGAGACAAGGCGTAGTTTGGTGTGGGCCTGCAGATCTGGACGATTGTTCAGTGGTGTTGTGAGGCTCCGGGGCCTTTGTCAGACGGAGCCATATGATGCAAGTAACTGCTGTCCTCGTGCCCACAGTGGTTTATGGGCTCACTCTTGAAAAGGGCTGGTGGAGGAGGCAGGTGGGAAACTGGGGGCACGGCCAGGTGGTGATGAGGCTGGGCGTGTTGGGGTGTGTTTGACAGGTGCTGCTGGGTTGGAGGAGGGTGGGGGTGATGGTGAGAAGGGCTTGAGTGGAGCTGCACATGGGAGAAGGTGTGCCCTACTGGACCTCGCTGAGCCAAGGGCCCTGCGGAGGGGCTAAGGCCCAGGGACGCTGAGGTGGTAGCTGGGGTGGTGGCTGAGGGCCCGGGGCCAGAGGAGGAGGAGAAGGTGTTGGCAAAGATGCGGACAGGCACAGGGGGGCCGCTGGTCTGCAGGACCACGGGGCTGGTGACCCGGAAACACTTCTCTTTGTGTGCTTTGAGCATGTTGGAGAAGCGGAAGCGCTGGCCACACACCTCACAGGGGTAAGGCTTCTCCCCGGTGTGGGTGCGACGGTGGCGTTTCATGTTGGGTCGGCTGGTGAAGCTCTTCCCACAGATCTCACAAATGAAAGGCTTCTCTCCTGCACACATCAGAAAATAAAAGACTGATGGAACCGTCTCATCAATGAACAAAGATTATACAATAAAAAAAAAACAATATAATGAAAAACCAAATCCTTTGTTGTCAAATGTGAAGATTTATAAATATACTTCCAAAAGCTCTTCAAAAGGAGTTAATTTTTTTGTCTTAACCATTTCACACCACAGTGAGCAACAGTTCTGCTGAAGGAAAAAAAGAAAGAAAAAAAAGCTGATAAGTTGCCATCTTGAATTGAGGGTCTTTGCTGTCAACCCACCCACTCCGCAGGAAGCCATTACAATTCACACTTTGAGGAGAGAAGATGTGAAAGTGAACAACAGCAGCTCCGTTGGATTGCCGCTCTCATTAACCTCCCTCCATGGAGCCACTGAATGTGCCTGCTACCACCCACACAGTCATCTATTAACAGGCTGCTGAAGGGCTCTCTAAATGCCTTATTCTGGCATGTAATGTGTGAAGCTCCTCCAAACCAACTGAATATCAAAAGGTGACAGCTAATGTGCTAGTCTTCTGTAACTGTTACATTACCCTCAAAGGAAATCTCAAAAAAATCTGCATTCAGTGAACCAAACTTTGGGAATCTGAGCTCTACATGCATGCTGCCTATTACAGGGCATGATTGGGTGTGTCTCCAACGGCAGGAGGCTAAATTGGTGGCTAGCCGTGGGGAGAGGAGAGGGTAGAGTAATTACATATCGCAAATAGAACTGCGAGGGCCAACGGAGAGCAGTGTGTCCACCCACGGAAGGCATGGTTGGAGGAAAACAGTGAAAGACACACAGGATGCACTGCTCAGTTTAGTCTTGGGAATAGCAGTGCTGCGGGAACAGAAAATCAGAGGGATGTAATACAACATGTGTCTGGGTAGTCATTATAAGCCGCAATATATGCAAAGCTCTTCTTTGATGTTATACCTCCCTCTCATTACCAAATCTGGGCGAAGTCTCCCTGCTCCTTCCACTATAATGTTCATCATGGCAACATCCCATTTCGTTCCTTTTTTTAGTAAGTGTATGGAGACTGGCTGGCTGGATGAGCGACAGAGCTGGAGAACAAGGTTGTTTGGCGAAGTTTACCTCCCCAAACATTTTAGAGTGACTTTATTTTGGCTTGAAAAGTGCCAAATTAAAAACAAATTACATATAACAAAAACCCTCAGACGTGTTCCAGCCTTTTTAAAATCATTCAGAAGGGCTACCTCAGAAACTGAACTCGGAATGCCAGTGATTCTAGCATTTTTTCACCTGAATTTCTGTGAAGGTCGGATATTAAAAGATTCCAAACACATATGCACACACCACCATAAAGCAGATCATTAGCATATCTTTACGGTTAACTGTTGAGACTGGGCGTCACAAAAACACTAAAAACATGATTTGCCACTTTCCAAATGACATTTTCCGCTTCAGCCAATTCACAGACACAAAAACATTTCTCACTTATTTTCTTCCTTCTTCACATTCTCTAAATAGATCTCAGAATAGTTAGAAAGTTGGCTGTCTAACTTCACAATTCCGGCCACCATTGACTCAACATTAGTGATACAAAGTAGTTAAAATGCAAAAATAAAGTACAGTAACACGAGTCTACTGGGCTATAATTACATCCTAAGCCACTGCAAGGGGGGACTTCTAGGGATCAGAAACTAAAGATCAAAGAACTAATATTTGTGTTTAGGCTCCTGGGAAATAGTCAAATGTCTTTAAAACTACAGCTTTCTGCAGATTAATAACACTTGCTGTCATTTTACCTGTGTGCGTTTTCATGTGCTCGTCGAAATACTGTTTCATGTTGAAGTCTTTGCCGCACCATTGGCACATGAACTGCTTGTGACCGATGTGAATGCTCATGTGAGAGCGCAGCTGGTACTTGTATTGGAAACGCTCGTCACAGTTCTGCAAGAGCGAGAAGAGGCAATGCAATCAGGCAACATGCACAAACAGACAGGTAAAAAATAAAAACACACTTAAAATCCTAATTTGATGGATCTTTATAAATGGTTTAAGGTGCTGTCAAACACTATACTACACGCGTTTTCTTTGAGCACAGAGAGTATACTTACTGAAGTTATGCATTGCTGATACAAGTACTATTTGACTACTTTACACTGTAAGAAATATTTAGAAGGATGTCAAAGCTGTAAAAAATGGCCAGAAGACCAACTGTTTATTCTAATCTGGTTTTTCCTCCTTTACCATTTCATGTTTCCCTTTTTTTTTTTTTTTTTTTTTTTTAAATGTTAACACAAGGACCCGATTATTTAGGGCCATGAAACAACACTATGGGTTTGCCTTTTTGGTCAGGTCCTTTCCCAAAATTAGCCATTTATATTCCCAGTGACACCACCTGGGCAAATAAATGTCTTTAGGGGAAAAAAAAAAAAAAAAGTCCAGTAGTTTCCACCCAGCTCCTCTGAGAGTGTAATGTATAGGCCATTCTTAGTAGTTTCACTCCCTTAATAAGCATGTAATTACATGCTACAGTGTCAGACGACTTCAAATACTTCATTAAAACAGCTCCACCCATACACACATGTTCCCTGTATGTCTGAAATAGTCGGACATAAAAAGGCCTTGGAAAAGCACTACATCTGCCAGCTTCTTCTGAGCGCGAGTCAAGACATGGATTAGATACTGAACCGTTACTAACCCTGTTGAACTGTCGAAAAAATGCATCCACGGCTGAGCTTGATTAAAGGCCTCATGCACCGAACCATTTTACTCAACATTTATCTTTTGTTCCAGTTAACTGATGAACGCTGTCAGACTGGGGTTTGTTAATATTTTGACAGAGTTTCCTTCTATAACTTGAGTGAAATTAAAGTCATGAATGTTACATGAGAAGTGCCCCTCTCAAAGACATGGGCTGATATAACAGGCTATTCTGGTTTGATCATAAACCACACAGAACAGATGCCCTTCTGCTCAAACTAATGAGCAACTCATGCTAACAGTAGCCTTCAGTAAAAGGCAAATTTGCTGTCTGGAGCAAAATTTAGTTCAAATAAGAGCAGGTCTATGAATGAGTTTGTGTTGATGACAAACACATAGCATCCCTCACTTTGCAAACATTATGATTCAAGTCAAACTGTGTGGAGAAAAACAAACAAACAAAAAACACCAAACTCAACTGTGGAAACCAGACAGAAAATGTGCACAGTCTAGTTAGGAAGAGTCATGTTAGAAATGCAAAGTCTTTTGTTTCCTGTTATGAAAATTACTTTCTACAGGGTTGCACATGTTTTGAAAGCACATGTTAAAAGGCAATGGAAAAAATTACCCTAAACAGACAAGTTTAAGCACTAAAATAGCTCTTAGGTCACCTAAAAACCAGTAAACCTGTTCTACTGAACAGAACACATATTTCCTTACAGTTCAAATGAAGCAAACAGTCGAACTGAAGGAAAAGCAAAGGATACGGTTCAAAATTAATACATTTCAATTTACTAAATGGTTGTAGTTGGTCCATAAAAGAAAATCCTCAACAGGTTTTGTCTTTTCTGGTGCATAAACTTAATAAGAGATGGTAAAAAATAATGACTGGTCCAAAATATGATATTAATTTAAGTGAAAATGTTAAACAAATCTTATTAGCTTCCACAAAGTGCTGATATTACAATGTTGCCAGCCTTGTTCTCCAAATGTGGAGTTTAAAACAGTTAGCACACCTAGGAAAACAAGCAACGTCTAAACCAATCTGAAAAAAAAAAACAAAACTATGAAAACCTGTCAATGATGCACTGGCATGAAATGCTGCATATAACACAAAGTTTGACATTCCTTCAGTTATTTTGACATCTTAAAATTTAAAGTCGAAAAATCCATTTTTTCCCGTTCTATCCGATGTGCTTGTGATGCATCCTAACAAACCTTCGTTTCACTTTTGTTTTCCATTTCACACCCCTACAGATTTTGAGAAGCACAAATTTACTCCAAACAAACAATGTGTCAGTGTCTATTAAGAGAGGGAAAAAATATTATTGCAAATAAGAACTTAAATCTTCCAGTCAAGGGCGTTAACGTCATCCAAAGAAGTTTTGTTAACTCTAACCTCCTTTGTGATCTCTCGTTTTATGTCACTACAGACAATTACAGAGTTGCTGTCAGTTCTCATCTATGTTGATTTTGTCAGGTGGTGTAAATATAAAGTATGATTTCTAAGGGCTGACTGCTGGTTATTATTATGTGATAAAGTAAGTCTCTCATCTCCCAGTTTGACAGCATGAAATATGTAAATAATGAGCCCCAAACTGAGTGATAACAGGGATCAGGACAGTAATGAAGCCTGCCAATCACAAGGGGATCACAATGTATAAAACTCACCTCACAACGAAATGGTTTCTCTCCAGAATGCTGGAGTGAGTGGACTTTTAAAGACATGCTGCGCTTAAACGACTTCCCACATGTCTCGCAGGTAAATGGCATGTCCTTAGTGTGAGCTGGATGTTGAGACGGAGAGAAGAAAAACAATATTTAGGAAAAAATATAAATGGTAAATGGACTGCACTTGTATAGCGCATTTTCCACACCTTCATGGTGCCCTCAAAGCACTTTACAAAGCCTCACATTCACCCAGTCACACACACCAGTTGGCTGCTGCTGCCATGCAATGGGCTGCCAGGCCTACTGGGAGCAATTTAGGGTCCAGTGTCTTGCTCAAGGACACTGACGTGTGGACAGCCGGAGTCAGATTTGAACCACCATCCCTTCGGTCACTGGACAACCTGCTCTACCAACTGAGCCACATCATATCATTGATAGCTTATTGGTAAAAAAAGTAATTCACCTCCAAACTATGGAAAATGTTGCTGTTCAAAATATTGTGAACATTTCAGCCCCCATACAGACAGCACCAAAGCTGTCCATAAACCCGCTAAAAACCCTGGAAGCAGCTTTTAATTTATCACAAGACACAATGAAAAACCATGCATAATATAGATAGATGTAGATATTATTATTGTAACATGGAACAGTGACTGAACAGTTTGATACTGTGGGGTCACACAGTAATAGAAAGGCCTCAACTTACCAACCATGTGCTTACGGACATGAGCCATAGTATAAAACTTCTTCTCACAGATTTCACATGAGAACTTCTTTTCTGCATAGCCGTGCACAATCTTAATGTGCTCATGCAGTGACCACAGCTTCTTAAAAGATTTGTTGCAGGAAACGCACTGAAAAACAAAACACAGGAAATATATTAGGACACAACTCATTGCTATTGATACATCTCTAAAGACGTCTACAATGTGGTTCTCATTTGAAGTGTTTTTCATTGTCGTTCAGCTCCCTCTGCTGGAGAAAATTACAATGAATCTAATTTCTTGAAATTCCTCTGAGGACAGTCATCAGACCAAATGGTGTGATATGTGATTTAGTTACGCAAAGTAAATTGGTTATGTAAAACACTTCTTGGATCACATCACACTGTGCCCAATAAAACAGACACTCAGTCATTTTCAAGGTAAAAAATAAGCTGTGGTGAATTTTCTTCATTCAAGTGAAAACATGTTTATAGAGAGTAGGTGATAAAACTTTGGTTGAGGTTCTCAAATGTGGCTTTTGTTGTTGTTGCTGATAGCTTTGGATGGTTTGGTGGTCATAACCTTTCAAAAAAAGACCGAGATATATATATATATATATATATATATATATATATACAGAAGGGCGCATAAGAGCAGCTGACCTGAGAGAGAGAATGAAGTCCTGGGGGAACTCAACTACCTCCTGCTTGCC
>JAQQZY010000028.1:17750190-17764928 GCA_030068375.1 Ostorhinchus rueppellii | reverse complement strand
ATACATACATATACATACATACATACATATATACATACACACACACACACAATTGATTTGCTGACATCAGCACATGAATAGACACGAGACATGATGACATCAACTGGAATCATGCCAAAATAAGGTACAATATGTGTGAGGGGTGGGTTTTTTGTGTCTGGCACCACTTGTTAAGCAAGTAAATACCATGAAAAATCTGCAAATGTATCAATAATTTACCTATATGCATGTTTGGTGTAAGCCATGTTAAAAAAATTAGAATTTTTTTTATTCCATTCCTGTTGAGCTATAACTCACTGCGTTTTTTTATTTAAAGCAGATCTGAACCATCTGTAGCAACGCATCCCTACAGTATCATGCTGTCACGCAAAAATACCATAACCAAATAATTGTAAATGACAGTAAAGGCTTGATTTTTGTCTTGAAAGACCAGATCCACTTTGCCGTAGAATCTGCTCTCGGCCTCCTGCCAAACGCTGTCCAAGATATCATGTGAGATATAAAGACATGAATGAGGAAGCACTGGGGGGAAAAATAATTTGCACATGGTCTTCCATCTAAGCCATGATCTCTGGCGCTTCTTAAGAGCTGCCATAATCCTGTTGGTGGCCTCATTTGCAGAGTTTTAGAATATTACACTCATTTTTATTTAATAACTTTCCTGTATATTCACACATATTCATGACCTTGGAAACATTCTTTTATTAGTAAAAGGTTATAACATGAACAGACTAACCAGCTGTCACAAATTGAGATTAATTTGGTGAATTATTTCATCTAAAGCATGTAGGGATCCTGCACATATTCTTTTTCAGTGTTCAAATCTATTAAGGTTAACTGATTACAAAAATGTATACCATGAACATTTTTCTTCCTTTTCAGCAGTTTTGAAGGCACTGGACAAAACTTTTCAATATTCTCACAATATGAGTAAAAGTTATAGTCTGTGCACATAGCAACTAAAGATGCAAATCCATTGCAGCAAAACAGGGGCCTAAATAAAGCTATTTAAATCAGCTTCATGACCCTGGGGTATTGATGTGCTGAATCACCTATTTCAGTTTTAAAGGGCGAAAACCCAAGTGATGAATTGCCAACAGTGTCAGCTACAGTGAGAAACACTTCAATCTGGTTTCACTACACAGTCATTTCAGTCAATAACAATGTGCTGCGTTTTCCATGTGGGAAGGATTACACGTAATTCACAAATAGAAAACAGAAACTATAAAAAAAACAAAAAACAAAACGTATTAGAAAATATTTGAGCTTTGTTTAAAAGACTGCATGACAGATTGGCTGCCTGGTCAAGGCCATGTAGTGCAAATATAAAAAGATATTACAAGAACAATAAATCACAGTTTCTGCAGATCAACAAGCTAAATTTATGACCATTTAAGACCGCAATAAATTAAATCTGAGAACTACTTCACATTCGTACTAGCAAAAGGAAGTACAAACAATCTGAGGGAAAGTTGGAGCAGGGCTTTGGTGATTGTCAGTATCTATACTATACAGACCAATGATGTTTGCCGATAGCTTTTTCCAGCAGTTTGATGTTTTTCCTCATACTCATTCAACTTCCATACCCAAAGTTTCTAATGTGAGTGATTTGTTGCACAAGATCTTGCAGGCTTTAAATTCATTATTTTTAACAGGATTAACATTTCATCAAATGTACTGTTAGAGTTCGATCTTTTGAACTCACACTTGGCTATTCTAGATGAAAGTATTGTAAACATTACATGAAGTAGATCATTTTTATGATGCAAAAGCTCTGACAAAGTGACTGGTCTGTAGAGTTTGTATTAGTGGCTACTGATGTGAGGTTGTTTCTCTGTTGAAGTATTTTTGCAGCATGATCAATAGAAAGGTATTTTAAAGTAAGACTGGATATTATGTAACTTTGTGAGAGTAAAGTTATCTCTGTAATCCAATTAAATTTTAAAGACCTGTTGACTGGGATACTTTTGTGGACAAAATAGAAACGTGAAAAGACTGAAATACTAAGATGAAATATTAATTTTTACATTTATCCAAGTAAATGACAAAAATAATCAGCAGCAAATGTATCTAAACAATTTTATAAACAATTTTAAAGTCTTGCACAAACTGACTATATACAAGTTTACGTGTGTTTTTTTTTTCTTTTTTTTTTTTTAACACCACTCCTGTAAAGCATGATCACAAGAAACATTTTACAGCAAGACTGAAGTTTAGGCAACTTTGTGAGTGTGACATTACCTTCATGATCAAATTAAAATTTTAAAGACCTGCTAAATTAAAGAACTTTTCAGGCTGAAAATTCAGATTGTGTTTTTGGACTTTCTAAAGTCTATTTTAAAAATCCGCACAGACAACAACTAAAGTGAAAACCTCAATGATATCACTTAATTTCTACAGTATAAGTATTAAAATTCAATATGTACAGGAGATATTGTGATACAAGTGTGCTTACCTGGATGTTCTTCTCACAGTCAGTCTGCTGGTGTAAGGCCAGCTCACTCTCCAGGACAAACTTTTTGCCACATTTGTCACAGATCTGCATCCGCCTGTGGGTGACATTCATGTGCTTCTCCAGGTACCAACGGGTGTTGAACACTCGGGGACACTTTTCACACGCCAGCATCTCCTTCTCCTCCACCTCTGATTTTCCTCCCACAGTTGTTGCCATGGATCCGGCAGAGGGGGCTGACCTGGCTGATCTACGTTTACTCTTTGGGGTTTCCATGCGCTTCCGTCTCCCCCTGGTGGTCATTCCAGCCGAGGCAGAGCTCAAAGCTGTTCTGAGACTTTTTCTCCGTGGTGGACTGGAGTCTGCTGTATTACCTGCGCTTCGACGGGCTCTTTTGGATCTTGTTCTCCGACTTTCACCCTCTTCATCCTCATCGTCTTCCTCTTCTTCTTCATCAGGGCTATCCTCCTCCTCTTCATCCTCTTCGTCCTCATCCTCCTCTTCCTCTTCATCATCTTCATCATCGCTGCCAGCCCGCTCTGAATCCTCCGCCGTGGTTCCAGTTTTGCTGTCCCCCTTGGAAACATGGAGAGTCTGGTTGTTCAGGTTGACCTCGACAATGATCTGCTCTCGCTTGAAACCCTCCTCGCCGTCCTCCTCTTCCACCTCTTCCTCCTCATCTTCATCATCTTCAGTGTCATCAGTGCTTCCATCATTGCCAGCCTGAGATCCCTGCGTTCCCACCTCCTGCCCGGATCCTCCCTCCCTGAAATACTGCTGATGTTGCTGTGGAGTCACATGTGGAGTGGGAACCTGACCAAGGTTCTGCTCTCCTGTGGATGTTTTGGCTGCCATTTTATTGTCTACCAGCACTGAATAAGGCTTACCACCAACATCTCTCTTAAAAAGCTTGCCTGTCAGGTCCAGATCTGGGTTGGGGGAGTGATAATAGGACCCGGACACCTGTGCCCTACGTCCTTCCTCCTGTGACATCCCGCCAAGGATAGGGACGGAAACCTCTTCCTTGAGGTTCTGGCAGGATTTCATGAAGAGAGAATGGAAGGAACAAGCTTGTGAGACACAGGCAGTGATAAAGTGGAACTGTTGTGGTGCCTACTTAGACTAACCTACTGTCCACGGAGGGGTGAGGGGTTCTGCACCAATCCCCCACCCTCCTTTGACTGAAGAAACAGGAAGAAGGAAATGAAGTGAGAAACAGTCAACCTGATTCAAAGACAGCATCCATGTTGCCCAAGGTAGAAAAAGTTGGAAAAACATACAATCTCTTCCAAAGTTTTTTCCATTAGCTTAAAAATGAGACTAAAAAAACAAAGGATCCGAGTCTTTGATGCAGAACATCTGAAGTTTAATTCCTCTTTTAGTTATGTGAGCAGTAGGCTCCTTCCAACTCAGTTTTTGTGAAGGCTGCTGCCCTGCAGGGTGCCAGTGTCTTCAAACTGCAGAGCAGGTAAGGACAAGCTGAATGCCAGACATGGAACTGCTGCAAAGTCTTCTGTTTCTTGCTTGAAGAGCCATTTACAGTGCATTACCTGTGAGATAAAGCAGAAAAAAGCAGCAAAAAAATGCAGATGAGATCAGAAAAGGTACTCTTCCGTTCTCTCATGTCAGTGTGGAGGCTGTGAAGTGAAACTACAGCCATATTTTCATGTCTTCAACAGAGTGCCACATTTGCCCACAACTGTTTCAGTGTGGTGAGTAGGAGTTGAAACCACAGCCTTCACAAATGAATGCGAGTTGATGAAATTTCAAAAACTGAGGTATCTACATATTTCCAGGCCACAACTGAAACACCTCACTAGAATGCACAGATGGTTTGCTGAAGGACTACGATAAGAGGAGTGTTAAAGGCTCTAAATATATCTTTATGAAGATGGTTAAATAAAAACGTCTGCACATGTTTTCCAGCACCAAAATCAGATTTATATCAGTTGGAATGAAAAAAAATAAGCATTCATAGTGTATCACAATCTTATAACATAAAGAAACATTCATATTTTCTTGTGCAAGTATTAACAACCCATTTGTAAAGCTATTAATATTACAAAATGTGCCCTTAACATTTAACACCATGTTTACTTTTTAACATTTGACAGTTGAGCTCTATCCAGAAATCTAAATGTATACCAAGGTTGTAGTACTGATTAAACGTTATACTGCACATGCCTCCCATTGACTGTTACAGAGCACAGTGTAACCGCAGCTCAGAAGCTTTAGAGCAAATACAACCACAGGAAACTGTATTTCAAGTTTCAACACAGCCTATGCAATGCACTGTTTAGAGCAAACATTAACATAATCATCTTTCTGTAGGCTTAACATTTTAAACATAGTATTCCATTAAATTTAAGGAGCTGTTTCATTCAGGTGTTTAGTGAAGTATGACAACATCTGTGCTTGATGTCCTTGGTTGACAGCTGGTTGACCTCAAACAACCTTTCACCCTTTTCACCATAACGAATACACATCAAGAGGGTGTTGGTTCACTACACATACTCCCTAAAATCAACAAGCAAACATTTCCTTGAGAGACAGCAAAGATAACCTCATCTGTGTCTTCCCACACATCTAATACTTAAAAAACAATGACCCACCCATTGACAAAAGCACACAAACAAGCTAAGAGAAACTTTCGTATTCACAAAAAACACCGCTACACCCATGACATCTGCTTGATTCTTACTGTCATGATTTACATGAACTGTTGATGTGAAACAAACTATTAATTACAATCTGTTGCCAATTTTTTTTTTATATCACTTTTGACCCCTTACTTTTACCATCATTCTCATGTCTTAATAAGTGCCTTTACAATCCTTATTCATTCATGCGAGATGATTAAAGATACAAAAAAAAATAAATAAAAAAAAAAATAGTCATAACAAAATGAGCCACTACAACCATAAAATTTCATATTTCAACTATTGCTCACTGTTACTGGTTAAAGTTTCAGAATGCCTAACCTTTCACTATGATATAATCCACTTCACATGTTGTCTTCATTCTTGCCTGTACCCATTACAATCCTTATTCACTTGTGTGGGATGATTTACACATATAGTAACTGAAAGACACAAAAAGTCATAACAAATGAGACACTAACCATATATTTTCCTATTTCAACTTTTGCTCATCGTTCTGGTTAAGGTTTCAGAACGTCTAACCTTAACTTCTGCTGAAACTGATTTGAAGGCATTTCTGATAATCCCCCCTCTGTAAACACTTAAATGTTTCACTGTTATTTCTGAGTCTTTATTTTGCTGGAGTATCAAAAAAGGCATTCAAGTATGGAGGCTGATGTGAGCGTCACTCAAACACACCCTTACATGTTCACTTTTTCCATGAGCCAATAGTACAATAGTTCTTTTTTTTCCCTCTTTTTTGCTATCGTAAGTAGAAGCTATTTATGTAGAATTTGGCTATCCTCACAAACAGACACACCTGTGTTCCTGTGCATGCTGACTCTGATCCTTTCTGAGAATTGGACAGCAGCTCTGAGAGCATTAAGACCACAGGGGGAGGGCGAGTTCTGCACTGACAGAGCAACTCAACTCACATGGCTATCTTGGACACAAAGCCTAATAGATTATCCTGCGTCTGGATGACAGAGGAATAGAAATTGCATGAGAACCACTTCCTGACTAGAACGTGCCATCAGCTGATGCCAGTTTCTTTGAATCATGTGCACATTTGAAAAAGATGTTTAAGAGCCAATATTGAGGATGTAGTTCAGCTTCCATAACTTGAAATTAATCTGAAGCACCAAATTAACTATCATAAAAGCACATGAACAAATAAAAGTGCATGCATTATTATGCAACCAATATTGAGTAAAATCCTTCCACACACTTATCATAATCAATGATGAGTCATTTCAGAGTTTCACTCACTCTGAAATATTACAGCCCTTTGATGTGGGAATCAAGTAGTGTGCAGACTTCTCAATATCAGTGGTAATTAGTCAACACAATCACCTAGCCAGACTGGGAGGTCAAATGTATTGAAAAAATTATGTTTTTTTGACTTGCTGTTTCAAACTGGTCAGCTTTCAAAGATGACCTTTGAACCCTGACACAAAAGATGAAAAAAGTGCATCCATAAATGCCTTTCTGACAGTCTATTTCAGTAATCCTAAGCATAACTAATGCTGGGGAAAACTTGCTTAGAAATCAAAGTTTATTCAACAGCAACCAATTTGTTCCTCAATCATGCTTCAGAGACGTTATAAGAAACCAAAACTCATTTCATATAGGGTAAGCCACAAAGCCAGTTATACACCGGATAGATGCTACTGTGGCTTAAGATTAGAATGACACAGGATGGGAGCTCTACTGCAAACACAACACTTAAACCAACAGCATTAAATAGTGCAAGGGCTCACAAGTGCTTGGCTGAACTGTGACAGAAAAGCAGATGAGACCTCTGAAGCAGTCAAAATATGTCACATTTACCTCTTATTATGCAGTACTGCTCTTCAAATCCACGCTGCCTCTCAAGTCTAGACTTTAATGAGCTTTCCTTTTCGCAGCTTGTGGAGGACCGTGTGAGGGTTCACATTCCTCACTCTGTCCAAACTCATAAGACCTTAACCAGCTCACTGTGTGGTGCGCTGCAGGAGTGCTTCATGTCACTGTAGGCATTTGGCCCTCAAGCCCATAATCGGGTCATAGAGCAGTTCCTGGTGTTTTTGGTCTGGTATAAATCATCTGAGGTATAACAGGAGAAGGGGGAGAGTAATTTCTCGTCACTACAAAGACATCTAAGCTTGTCAGATGGAAATCTACTACTGGAGATGTTGCACCTCTGAAAAGGAAACAATTTCTGGTTCAAAATCTAACTGACATGACCAAATACAGAAACACAACTAGAATACAAATGGTCACTATTTTATGATTTACAGATCTTGCAAAAATAATGTACGTGCGTTGAAACGTTAAGCTTTCAGTCAACAGCGAGTAAGGTTACCAGGTGCAAAACCAACACTATACATAATTTAGGGAAGTATGACGAGATATATTGCAACTGCCATTTCTAATATGAAGGACTACATATTTAATAAAGCAACCGTTTTTGCTACAAGACTTCGACTTGATGCTGTGGTGTATATAATGCTAAGAAAGGGTTAAACAAAAAGGCAACATTGTACGGCGTAAAGCACCAACACTGTGCGGGCCTGGCCAACTTAGGCTACTTAGCTAGCTAGCAATACCCAATAGGTACAAACCTGCACACACATGACAAGCTAACTTGGCTACATTAGCTCAAGGTGCAGCCATTAGACATTTTAGTCCAGCTAAGGCTACTGCAGAACAATCAAACTACCTTGCATAAGCTAAAAACCACCTATAGCTAGGATTTGCTAACATGCATTAGGTAACAACAGACGATGGACTTTCACTTTTTTTAACCCAAAACCGCCCAGATTGGTGCTAGTTAGCTTAAAGCTAGCATTATCGTCAGGTATTTAGCAATAACGTTACACTTTTAACGTTGATACATTTTTAAAAATGGGAAAGTGTGACACTTATTGGATCCTTGTGAGGCCAAATAAAAAGCCGATGTCATGCTTCGTTGTGAATGTTTCTTGCTCGTCTTGGAAATAGAAAAGCAGCGCTTTCCTAACAAAACGCAGAATGCTTTACTGACAAACCCACTCAACTCGACACTGTCACAAAGTCAGAGCTAGCGAAGCTCGCGGACAATTCTCGCCCTCGCTTCGGTCACCGGCTACCCGTGGGTTCGCTTCCTCCGGCGGCCGCCACGCGTGTCATACATGTAAATGCACAAAATTAAGTCATTAAGCAACATTTTGTGTCGGATCGCAGGCTTACCTCCGTCGAGGGCGACCTCCCTCTTGCGTTAGTGCAATCAGAGTTGCACAGATTCGGGGTTGCACGCGCACTTCTCTCGCTCACTCTCTCTTTACATTTGCGGATGTGCATTTATAAAAGCGCACCGCCAGTTGTCTTTCGTGCAAAATGAGGTGTGTTATATGTTGATGTGTTCTGTTGCGGAGAAACCTACGTACCGGCGTCCTCAGCTCCGCTACGTGGCCCAGCCAAGCTCTCGCGCGTACCACCGCCGTCCCGCGCTCATCCCAGGCATTGAGGCCGCTGTCTGGGCAGGCGCGCGGTGGCGTGTCTGGGTCTGTGTTCTCGTCGTCTACCCTCCAAACCCGGCCGGGCACGGCGCGCGCACACGCTCTGCTCAAACCCCTGATTGATGAAATAATGGGAATATCCCCGAGGACAGATTCACTCCCCCACAGGAGCCATAATGAATTTATCCTGTTCTGCCTCTTTTTAGACAACAGCTATCTGTGCCATTTTGTTTATTTAATATTGTGATTTGTTTAGCATTCCTGAAAGGTTTCATTATGTTGCAACACGTGATGGGATGAAACTACTTTCACTCCAGTCCATTTGATACATTTGTACACTAGAGCATTTCCATTCCATGTATTCTTTTTACTTTAACTCCAAAGATCTGTGAAATATTAGACTTTTTACTTCATTGCTTTAGTGAATTGTAGTTTTCCACCCCTTTCCGATCCAGTGAAAACCACCTCTCTATGAAAGTGACTATAACTATGAATATAAACTAAAGAATGAAGTGTTCCCTTATGGGATGGGGAAGCTCTAATAAACTCGTTATTACTTTTAGCTTACTAGTATATATACTTGTATGTATTCTTACTCCTTTATCACAAGATTGGTTTTATCTTAGTGTTATCATAGTCGCAGAGTGCTTGTGATTATCTCTCTATCTATCTGCTGGAATAGTGACAAAACTGAGAACTGAATTTTTAAAGATCCCTGTCAAAGGGCAACAATCCTACAACCATATTATGATCTTATAGACCATGATGCATCAGTGCACATTAAACCACCAACAGAATATAAAGTAGTTCAAGTGAGCTCAGCATCTAGAGCAGTAAAATGAATCCAAAACATCCATCCATCTTCTGAACCTGCTTTATCCTCACTTGGGGCCTATCCCAGCTACTTAAGGGCAAAGGTGGGGTACACCCTGGATATGTCACCAGTTCATCACAGGGCTGACATATAGGCAAACAATCTGAATCCAGAACATGTCACTTGTATTAGTAAAATGGTGACATTGACCATTTTTCTGCACAATGTGTACTTTTACTTTTTATATTAAAAGTACATTTTGCAGATAATGCAAACATACATTTACATAAGTCCAGTTTTGAATTGATAAGTCATTGAGCATTTTCAGTGACATTTCTACATAAAGAATTTGAACACTTAAACTTAAATTATCCTTTGCATGGTTTACAAAACAAATATATTGAAAAAACAAGGCTTACAAGAACATCAATTCATACCAAGTTATCTATGAGATGAAAATATTGGATAAGTATTGTTTGAGTATTTTGGGCAGCATAAATTTATGGATCAAATTTCACTTGCTAACACTAAAGATGTGGGCAACTTTTAACACATCAAAAGGGTTAATGCACTCTTCTAAATTACATTTTAAAAAAAAAAAAATCGAAATTGAGCATAAAACCATTTCAGATACTTATGTGAATCTGTAAAAAAACATATTCAAATGGCAAGCGGTGTACATTAATGGAGAAAACAACTAAACCCTTTGAAACTTCCTCTACTTCAGAAGCTGTTATAAAGAAGTCTATATCTACAACTGAGTGCTTTGCTATTATTTGATAATTGGAAGTTATTAAGCACCCTCCTGTGGTGAATATTCACATTACACTCCATAGAAAAAACCATCACATTCTCCTTTGATGCCCTTAACAGAACACATTACAAAGGGAGGTAGAAAGACATTTTAATTTAATTGAGCTATTTTGAAACACGGGGCTTCACACAAACTAAAGACACAGCGATAACAATAAAGAAATCGCCATCTTCTGACAGGCACACTGCATTCCAAATTATGGGGGGCACCAGTATTATTCATGAAGGAACAAGTGCTTGAGAGCAGAAATACTTGTAAGACAGTATTTTAATCAAAGAGATAACCCATTAAGTAAATTATGTGTTGAAGAGTGAGTCCAAAGCAGAGCCAATAACAGCACGGCACAGATTTCAACTCATTTACACAGTTTGGTAAAATTGTCCTGCAAGAAGGAAAAGTGTATTTATTATTCCTAATTCGTCCCATTGTTTATAGAAACCCCTTGGTTGCTATCCATACATGCAGTGCTCTGAATTTGACAATGGAGCAAAGACAAATCTATAGAGAATTTACTGCGATGTCACTTCTTTTGAAAACAAAGTATTTGATGTGGGTTACTTCACTTGGAGCAATAAGCCTCTCCACTTCCTGACACAGAGAACATGACAATTTTATCAACTGCAGCGCTCCTCTCACTCTGTCTCCCACGATGATGCATTCAGCAGTGCTCAGTCCAGAGTTGGTTAGAGAGAGAGTGGGAGGAATGTGTATGAAGTTGAAAACAGTCCATTTTACTGAACGCTTCAACTGCCCCTACCAATGCACAAGTTAACAGCAGGAGGGTGAACAAGAAGTTGGACGTTATCACTGGGGCAGCTGGAGCAACGTGCCCTGTCCTGAGGGCAGGTAAGTAACGTTGCGGGAGCGGGACAGCTGGAAAGCAATGTCCTCAGCTGCCTCCAGCTTCCGCAGCTCCACCAAGCCATCGCCAGCTTCCATCAGGGAGTTGGCAATGAGCAAGGCAGCCTGGGAATCTCCCTCTGCTGAGATGATGGCTGCCTGCTTCTGCTGCTCTGCCTGAAAAAGATGAAAGGGAACATTTAGCTTTGCTGTTTCATTTCACAAGACTGCACAATATGACAACATACAGCACATGATATTGGTGTTGAATCTATTGTTGTAAATCACACTTTTTTTGTCATTTGGATGGCGCTTTAAAGTGCTGATGCAGACAATTTAACATGAAAGCAACAGGAACAACCAAGATGAAGAGTGAACATGGCACAGAACATTTCAGAACAGGAGCATGACTTTGAGAAGCCTTTAATCAAAAGTATGAATTCTATTGCATAGACGTAGTTTGGATATGAAAAGTTTAGTACAGAACAGAAAACTGTCCAAATTACGTAGCAGACCACTCCCCACAGCAGACTCACTTACTTTGTCATGTTTATAGTTCAACATTTTAAATTATGTTAGATTCTGAATTAAAATCTGAAATTTAAACATTTTAAATAAACCTACACAAATAAGTGACTCATTAGGCATTTAATTAAAATGTAAAATGAAATAAAGCTTTCCATGAGCTCATCATACCACCATAATACATAACTTTTCTTGTGTTATAACTACAAAGGATGCGCAGCAGGAGTTGTGTGTGGAAATGTTACCTTTTCTACAACAAAACGGGCCCTTTCTGCCTCCTGCTGGGCCACCTGCTTCATTTCAACAGCCTCTGTGAATTCCTTACCAAAGGTCAAATGTGTCTGAAAGAACAAAGTGCTTCTTTAGTCCAAACCCACTATGATCACAACAGAGACATTGTTGGAAAAAATGTTTGCCAGTAGTTTAATACCAGTGAAACATCATCCAATATGAGGCCAAAGGTGGAGGCTCTTTCTGTCAGGTCTTCGCTGACCTGCCGAGACACCAGCTCTCTCTGGGTGATGAGTTCACCGGCATCAAATCGAGCCTGTAACAGATACGTGACATTTGAACCACAGCCCGTTTAACAAACAAAACATAAGAACACAAACACTTTCTCTCTCTCTCTCTCTCTCTCTCTTTTTTTTTTTAATAATACTCACCACTACAGCCTTCAGGACCTCTGTGGTGATAGATGGCAGCACCCTTTCGTCATAGTCTTCTCCAATACTGGTGAAGATACGTGGGAGCTGGGTGGTCACAGGCCGGAAAAGGATACGCAATGTGATATTTACATTCTGCAGATCTGTGAGGAACATTATTCAAATATTAAATCAAAGAGTAAATCATCTCCTTGAAAGAAAAAAAAATGCTGAATTCTAATAGTCCTACTGCATAAGCTGCAAAGAACTGTTTAATTGATTGTTTAATTACCTTTGCTGCCTGTAATGACAGGAACATTGCGAGGACGAGAACGGCAATCAAAGATAATTGGCTTCTGAACCCAGGGAATGAGGAAGTGGGTCCCTTCACCAACAACAGCATCCTGGACCCCTCTGAACCTGTCGAATATCACTGCCCGGTGCCCTGCATCAACTGTGGAAAGAAGATTACTTATTTGTCAGCTGTAAGCTTTGAGCATTTACCACAATATGATTTTTATTATTCAAGGTCCAAGATTATTCTACCAAGCAGGGTTGAACACTTATAAATATATACAGATTTCAGTATGGCTACCAATGTCTTGGTGAATAGACAACATATGCCCTGAAATTTTTTGTTTAACTTTGAATGTGTCTGTGTTACAAATAAAGCAGTGTAATGCTGCAGAAATGAAAAGCTGTTAATCATATATTTTAGATTTAAATGAAGATGATTTTCACAGAAAATGAATGGCTAAATTACCAGACAAAAATGTGATTGATGTTTTCATGTATTGCAGTGTCATTCATGCTCACTTAAAATTCAAATTGCCAATGCTATTTTTTTTATTTTTGCATTAGTTAAACAACAGGTTGATACACACAGTGGAGAGAATTAAATCATAGACATTACACTTAAGCAGCACGTGTTGTAGCCATTTGAGTATCAGATCTTTTGCTTATGAGGTTGTCTACAGTACAGGACATGGATGTAATAAATAGGTTTGCTTTTTATAGAAACAAAATACATTCCCACACTTCACAGCAAATGAAATCATATAAAATATTACAAAGTGGCACTGAATTCACGATATGATTACATATAACTACTGTAATTTCAACGACATACAACCACTGTTAAAACCAGGGAAATGACACAAAGTTAAATATCCTAAACGTATATAAAAGTTAAGGGCGGAAGCACTCACCATTAAATAAGGCAGAGTTCACCACACCTCCACCAATGGCCAGGGCCAACCCCAACTTCCCAATAGACTCGAACAGTTTGGCCATGACAGCAAACTATCAGCAGAGAAAAGCAGAGAGAATAAGAACATATTACGAGCATTTAAGTCGTTTAAGTGTTTATGACACTTAACAGGTTACAGTCAGGTTAAATCCTTCTGTCTAGAACCCGTTTGGCTTTGGCCTTGAGTTGATTGATGCCAAGACTGTGGGAGTTAGCTTAGCACCTAGAGGTAGCTTCCCAGCACCGAACACAACTAGCAAGCTAATTTGACTTAATTAAAATGAGTGTTTTAAAGTTGGCGACATTTATATAAACCAGCATACAAAATATTAGACACACTAAAGGGACTTAAAAAACCCATGTTAGATAAGCTGAAGTAGCATGCCGGGCAATGCACACATGTTATCTCCTGCTAACAGCATTTTCCAGCGGTCGCTTTAAACATTCACATTAATTACAGACACCAAATCAATTATAATATCCGATTTGCAGTGCACGTATTGCTACTGACATTTTGGCTGAAGAGGTGATTGTATTAAGTGACACAAACACACAGCATGTCGTAACTCACCTCCGATCCACGCAGTAGTCTGTGACCTCCACCGAAGACAACGCACTACACATGAAACGTTTATCTCTCTGGGCATGCGCAGCGCATGTTGTAACGTAGCTTCTGATTGGACAAAACGCAGAGCTTTTCTTCTTCTACGGCTCCAATCTTGTAATCCAATGAAACCATACAGACACCTATGGTTTGACTTTGACAACTGATGAATGACTGAATATGAAACTGATGAGAAATGTCGACCACAGTAATAATAGAGGTTTTTTTTTTTTAAGCCAATTGTTTTTAATATATTTTTTTTTAATTTAAAGCCAAACAACCGCTTAATTTGGTTTAATTTGACTTTATTTCAATGAATGAATGGGTCAGGATGGTCAGTGGGTTCACTTTGATGCTAATATGGAAATGATTTAGGTCATTATATTTATTAAATGACATCTGATGTCACGCTCTTCTATTGATATAAATATATAATAATAGAACCACGGCATGATTGTTTTACATACGGACATGGGCACTTTTATTTTATATTTCATTTTATTTAATTTTATTTGGGGTATTTGGGCAGTAAATTGTAGTAATATATGCATTTTATTCTCATTTTCCCCCCATTAATTCATTATTATTATTATATTATTATTATTATTCATTCATCTTCTATACCCGCTTAATCCTCATTAGGGTCACGGGGGTCACATGGAGCCTATCCCAGCTGCTTAG
>JAQQZY010000028.1:17726522-17737121 GCA_030068375.1 Ostorhinchus rueppellii | reverse complement strand
TATCTATCTATCTATCTATCTATCTATCTATCTATCTATCTATCTATCTATCTATCTATCTATCTATCTAACAGCATATAGATAAAGTTGTACTAAAATAAGATATCAGACAAGGGTATGTCAAAGATTTTTCTATGTGGTATATAAAAGGCAAAATTAGAAATATTCAACGTCGGACTGACCCCAGGACTGTGTTTGTGTACAAGTGTATTCTGACGCCTACAGACTTCATTTCTGACTGATGTGTTTTCTGTCAATGTTACCAGGAGCATCACCCTTCTCCAGGAAAACCATTCCAGGGAGGTACGTTTGAGGCGTTTCTCCCAGACTGCGAGACCAGCAGAAAGCTTCTGCCGAGGCTGCAGGAGGCCTTCAGGCAGGGACTCACCTTCACAGTGACAGGTAGAGACACCAGGGCCAGGGTCATCTGGGACGGCATCCCACACAAGACCAGCGTACATGGAGCCAAGTCAGGGTGAGTGCGGCCAGGAGAATATCGAACCGAGCAGCAGATGTAAAGGTCACACGTGTAAACGAATCTCAAATGAACAGCCTCTTATTTTGTCTTTTCCAGGAACGGTTACCCAGATTCCACTTACTTGAGCCGCTTGTCCGAGGTGTTGACTTCTTATGGAATCGAGGAGTCACTGGAAAACACTCAGAAATAAATGCAAAAGAAGTGGTTTTGTAGTTTGGAGCCATTTGCACTGTGTTCTGTATGTTGATAAAACATTGGCACCGTCCATAATGTGTGGTGGTTTATGTAGGAAGTGAAGTGTTCTTCTGACAGTAGAGTTATGGGTGGACTCTTGTAATCAATGTGCCTCTCTGATGAGTAATATTTAAACTTTGCTTCATTTTTTCACCCCACATTCCTCAACAGTTTTAGGTCTGATTCCATTTTACTTGGTATGAACTGTTTTATACGGTTTCGTTCACATATTTTTGTACAGATGTGTGTGTTATGCAGTCAGAAGTTGGGTTTTTTTTTTTTTTTTTTTTTTTTTAAATGCTATTAAATTGATTTCTTTGTAAGCTCCATCTTTGTCTTTCGTCATTTTATTCTGAAATAAAAAAGCAGATCCCCTGACTTTTTTTTGTTATGCTTTTTTTATTAGTCCTGGAAAACATGTAAGGCATATGGTAACATTACACACTGAAGCGTTACAAGCTCTAGAGGCCATGTGGACAACATGGCACCACGCAGTAAACCCAGAGTCAAGCACAAAAGCAGCATCAATTCAAAGGGTTTAAAAAACAAAGTTAAGACGAGAAGAGTGTTTGCAACCAGGAAAAATACAATACAATTGAGGACAGAGTGGAGGAGAACTAGCTTAGAAATCAACCTGTTGGGTATGCCTTGTAGAAAATGACCAGTGGTGTCTGAACTCTAACAGGAGGTGAGTAGCAGGATGGATGTGAAGTTTCTAAAGCATTCCCAGAGATAGGTTAAGGTATCATGAATGAACCAGCTGGCCGTGTCGGTGCCCATGCTGAAGGTGAGGACAGGGAGTCAGGTGGCATAGGGAGCAGTGGGTTGGCCGCAGTTGGCATTTTGATACAACTGGAAGAGCATTCTCCTCCCTCACATCACACCACTACATGATAACTAAACTAAGGTGAAGAAACAAGAGCTGTATATACACATGCCTTACTATCTGAGCAACTAAACATGCATTCGAGTTCTGTACATGACAAGCCCAGCCAGGTTGTACTTTCTTAGCATCTCTGCAATGTTACTTGGATGTTGCTGTACTATATTACCAGTTAAAAAAAAAAAAAAAAAAAAAAAAAAAAAAAAAAGCACTGCTAAGGATCCATTAGCTGCAGGCAGATGTAGTTGTCAGATTTTTCTTTTTTTTATTTTAGTGTGGAAGAGTGAAAGAGTGGCTCTGCATGTGGAAATAACCCACTGACTGAGTTCTTTCCTCTGAGTACTAAAGCTTACATCAAACACTGAAGGAAATTGGTGTGACAATTGTGCAGTGAACTCAGTGAAGGAGGATGATGCTGTGTTAGTAAAATCAAGTGGTTTCTCAGACGAGAAGAGTAGCTGTTTGGAATGACCTGAGAAATCATATAAAAGAAAGAAATTCACCTCAAAGCTGAACGGTGGGTGTCTGTGAGGGACTTGGCCAAGACTAACAGAAGGGACAGTAGCCATAGGAAACACTACACTCATCGCCTTTAGTGCATTTTAAGACCTAAACGTACAGGAGCTAATTGGTGATATCAAATGTAAAACGTCCCAAGAAAATGACCACATTGTTTTTGTTTTTACTTTGAAAAACTCTTTCTCCCGTGCATCTCTGAGTTTGTACGTACTCTATACTTGCATACGTGCCTGGGATGACTGGAAAAGCATTTCAAGATGACAGAAACTGCAGCTTCACCATTGTGGAAAAGTTCTTAGGCAGCAGGCCAAAGCAACAAGAGGGGTGGGCTTAGGTTTAACCAACAGATCCACTTCAACCCGAACCCCCCGACATTAAAACACCCGCCCCACTGATTGAGTTCATCTCAAAGGCATCTTAGCTACAAAAAAAAAAAAAAAAACCCAAAGGGAAAATGTTGAGCGAAAAAAAATTATGATCTGTTTTCCACATGTAGATGAATGCATGCAATTTCAAATTCCAGATGTCAAAGTAGTGTTTTATTTGCTATGAATGTGTAGGGGGAAAGGAGGGGTGGTACTGGGAGTTTTTGGCGAGTTGCTGTCGGACTGTGACTGTTGAACCGGCCAAGAGGTTCTACGGATGCAGCACAGGAAAAGAAGTACAAGTCTAATAATCCTTAAGTGAACTGAGATCAGCTGTGAAGCGGAAATGTTGTGTCTGGGGCAGGCCAGGGCTGAGCTGCGATCAGCCAATAAACTTGGCTTTTTGCAGCTGTGTTACAGTATTGGCATCCCTGCACAGCTGTGTGAAAACATCTGCTCCCTCACTTGCTATACAATCCACTTGGAAACAAACAGAAAGAAACAGAATCCATAGAGAGGAATACCATGGAGCTTTGGATTTTGGAGTGTTTTTACAGATTTCTCTGGATCTATCTAACTTTTGGTGGAGTTGTGAGCCATAAATGCACCATTTCTTAGTTCCTTTGCACTGCGATATAGTTTGTAAACATGTCGGTGGAGGCAACCTGTTGTGATCATTTTGCGGTAGCTGAAAAAACACAGTGAAAACGATACAAATATGGAGGGAGATGCCTCGGATTGAGGTAAACTGTGCAAGGAGAGAGGCACGGTTCAGGCCTACAGTTGAACAAGACCAATCGGAAACTACAACTTGTGTTAAACCTTGTGTAAACTGCAGCAAAAACTGTCAGCACCCATGGGCATTTGGGTTAGAAATCTGACACACTTGTATTTTCTTCTTCACGGAAATGCATCGAAAAACAGAACTGTCATCTGGGATTATTCTATATATCTTTTTTATGCACTGTTAATATTCAAAGCAGTGACAGAGGAAAATACATACAATTTGGCACACATGGTTTTGACCAACAGAAAGACTTTATCACATTTAAAAGGAGTGCAGGTTGACAGGTCCCCACATTACGAGTATGAGCTTTGAACTTTAAACCCTTGGATAACGAAAAAAAAACAAAAAAAAACAAAACAAAAAACTAACAAACGAACAAAAATATAAATGTAAATTAAAATAAACAAAAAAAAATAAGTAAAACATACTTTTTTTTTTCTCTTTACTGAAGCGTTTGTTTCTCACATGGCACTCGGAACAGAAGCACCGTCCACAGGTTCACAAAGGGAGCCCAGCAGATTAGAACAGAACACTAACCAGAGGCTGACAGGACACAGTCACTCCCCACACCAGCGTGACGGACGCACTCCAGCCCAGTTCACATCACACCGTCCAGCTCCACGTTTTACCTCCCACATTTGAGGATGGATGAATGCTTTGATTTTAGCTGCCACCCAGGAGAAGTTGGCCGGGGCAAGGACTGGCAAGCTGAAAATGAGGGGACCTTTACATGTGTTTTGTTTTTTTTTTTTGTTTTTTTTCCTCCTGTATATATGTGTGTGTGTGTATGTGTGTGTGGCACCTGTGCTTTCAGTGATTTTCAGCAGATACACTGCAGGTCGATGATGGGAAACAGGTCGTGACTCTACGGAGCAGAATCAAAGCCTGTGGGACTGGAGTGCGACTGCCATGCTTGTAAGTGCATTAAGATCAGCGAGCAGAGTGCAAAATACTAATACCAACTGTCCTCATAACACAGGCCTCTTATCAGACGGGGAGAGAGATAGAAGAAAAAGGGGGAGGTGGTGGGTGGGTGAGGGAGCTACATAATATTGTAGCAGAGGAGTGTGGGATGGGGGGGGTGGAGGGTCAAGGCTAGGTGCTTTTAAAACCTGACAAACGACCTGAGGACACACACATCGTCACACACAATGGCACACCACACACAGCACATGAGGGAGGCCACTCATGCTAACACAACAACTTTTTTTTCCTTTTTTTTTTTCAATACATTTTGTTTTTGTTTTTTACAAAGTCACTAGTCACCATCTGAGTCTTGACACTGAGGCCGGACCCACAGACAGACAGACGCAGGCAGGTAGATAAATAAATGAACAGACGTCTGCGGTTTAAAGTTTGAAGTGTCCTCCTACGTGAAAGATTTAAGATCCACCCAGTGGGATTTGTGTTAAAACACAAAGGATTATACTTAATAGGTTTGTGATATTACACCAGAAGTAGATTCATTTCTGGCCAATAGGGGGAGCAGTGTGTTTAGTTAGTCAGCATACTGCTGGTTGCACACATTGTCAATACTAGATTCATATTTCTTAAAAAAAAACTGTTTGGTCAGGTAATTCTCACAATCTTTAAAACACTTATTGAAATTTTATACTGGAATTTGTCAAACATTTTGCACCTGTTGGAATACTGGTTGACCTCAGCTGCTAAATACAGAGTTTTAAAGGCAGAAAAGAGAGACTCAGTTAGAAGGAGTCAGAGAAACAGACCACAGTGCCATCTCTGACGAGCCTGACGCCTGTTGCTATGCCGACCATAGAGAGGGAAATGGAAAGCGGAGGGAGAGACAGAGAGAGAGAAAGAGTGGTGAGAAGCGGAGAGAAGGAGGGGAGACCAAGTATGGACGCCAGTTTGAATTGAATTCTCTTCTCGCAGGTCGGGCTGATCGACAGGCGAGCGGTGAAAGGAACAGAATGCCACGGAATGCCTCGAGGAGGATCAGGGAGGAAGAAAAGCCCTGATCCTGAGGAAAAAGACTGGTATTCACCTTCTTAACTTGCTCATTTTAGAGGCTTCACTGTCTCAGCATGACAGTGCCTCTTTCATCACATTCAGTGTATGTTTGTGTGTGTGTGCGCGCGTGTGTTTTAACAGAAACAAATTCTCTTTTAATTGGCACTGTGCACTTGTTGCCAACAGTTGTTCAGCTACAAAAATCTGTAACCAAGGAGGACGAAGCTGAGCGACGATTTCTGCCTCCCCATTCAACACTGCAAAGAAAGGCTCATTATGAGAGAAATTCATATTCAGACGAGTGTGAAACTGCAGCCACATGAACTTTGTGGCATCACATGCATTGCAGGAGTGATTTGCCCGACACTGATAAAAGCGGTTAAGAGTTAAGGCCATTAAAACGTCACCGGTGCTAAGGTTTGCATGGCCTTAAAGCATTAACACTATTGTCTAAACATCATGATCAAAACCATGATGCAGAAATCTCCAGGGGGTGGAGCGCATCAGCCAATCACAGGCATGTCTGACTCATCCTCAGTGACATAACTAAGTGTTGGACACCATGAGAGCAACGTGTGGGTGTGGTTCTTGGTTTATCTGCCTGTCTTTGTTCCTGTCTGTGGGTCCGACCCAAGGGGGGGGAGGGGGGTGGTGGTGGTGTGGGAGGAAGGGGGGACTCAGCACAGTGAGGGGGAGTGGGTGGGGAAGGAGGAGGAGGAGGTGGCAGGTGGAAGTCAGAGCAGAACAATTTAGCACAGTGGGAGTTGAGGTGCAGAGGGGCATGTGGGTTGAGGGCGGGGCCGGAGGGCAAGCATGGATCATGGTTGTCAAGGAAACAGTGATTTGCCCTAGGCCTGGACCACAGTCCTCCGTGGTTCTCTTGTGTCTTTAAGTCCCGACGGTGAAACCTTTTGAGTGATAGCTTTTACTCCATTTGGTGGAAAAGGAGGGATTACAGTTGACAGGGAGTTATTGATTGTGAAATTTTCTCAGACTTAAAGACATGAGGGATCACAAAAATGGGGAAGGGGAGGGGGGGGGCACGGTAGAGCCAGGCCTGAGGAATCACCGCCATAGTGGACTCAAGAAGGTGAGGTGGTGGGAAAGTGGAAGAGATGAAAGAATGACAGTGGTGTGATAATGCTGTAATCTACCCTAATGACTCCTTCCCATCCTTGCATAACCTCTACCCACACCCTTCCACCCCATCAATCCCCATCATCTCCAGACCCCCACCCCCACCCCACACCACCGTCCCACACCACACACCCCCTGCTCCCAGGACATAAACTTCCCGCTGGTCTGCTTGACTCTCCAGTCCTCCCTCTCACTTCTCCTCCTTCTTGGGCTCTTCCTCCTTCTTCTCTTCCTTCTTCTCCTCCTTCTTGGCCTCCTCCTTCTTCTTGTCATCCTTCTTCTCCTCCTTCTTGGCATCGTCCTTCTTCTTGTCATCCTTCTTCTTGTCCTCTTTCTTCTTGTCCTCTTTCTTGTCCTCCTTCTTGGCCTCCTCTTTCTTCTCCTCCTCGGGCATTGGCTCTGTGGTGAGGATCACTTTGCCAATGTTGTTCCTCTCCTGCATCTTTCTCATGGCGTCACCCACCTAGAAACACGAAGAAATAGAAAATTACATAAGGCAGGATGAAAAAGTAGAGCCTGGAAAGAGGGCAAGGAGGATGTTATTTATACGTACCATTGAGAAAAAATTGATTGAGGGTGCATAGTAGTAGCTAGTTTCTTTTCCAGCAATAAGACATGCAATCTTGCACTCTATGTCTCCTCTTTTCCCTTCTGACACCACTGACTAAAAACAAATCAACAGGCTTGCAAGACTGCCTAATGTGCAGTATATCTCATAGAAATCACATTTGTTTGGATGAGACATTAATAATGCTTGAGGGGAAATGAAATTGTTGCAGCAGTTCAGTGAAAAGGAAACAAGATAGAACAGAAGAAGAATAAAATAGACACCTACAGCAAAACTAGGCTTTCAATATTAGAATGTGTTTAAGCAACGAGGAGTAAGTAACAGTTTGTTGGAGGAAAACTGCAAAACGTTCTGTTTTTACAAGACAATTTTGTTCAATTTATCAACCCATAAAGACCCAAACAGCCACTGGCGACCAAAACCATCTACTGATCTAGAATGTTTTATACCTGTTGATCCACTAGTCTGATCAACACGTGGAAATAATTGGTGTAAAATGCAGTTCCATGGTCACCAGATATTTGGATGTTCAGGGACTCCTTAGTGAACGTGGAAACACAGTCATCTTCTACAACATTGATTCACCAGTAAAACACAGAGTTTGACAAATGGCCGTGGAGACACTTTGAGTTCTGTTGTTAATATCTTTGCAGATAAAAAAACACTTTCTCTTCAGCTTTTTCTGTTTCTAATCTAATGATCCTCAACTTTAATCTGAGCTTTAACGAAGATCTGCTTGATCAGTGAATTAACCCTTTCATGCATGAATTATGAGAACCTTAATCAAGATTTTTTTTCCTAAGTGTTTTTATTCCTTTTTAGGAATGGAAAAAAATGATGTGATTGATTTTTTAAGAACTTATTTACAGCTACAAAACCATGTGTTTGATTTTACAAGCAAAGAAACATGTAATTACTGATATACAAGGTGAAAAGAATGAAATAAACTGATGTGTTCTTACATTTTAACATACCTGTATGGAGATAATGTGCAAAAATTCAAGCATGTCAGTCTAGCTCAGGTTTATCTAGAACACCAAATTTACAGTAGTGGTATGAATTACAGTGTTTGGGATGATGTATAAGCCTCCACTGTGTTGGCTGATATGGAACTAAAACAATAAAATCCATAAATTTACAAGAGAACACCTTTGAAGAGTTGTCCACTGGAGTGACCACTATGCATGAAAGGGTTAAATATAGAAAAATGATGATTTTCATAGAAAAAAATCTGAAGGGTAATATACAAAATATGCAAAATACAGAGGATAATATTATAGTCGCGGAAAAAATGTTCAGAACCCACTTGTTTTCTTCAATTTCTTGTTCATTTTAATGCCTGGTACAACGAAAGGTCCATTTGTTTGGACAAATATAATGAAAAGAACAAAAAATAGCTCACAGTAGTTTAATTTCAGAGCTGATATCTATCTATTTTCCATGTTTTCTTGATAAAAACTAAAATCACTTCAGTTCTTACATCAATATCTATGGTATTGTACTGACAAAAACAGTGCTTTCGTTTTCTTTTCTGTCTGTTTTAGTCATATGATACACACAGGAGTTAGGACCGGAGCACATGCATTGTTCTTGATGGCTTTTGGTCGTCTAATCATTTTTCCGCAACGGTCGAATAAATGGCGATAAATCCCTTAAAGGTTAAATAGAGAGAAACTGACACTAAAGTAGCACTGGGTCTTTAAGGGTTAAATGGAAGGTGTGAGGGTCTTAATGGCTAATAGAAGAGCTTCGTCCTTTCCTTTGGAAGTTGGCGGAAAAAAAGCTGTATTCAATGGAGTCAACCATTGATCTTAATTTTCAGCATCTGTCTGATGATGTACTGATAGTACCAGCAACAGCCAATCACAGCACGGAGGGGAGATTCCCATCCAGACCGGCCCCACCCTCCTCTTGAACACCAAGCTCTGTCCACTGTCTATTCCTGTCTCCATCACTTCCATCCCTCCCTCCCTCCTCCTTCCAGTCTCCCACCCCCCCGCCTTTCCTGCGAAGCCGGCAGACCACCTAACGACCAATGCCACGGCAACAGGGCCATCTCCTAGCAACGTAAAGCCCGGCTGAAACGTGGCCCTGACGACTTAGACGCATGGGAAAGAGAGGGGAGTGTGGGAGTTCAAAGGGGAGGGGAGGGGAGGGACGTGGAGAGCAACTGGTGTCCTTCAAACACCGCCTCGACAAAACTGAGAGGAAGGGAGGGGAGGGGCGGGGGCTGAATCCAGGAATTATAAGAATCATCTTCAATGTGAATGAAAGTCACAGAGAGATGGACTGAGGCGCTTTTGACGACTCCACCCACTTCCATCCTTAACTCTCAAAGATCTGTCAGCCTCTCTGGCTCGCAGGCGTCACAGGCTGGAGAGTGTTATTTACAGCTGCAGACTTTTGCCATTCTTCCCCCCAGGCATGTGTACTGATTTAGAGAATGAAACAAGGAAACCAAAGGAAGGTGTGATCACGCAAATATTAGCCCAACACGGATATTGATTATTGGATCTAAAATGAAGACTGACAGTAGATGAAGATGGCAGACCTGTGATGAATGCGGTCAGGGCGTGGCATTTGCACTCACTTAGACAGACACTTAATTGATGATGATTGGTTCCTGTTCTGTCTTTCGATACAAGAACAAGAGGGAACATCGTCGGTCTGCAGGCGATGATGTCAAAACTTTACATAAGACAAAGTGTGCGCTCTTTTCTCTTGTCGTTCTACATGTCTTCCATGTCTCTTTCTCATACATCAGGGCTCCTCCCTAAGACAGACGAACTCACTGACTAAAGGATGTCACCATAGCAACAAGAGAGGAAAAGCAAAAAAGATACACTGTGAGGAGAGAAGGAGAGAATACAGCGAGAGAGAGAGAGAGAGAGAGAGAGAGAGAGAGACAGAGAGGGAGTCAATAACCTAAAGACAGAGAGAAAGAGTCTGATATAAAGCGTAGACAGATGGAGAGGCAGAGAAAGAGCGTCAGATGGCGGAGAAAGACAGCGGGTGTCTCTATCTGGACACTGTCACACAGGCCAAAATACTGACCAGCAGCTCTAACTTTGACAACAGAACATGTCAGCCTCAGCCTCTGACTCGCTCATTCTTTTTGTGTTTTTCACACTGGCTATTCATATCTGTTTGCAGTGTTAATTTTGTCAGCCACAGTCTGACTCTGTCTGGCTAAATGAGTTATGCTGGAACGAACACAGACACTGTTGTTGATGAACTTTGACTGATGCATCTGAACGTGAGCCGCACCCTGCTTCAGCAGATGACAAGAAGGGTAAAACATACGGCTACCTGGCGCAAACTGTTCAAATGCATGTGCAGGGCATCATCAAGTCCAGGGGTCTTCAGTGTTCTACAGCCAAAGACCCCTTAGAAAGACAAACCATAGACCCTATCTATCTATCTATCTATCTATCTATCTATCTATCTATCTATCTATCTATGAATCTAGTGATCAATTATAATCATGCATACAATAACTAGAAAAGCACTCGGAGAGCGCAGACCTCCGCCAAGCTTATTGTGACTCCCATCTAACAGTCGCACGTTTTTAATGTTCCATATGCCCTGTCGTTGAATCAAATGTATCATTTATAGACAATACCAGTAATCTGATTACAGTAGTAGTGGCTCTTG
>JAQQZY010000028.1:17665488-17679279 GCA_030068375.1 Ostorhinchus rueppellii | reverse complement strand
TAATATTAAATATAGAAAGATACTGAAACTAGTGACTGCTTTCTTTTAGTTACACAGTACTTTAAATGTTACTTTTACTTTTAGTACTTGAGTAGCCATTTTTTAATTACCTCTACTTGCAATACTTAAAAAAATGTGAATACTTTAGTACTTTCACTTAAGTATGATGTTTAAAGAACAGTTCAACTTTTACTCAAGTCAGTTTTTTGATACACTTGTACTTGTACTGCACTCCTCTATTCCAGTACTTTATACATCTCTGATGAAAATGCTACCACTAGGGCACTTCCACCATTTGTCCATTACTGTTCAAAACTCACAAACTGGTAGGTTAACCCTTTATTGGACAAGTGACTATTTTTGGTCATTTCTGCACACATTACAAAACAGTGACAGCAACAGTTACAATGAGGCAACAAATGTAAACAGTGAGTGGACCTCCTTTGTTGTTAGGTACCATGAAGTAACAGCACTAATGTAAGGAATGATGTTCAAAGGGTGAATGTGGGTGTGGACAGGGGTCTGGAGCAGCACTTAAGTATAATATATATATATATATATATATATATAGTCTTATAAAATACTTTTTTTTTTCCAAGTTACATGTCTTTTTCTTCTATTTTTTATATTTACTTCTACAATTTATTTTTTTTTTTTTACAGATAAGGAATCAAATATGGCAACTTCATTGATCTTGATTTTCTACATAAGAAAAAAAAATTAAAAAATTTAACAAACATCATAAAGTGTTATGTCCTCCAATAACACACTATGGTTGAAATTTCAGAGTATTTCTATGAGTGACCTATGAAGAGTTAAAGAACGTTTTCCTCTGAGCCTAAACTGCACCCTGATAAAGACACACAGCTTTTTATGTGTTGTTTTATTTTGGATTTTAGGGGGTTTTGTGGTTTTAATGCCATGACACCTTATACAGTATGTGCACATTCCAGTAAAATAACTTCTCTCCGAGCACTATTTTGCAAATGAGTCTATCCTTGTATCCATAGAGCAAGACTTTAGTGCTGACATCAGAATTTAGGGTAGGCAGAAGGATGGGGTAAGGGGGCGGGAGATTATAAATCAAACCTCATCCTGCTCTGTTTTGGATATTTTCCTTTTTTTATATATTTAAATAATTTTGTGGTTTGGTTTTCATGTTATTTTCAAACTTAATAATAATATTTTATCTTTTAGTGCAATGTTGTAGTATTCACCCCATCCAAGACCTACTGTTGCCAGAAAACCCAGGTAGCTTTCACCCTTATTCCACAACAAGGCCAGTATGTGAGATCGATGTGGCTGTGCAAGAAAGTGCCATTATATTGAATGTTCCGTTCACACTGCAAGTAAAAATGGTCCAAATGTGACTCCTTTCTGATTTGTTATGACAGCCTGAGCCTTTTTTTTTTTTTTTTTTTTTTTAAAATCAGACCCAGGCCACTTTCATATGTGCTCCTAATTCAGACAGATATACGATGTTGCATTTCATTTGAATGTTACGTCACTGAAATGCGACAGACGTTACAATTCCGTGCCAGAGGAGGCGGGACCAAGCCAGATCTATATTTACTTCCCTAAACACACTGTGCTGCACATTCACATTTGTTTGATAATGTGGAAAACCATACAAAAAAATCTGATTTCAGCAAAAAAAAAAAAAAAGTACCTGAGCATTAATACCTGCAGTGTGGACGCACATTAATCACCTTCACTGCTGCAGAAGTGACATGCTTTTATTGCCGACATTATTTGTGCTTCAGTTATGCTAGTTTCCTGCAGCCGTGCCTGTGCGTCTACTATAACCGGGTTCCTCAAAGGGCTTATCCAGGTTTCTGAAAGTAGGATGTGATGTTTACACAAAAGCACAAAAACAGGATACTTCAAAACCCAACCACAACCCAGACACTAGGGTCCGTGTAAACGCACCTAAAGAGGAAACGGTGATTTTCGTGCCAAATATTTCGCCCTGCTTATGGGGTTTGTCTCAACTGATAACCACTGAGAACCGTAGTTGTCTCTATCTCTCCGAACCAGAATCTTGATGATCCACCGTCACGTCAAAGCAGGATCCTCCGCTTCACAACTGTCTCTTTCCAGAAGGAAGAGCTTGGAGGTAAACTTCCCCCTGGGCTCTGCTCCGGCCAATCAGAACAGCCCACTCGAGGGACGGAGGAAACAGAGACGAATGCAGCATTATAAGGCTCTTCCTGTTTTCTTCCTCCCCCTTATCCACTCCTCCTCTCGACAAAGCTCTCCCACCCACCTCGTTTCCACTCTCCTCACTTTTTCTCTTCCCTTCTTTCTCTTTCACTTCCTGACTGCTTTTCCTCTCACAACTTTAGAGCGTCTTCCTTCCCCTTCACCCCCTCCTCTCGTCTCATCCTGTCTGTCTCGGTCTCGCCGCCTCCTTCATGCTCTTTCATCCCTATTTCTTCATCTTCTACCGTCTCATTCTGTCCGTACCTCGTCTGCTGTCATCTTTTTTTCCCTTCTTGTGTGAAGTGTCCCATATCCCCTCTTGCTCATCAGTAAGACAGGACAATGGGGCCCATCTTCTCCCCTGGCTTCCCTCCACTCATCAGAGTCCCTGCCAGATTCTTCCCCATGGCTGAGCATAAGACAAGCCCTCTCCTCCTGGGAACAAACCCTCTCCACCCGGGCCTCTCTAATGGTCTGGAGGGAGCCATGCGCCTCGCTGTCTATCCACTCCAATTAGAGAGATCTCCCTCTCTTTATCTTTTCATACCCGCATCTTTCTGTTTGAGGCCAAGTCCTTTGGTTTATTCTCAAATTATAATTTTGCTTTTTTCACTGTGGGCTACTTACTTCCCTTTTCTTTCTTTACTTCATCTTCCATCTCAATCTCAGGTTTTTTTTTTTTTTTTTTAATCTTCCAATCCTTAACCTATAAAGACTCAAACATCCACCCACGACCAAAAGCATCTGCTGATCTAAAATGTTAAATAACTGTTGATCCATTAATTGAATGTAGTTTGTCCTCTTTTCATGGTCATCAGATATGACCCACGTGGGCGTTCAGAGGCTCTGTAGTGACCATGGAAACGCTATCATCTCTTCAGCGCTGATTCAGCTGTAAAACTCATGGAGTTTAATTAATGACAGTGGATGGAGATGACTGTATTTCTTTTCAGTTAATGACATATTTGGCTGAAAAAGACCTCTTCTTCAGTTTTCTCTGTTTTGATGTAATACAATTTGAATTCATTCCGAGCCTTAATGAACATCTACAAGAGGAGTGAATTAAAAACAAGAAAATGCAAGATGAAAAATGCAAAATGCAGAGGATAATAATATAATAAAGGATGACAAATCACTTAGGAAAGGTTAAAAGGGATTTGGATGTTGCTGCAAAAATAAGATAAACTTTCTACACAAAGCATTTTTAATGGCTTTAACTCAACCTGTACCTATTTTATGATGCTACTTGTAACATTTATCAATTTTGAATTATTTTAGAAAAAAAAAAAAATAAGAGGAAAGTATCAAATAAATTTCACCCCCAGAAACTGTTTCTCCAACAGTTGTTAATTCCCCCCCCATTTAAAATCTTCTTCAACACTGAATTATCAATAAAACCCATGTACTTTGACAAATGACAGTGGTTGGACACTTGATTTTATGTTCAGTTAATGATATATTCTAGTGAAAAAGTCACTTTTTCCTATTTTTTTTTTTCTGATTTGATCTAATAATCTTTGAATGTACTCTCAACATCAACATCCATACGATCAGTGAACTGAATATAGAAAAATGACCTGATTTTGACTTGAAATGCCAAAAGCAGAGGATTGTATTATAATAAATGGTGCTAAATCACTTGGGAAATGATCATTCAGTTCATTCAGTCAAATAGCTCTGAGTTTTTAAGGCTTAAATAGAGACTAATAAATAGAATACATCACCTACACTAACTATGACGCAGATTAGTGACATTAGGCAGAACTGTCATACCACTACTACTACAACTACTACTACTACTACTACTACCACTACTACTACTACTACTACTACTACTACTACTACTACTACTACTACTACTACTACTACTACTACTAAATAATGATAATAATAATATATTTACATGATGAGTAAACTGATAAATGCAATAGATAATATAATAAATGGTGATAAATCAATTGTGAAAGACAAAAAAAATTGAGAAGTTGGGACAAAAACAGTTGTGGGTCTTAAAGGGTTAAACTCCTGGGTCTCACTGGTTTAATTGGGGGGGACAGTGTGCTGCACAAATCGATAGATGGAGGAGTTTACAGGAAACACACGAAAATGACTCACACATCGCATTCAGATGCATCTGCAGCTATTTTTCTGTGCCCACGTAAAAAGCATGTGAGCTACTGTCAGTCACACAGGAGCTGAGTAGGAACATTCAAGGCCAGTCAACAAACCTTGTGACACTTCTGTTACAACATCTTCGCAGTGTGACACACAAACACACTCGCTTTTTTTTTATAGCTTGTTCTTTTTCTTTTTTTTGCATTTCCTTTCTCACCCCACATGCCACTGCATCAAATGTATTCACAGTTGGGGTCAAGAGTGAAGCGGTGCTGAACAAAGACACTTCCAGTTAACTGTATATGAATGGACTTAATCAGATGGTGATTCAATTTTGGGGTATGCGGTGGTTCAACTCAGCTCTTTTGTGGCTTCGAGCTATGGTGATCTCAGCAAAAAATTATCAGGATGAAGAAAATCTCTGATACACTGTTCCTTCATTGGATTCAGGCAAAAGACGAAGGTTAAATCTAACACCCACAAGGCTTGAATGTCTCCTGGAAATGTAGTTAAAAGGAAACATGATATCTCCCTGGTGTCAGCATAGGTGTTGTTCAGCCTTAACGTGGTTTGTATGATGTTAGGATGAAGACCACGCCCTGCTTTCAAACTGTAAAATCTGGGATGGGAGGGAGGCTACACACTGCTTTTTGCACTTGACTGCACCTCCAATTATGTAAATCACTGTATCGCTGCAACAAATTTTATCCACCTTTGTACGACAGCACTTTCTAGTAGGATTTAATAAAAAAAAAACAAAAAAAACACACTGGACTTAAGGGAAAAAAAAAGAAGATTTCCTTTGCCTTGCAGCTAAACTGGCACTAGACAGAGTAGTCGGTTTTAAGAGAAGCTGTAAATTTTATAAGCAAGGTGAAAAAGATTAAATGGCATCAAGAAAAGCCAAGACAGAGAAGGGTACCAGGATGATGAGCCCAGGATTAAATGAAAAAGGGAAGGAGGGATGGAGGAAATACCAGACTGACAATGTGGGTCAGAGGGAGGTAATTGAGAACATATGGGTCAGATGTGACCAAAAAAAAAAAAAAAAAGTGCTGATGTTTGGTGTCATGGGAGTACTGGTGTGATTTGTGATATTTCCCCTCGTTCCTCGCTTACTCACTGTTACAGCATTTCCAACACTGTCTGAGGTCATTTGGGGTTAGGGGAACTGTAGTATTACCTCACTCAACTTTAATGTCCCCTGCGAGGGACGGCCGCTATTCACTGAAACAGAAGATGTGGTAGGAAGACTATATTAAAGCATGAGAGCCAATATTAAAACAATAGGCAAGATAAACACCGGAGTTAGTTACCTTGAAGCCTGCTGTATGTCCAGGACTGGAAATACTAGCGTCAGTGTAAAGTGAGGCTATTAATGCCAAACGCAATCAATTGTTCTCAAATGCCCTTCTTATATGTGCGTTATATGAGATGATATAATATACTGTATTGGCCTCTTCTGTCCAGTCAATCAAGTGCTTTAAATAAAAACCACAGGCTGATGATGATGGATAGAACAACGATGGAGGAACACTAACGCCAACTATTTTAACTGTTTTACAAATGGGTTCAAAGTTGAGCTGAATCCAAGTCAAAGTAACAAATACTTAAGTCAACAAGTGGTGCCAGGTACAACAAACCCCGCCCCTCGCACGTAGTTCACCTATTATGAGTAAAGGGAAGATTTTAAAAATTCATTAAAAATTCAAATTTTGGTTCCCAAAATGTCATGAGATCCATTCTTGGTCACTGGTAATTTATAAAGTCAGTTTGGAATGAATTCAACCCATAGTTTTGCTGCTACACACGTGAAATTTCACCCATTATAAGTAAATGGGGGAAAAAAAAAACCCCAAAACATAAACAATTAACTTTGATGTACTTTTCCCCAAAATGTAATCACATCCATTCTGGGTCACTGGCAATCTATAAAGTCAGTTTGGTATGAATTCAACCAATAGTTTTGCTGCTACAGACATTTGAAATGTCGCCCATTATAAGTAAATGGGGAAAAACAGATTTGAAAAATTCATGAAAAATTTAAACTTTTACCTACTTTTCTCAAAATATCATGAGATCTGTTCTGGGTCACTGGCAATCTATATATCAAATTTGTTAGGAATTCAATCAATAGTTTTGCTGCTGGAGTGTTAAATAAACTAGCTTTTGCGTTCCCTTTGGGGGGGTGGGGTGATAAACCCGAAAAAAAAAAAACAATACATACCTAAATAAATAAATATCCTTTTTTTATTTTTAGGTGTATCTATGTAAAATTTTGACAAACCTTCCCGAAAAACATAATATTAGCCATTAGTCGCTAACTGAGCTAATAGTTTGTGTAACATGCTATTGCGATTAACTGTATAACTGATTAAACCATCTGTCTCATTTCAGAACACTGAAAACACTAAACAAGACAAACACAGAGGCCATCAACTGTTGACAATGACTCAATTTAAATGTACTTCTGATGAAAATAAGAGAATTTTTTAAAGGAAGATAACGTTAGCCTCATTGCTCAGTTGCCTAAGTCATAGCAAAATGAAGCAGCAGTGTTAGGAGAGTAAAGTTACACAGTTTGGCCAAAAATATGACTACAGCAACTATCCTATGAGGCTAATGATATCATACAAAATGCAATATTATACAACACACTTTATCGTGCTTTAAGTTTTTACTGGAGTGAGGTAACTGCATTTGACATCTATACGAATATACACGATAATTTTTTTTATTTCGACACATATTGATACGATACGAGATACACTGTGAGACAAGATGATACAATACACTTTATTGTACCTTTTAGGTTTTTGCCAGGGTGACGTATCTGCATTAAACCTTCGTATTACTGCTGTCGGGTGAAAACCTCTTAAGTCCATTTTTGGTGGGTTTTTTTTTTTGTCATAAAATGATTCTATTGGTCAGTCATTCTGATGGTTCAGAAATATTTAACCAATGAAAAGTGTTGAAATTGGCTTGTGGTTACATCTCTTAACTCCATTCATTTATTAAGAATATACATAGTTTTTCCAGTTTTCTGGTAAATAATAAATAATTTTGGACATAAGAGGTTTCAGCCCAACGGTGACGATAGGGACACACTCAACTGAAATATACCTTTCTGACAAATGTAAGAGGTTTTTTTTTCAAACAATGAGACTGGAGAGGACAATACATTATAATGAGACACTGTATTATGACCTAGTTTTTTTTTTTTTTTTTATTGGGTGATTTATCTCTATTGAATCTTCATCTACTCAACTGAATTACAGTTGACAAATGTAAGTAATAATGTAAATGTATTGAAGATATAATACATCATGATATGACACACTTCATCATGTCCTTGGTTTTTTTCTTTTTATGGGTGATGTACCTGCACTGAACATCCACATGCATTTAGAAAAAAAAAAAAAGATTAAAACCACAGAAATCTGTTCACAAGACACACCTACATCACATTAAGCCTCCTCACTCTGGTGAAATGTCAGAACAATGGAATAAAATCGACCACGCTTCACCCGTCCACTGCTGACATTACATTATCTAATTAAACAGCTTAGTGAACCCTGTGTTAAGCAGAAAACTCCTGGGACACACCCATAACTTACATATGTTAATCTTATGCATGAGACCATGTGTGTGCAAGACAGAGACAGATCAGCAGACAGGAAGAGCTGCAGAGACTGATGAACCTCCAAAATAATTCTGTGCCATCAGGGTCAGCACATTCCCTCTGAGGCAGCTGCCAAAAGATGTGGGAGATCTCCATCCATTAGGAAGATTGGCTCTTAATTCTATAAGCTAAGGGCTGGAAGGGGATGTGGGAGTGTGACGCCTTGATGACATGATGTGAGGTTGTGCCTGTGTGTGTGTGTGTGTGTGTGTGTGTGTGTGTGTGTGTGTGTGTGTGTGCATGTAGCGTCTGACCTTTCAATCCAATCTACATTACTGACAAAGTGGAAGGAGCTGTAAAGTATTTAGAAACATGAGGCGTGTAACCCCTCAGGGCTGCTGTTGGCTGACCTGTCACCGGTAATATTATCACTGCTCTGCACTGATTTCAGACCCATATGGATTCACATTTGAGCCACTCCCTGTCCATTCTGTACTTGCATCACACGTGGTCAGCCTGGCCTCATCCACACATATAAAGTGGCCAATGTGAGAAAATGTAGTGCCCTTACAACAAGCGTGACTCATCCCTGTTCGGTGTGTAAGGTTTTGTCTTTTAATTATCTTGCAAAGGCATTGCCATGGTGATGCCATGCAGCCATCAGACAGACTCAGCCTATAGGCCTGTGACTCATCACTGTGTAGGAAAGAGACAAATAACCGCCATCCACTCCCCACACCATTCCTCGTGGTTGAACATTAAAGAAAAGTCTGATCGGTTTGGTTTATTTGACTTGGCTTTATTGTCTAAACTTTGATCGCAGGCTAATACTCAAGATTAGAAATATTTTCTCAACACATCAGACCGTGTGTGTTGACAAAGAGGGCGAGATACATCCATTTCTCACACCACGCTGTCTGTTGCGTCGCGCCTCGCCCTTTCCGTTCCGTGCGTCTGTGCGCCACCGTCGCTCCCGGTAACAAAAGGCGTCGGTGACTCCGGTCTCTGCCACCGGTGTCAAGTGCACCATATTATCAACCGAGCCGTTTGACTAAAGATTTTCAAAATAAAACCTGGTGTTGCTCAATACTTTGCAAGCTGGCGTTCTACAGAGGCTCGGGAGCGCAGTTCTATGGTATTTTACTAATAACACATGGGCGTAGTGTCATTTAGACAGAAACGGACTGGGACACAATTCTAAACTTGTCATCCCGGCAAATTACTACATCCAAAGAATAAACCAACAGCGCTAGAACTATACACTTTATTTAGTATGCTGTAGCGCATGCGCCGAGCACAGTGTTCCATATCTTCGTTATTTTCATCCTTTTGTCTCAATAACTCAACCAAGAAACTCTGATGAGACCTTCTCAAGCTTTAATATTGAAGGTTCAGCGACTTCATTTCCGGTCCTTTCCTGTCCAATTCTTTGCGCCTTGACGCGCGTCTCCGCGCCTTGGCGCACATCAAAGCGCAGCATAGCGTTATGCGCTGCATGGGTGGAAAGCATCCCACGTATTTGCATGCATTTATTTAGATTTGAAACTTGCAAAACACGCGTAGTGCAAAAGCTGTGAAGCCATTTTCCCACAGCAACTCGTGTTCTTGTACTCGGTCAAGTTGCTCATTCGTGGTGCGCAAACGCTCCGCAATTGGCAAAGCGGGGAGACAAGAGGGGCAACGCCTGCTGCTGGTCTTATTGTACTCAGATAGATTCAACAAATGACAGGTTTCACACAGTGGTATTATTTGAAACACAGAAACCCACCACAGTCAGGTTTGAGCTGACTGCTTTCCATTCGGAGACAACAAGTGTTACCTTCTTTCTTTGACATGAATGGATGAATCCACATAACGCACAAAACACGGAGGATTTTACATTTTTCTGAAATGATTATTATCGTGGTGATGAAGTAACTTGATGCTTTTAATTGTGCGGATCATAAAACATGTATATAAAGTGGTGCTGAGCACTGTGAGCCGCTGTCTGGGGCTGACACGCCCATATCCAGATGTAGCTCCAAAAGCCCCAAAACAAGTGACACTGGCACATTTATCACTTACAAATTCAACCACACACAGGGAAAATGACTTTAAACGTCAAGAAAGACACAGTGATTGGGCTCGGTGCTTACTTTTCTGTCCGTCACCTCCTCCCCGACAGCCTCCACCACCCCGGAGCACTCCATTCCCGGGGTGACCGGCGGGGACGGCAGCCGGTCGTACAGCCCCTGCCGGGCCATCAGATCGGCGAAGTTCAGCCCGCATGCCTTGACTCTGACCTGGACCTCTCCAGCCTTCAGCACCGGCTTCCCCTTCTTCACCTGCAGCTTGACTTTATCGTAGCCTCCGTAGCCGGTGAGCACCAGTGCGCGGTAGGTGAACGCCTCCTCCTCGGGGACCTTCTCGGTCGTGGCCGCCGGGGTCGCCGCTGCTTCGGCGGCTGCTGCGGGCGCGGACTCGGTCTTGGGAGGCTCGGATTTGGGCTCCTCGGCAGGTTTGGTCTCTTGCTTCTGGTCCACGGCGTTTTGCTGCTGGGCAGGTGCGTCCTCTCCAGACATTGTGCAGGGAGATGTGAGACAGTGAGGAGTCTAGAAAATGACTGAGAGGCTTGTGGTGCTGAAGTTGTCGTGGACCGGTTGGCTGTGGAGCTGCGTGTGCCTTTGAGCGTCTTTTTCAGCAGTCTTGCATGGAGACACAAACCCCGACAAAGTGGGCTGATCAGTGGCCAGTGGCTGTCAACGCCGCGCTCTTGACAGAGAGTGCGAGTGGGACGAGACAGAGGCAGGCTGGAAAACACGGAGAGCTGATAAAACCCAGGGATTGGCGCGCGAGTGTGAGTGGGCATGGCTGTTTGGGGAGGGTTAAGAGATAAGCCAGGATTGCATCAAGCAGTGATTTGCAAAAAATATCCACGAAGGCTTCCAGACAAAGTTGAAAGCGTTTCTTTCAAAAGACTTCCTTAATATTTGGTAATTCATGTCCATTATTGCAGTATTTCCCAAAGTGGGGTACATGTTCCCCAGGGGTGTTGGAGGAAGCCCAGGGGAAGCATACCTGAAATAAAGAAGTCATCACTGTACACTGTATACAAAAGAAATAATGACAAGTAATCCTGGAATAGAAAACACAACAAACACAATTATGGAGCTTTGGTAACATGTAAAGCACATTTCTATTCTATAGTATTCAAAATGAGTTTGACTAATTAATTACTTTGGGTTGATGAAAGGTTCATTTATTAATTAATGACCGATTTACATATTTTTCTTATCAATGATAGAGGGAACTTTTCAGTTTATATTTTGCACACAATTTACTGAAAAACATTATGTATTTTAATATATTAAAGTTAAATATATATTGTTTGTTCACAAAGTTTGGTAAATATAAACTGACAGCTTTGGCACAGGAACACATTTTTCCTCATTTTTTTCAATCAATAAAGCTGAAGTGAGGGTTGGGGGTACTTTCAGGGGGTAACCCACTGTAAAAAGTTTGAGAACCTCTGCATTATTGTCAACCATACGGCTCACGGGCCAAAACTGGCCCTCCAAAGGGTTCAATCCGGCCCATGGGATGAATTTACAAAGTGGAAAAATTACACAGAAGATCCGAAATAAAGTCCGATAACTGGGAATAATCAGATACTTGTAAAAATCTGATCCGACACATTTACATGAACATAAGAAATATGATCATCAAAAGCCATGGTTAAACGCTCCAGTCCATAATCAGATTTCTTTCAGAGGTCATGCATACTGACCATAGACTCAAACTTCCAATTATTTATTGTCTTCCGCTCACATTTGACCACTCAGCTCCTATTTCTCCCATTTTAATAATTTTTACACATGCGCAGATGTAGAAGAACTAATACATCAGATTAACCTGTACATGACTTTGGAGTATTAGGGAGAAATCCAGGTGTGTTAATCGGATTTCTGCTGATATCTGATATAACACATCAGATTATACGGTTTCAATTGAATAATCTGATAAAGCCCTGAAATCAGATGATAATCTGACTATTAATGTTCATGTAAATGAGTTCACTGATTCTACACAAGTTGTACTGCTCATAAATTCAAGTCCTATACTTTTCAGTTCCAGATGCCTGTTCATTAATATTTTAAGTTGTAATGAACATGTGTAAATGAGAAGCTGAGGCATAATATTGTCAAAATTGTACTTAATTTTCTTTTATTTAAGAAATCTCAGGTTATTCATATTTTTATGAAAGGATAAATTGTAAATGTAAATATTTTCATAAAGTAAATTTACTTTTTTTTTTTAAACCCATAAAGACTCAAACATCCACTGGTGACCAAAACCATTTACTGAAATAAAAAGTTAAATACCTGTTGAGCCATTAATCCTATCAATACATGTAAATAATGGGTGTAAATTACAATTTATCATCTTTTCATGGTCATCATATATGATCCAATTGGACATTCAGAGGCTCCGTAGTCACCATGGAAACACTGTCATCTTCTACAACATACATTCACCAGTAAAGCCAATGGAATTGGATCAATAACAGTGGATGGACACACTTATTTTATGTTCAGTTATCGATATATTTGACTGAAAATTCCCTTTTTCTTCCTTTTACTCTGTTCTGGATATAATAACTCTGAACTTTAATCAAAATCTACATGATCAGTAAATTAAATATAGGAAAATACCTGATTTTCATTTAAGAATAAAAAATACTGAGTATAATATTAGAAAAAAATAATGATAAATCACCTCAGAAAAATTAAAAATAGAGAAAAAAATCATTGGGGAACTGCCCCAGAAATAGCACTGGGTTTAAGAAATGCTGTGATTATTAATCTTGTATTATTATTTCACTGGTCTGACTCCAGTTGTATGAGGCCTATGAACTGAAATGAGTTGGAGATGATGCACATAAGGACACTTTTGCTCACATTTTAATCAATAATCTTATTTATTTCAGTATAATTAACAGAAAAATATTGTAAACACCTTTGCAGAAGACTATATTCCCCTCTCAGATGTCATAAAAACACTCTTGCAGGTTTTATGGATTACATTTTTTAATATTTTTCCACCAACAACTTCATTTATTCATGCGTTTGCTGCTTTATATTTAACAGAAAGCCTTGTGCATTTGGGACAGTAGGAACCAGAGGAAACGTCTATTTATGCTCCATGTTCTACTGTAGGATTTGCAGGAACTTTGTGCCTACGTACGGCTCATTGTTGTAACTTCCCTGCATGAGCAGCCCAGAAAATATGAGCTTGTGCTGAAGTCATTTCAGCTCATGATGAAACGATAGAACCTGCTCAGTATTATACAACTTTACTAGAAGGAAACCGGAGTCAGAGGGCAGCATTATTAAATAAATAAAGTAAAATAAAATGCAAACACGTGGGACAGGGTTGGGAAAAAATGGTCTAGTGTGAATATTTTTGGTAATAAACTAGCCTGTTGTGTGATTGGATGAGAGAATTCAAGCAGATTCATGGACATACCCTTCAGAGTGTATCTGTATGTACAGCTCAGAGACTCCAGAATCCACTCAGACGTATGTGACCACAGGAGGAGTGGTGAGACACCTTGTGGCCGTTAAGTTCCACTCAGCACTTCTGTGGCCAAAGTCAGCAAAGTCCCAATCAATATCCCACAGAGGCCTAATGATCGTGGATGTAGGCATTATTGAACTGCTGCTTTGACACAGGCCCAATGTTACAAGGCAGACTGTCTATTCTTCTCCTCCAACTGCACTGATCCACTCAGAATAGACATCAGTACACTGTGGGTGCTGGAGAGAGAGAGAGAGAGAGAGAGAGAGAGAGAGAGAGAGAGAGAGAGAGAGAGA
>JAQQZY010000028.1:17618990-17631623 GCA_030068375.1 Ostorhinchus rueppellii | reverse complement strand
GTTCTCAAGTTATTGACCTTAGAACACAGGGTGGTTTCGCCCAAAATGCCTGAACACTAAATACTTCCTCAAAGTTGTGCCAGGTCGTTTCCTAGCAACCCCCAATAAAATCCAATTGACGCCAAAACACGTCATTGGCAGTGAATGAGTTAAAAATTACTGTTGTCTTGCAGAATACTATTTGGTAACAAAACCCAATAAATACCACACTGTTTTTGGACTGTATTATTGTTTAAAAATAGCATTCTGCAAGAAAATCTTTTCAATTTTCTCTGATTAAGTTATAGGAAGTTACATCACTGATTTGGTCGTTACTGAGTAAACATCTGTCTGTCTGTGCACATCTGTGGGTTTTTGTAGCTTGTCTAAGTGGATATTTTAGGAAACATTAGGCAGAAGCAGGAATGTCTTATGTCTGTCTAAGCAGTGATCCGCCGTGGTTGGTTCTCTGCCCTGCATTTAGAACCCACTTAATTAGATCACGAGTCAAACAAGCGCGCATCTACAAGTGAACGTCTACGTGATCAATGGCGTGGTCTCTCCTCCAGCTTTACATGTGTCCTAACTGACTTTTTAGGTAACTGGTGTGGTCAAAATGTCAATGAGGGTCATTAGTGATTACCGCTGATGCTCATGGGGCCAATTGGTCGTCAGCCAGTCTGGGTTTTCACGGAGCCTAAGGCATTAAAGCGCTCTTCCTCTTCTCCCAATATGGAAGTGGTGCCTGGGAAACATTTCCTTTAGCCTTGGCCTCAGACTAATGCCCTCCTGAGACATGTGCATAGCTGGTTCTTACAAGTCCAAGTCATGACAGGCTGGGTTTCCCCAAAGTTGGTGAGGCAGTTCGCTCACGTCTGCTTCTGTCTTCTCTCAAGCCTGACCTGATTCTCACATGAAAACTGGAACTCTTACATTCTGTTTAGTCATGCCGGAGTGTGCTTTCAAGTGGCAATCTGCAGGAATCTTGTTTTTTTTTCTTCTTCTGCTGACATCTTTGGTACTAATCGCTCAAGCTGTGGTGTTAGTTTTTCTTTTTTGTGCACTGTACTTCCCAGAGATCACTTGTCATTCCAGCCACGTGTTCTTCCTCAGTGACGTTTTTATCCTCGCATTCACTTTCCACGAAGTTTCTTTTGAGTTTCTTTGTCTTACACCTTCACGTTTCCTCCTTCCGTCTCCCTCCCTCTGTCTATTTATTCCAAAACAAAGTGGTATTGCTGCTGCTGGGAACATGAAACACCTCACTTGCTGTGCAGTGGAGGATTTTTTCCTGCAACAGACCTGGCTGACACCGGGTGTTCTCCACGACAAAAACGAAAGCTTTCATGAACTAGATACAGTTTTGAGCACTATTGTGCCGCGCAGTCAGCGTTAGCAAGTAGAAAAACACTTATTTATCTGAAGATGTCACCTATTATTTCCATAAGAGACTCAAGAATAACACCACTTGAGATTCAAAGCTCATTTTTTTGACTGAATTCTTCACTTAAGTCGTTTTTTTTTTCTCACGTCAAAGCTGTCATATGTTTTCACATTCAGAGGTGTGATTGTGTTTGAGATGAGAGACGATAACAAGACTCCATAAAAGTGCGTAACATCGTCACAGTCTGGATGGTTCTCTGTTTGCACATGCTGATTTCCCAGCATTCCTGGTGTCTTTATGCTCTCCAGACCCCACAGCGGTCCAGTGGGGCTTCCAGAGGCCTGAAAAAACACACCGAGTTCACTGGGCTGTCAGTTATTTTACACGTTACGCTTGATTAATCTGTGGTCAAGAACGGGAGACATACAACCGCAGCGTAGACCAGGAATAAAAAAAAAAACACACCTCTGACATACATCTCATTGATTTGCTCTCAAAAACTCAGAATTGGGAGAAGTATAGAAAGTCTTTACTCAAATAGAAGCACAGATATTTAGTAAAAAAAAAAAAAAACAACAAAAAACAGATCAATGAAAGTAGAAGCACTGATTCTTTACTCAAGTAAAAATTAAACTGTATAAGTATAGTTCAAAGTAGGACTGGCTTTCATTATGGTATAAAACCCCAAATAAACAGCTACAACAATGTGGAAAATGTAAATTAATAAACAGTGCATGTTATGAGACGTTGGACTCCATATCTTCGTCACATTTATACTTTCATACCTCATCAGTGACTGAAATCTTTGGTGCATATTCACCGCCTGACTGTCTGAGCTTTGTTTTCTTCTCACTATAAGTCTATACTGCGCATTATTTACTTTATCTTGGATTAGTTTTCTTACTCTGTTTATCTTTAGCCTCATACTTTTATTTTCATATAGACCAGGTGACGTGCTGAGCCATTTGTTGTTATAAAAATGCAATAAAATTGAATAGAAAATAATTGCCTGCCCCCCCAAAAAGAAAAAACAAAACAATGATGCATACTTAAACTAGAAAAGCACTCAGAGAGCACAGACCTCCGCTAAGGTACTGTTTGTACTTTTTTTTTTTAGGTAGTGTTTATATTTTTTAGGTAGTGTTTATACTTTTTTTTTCTAGGTAGTGTTTGTACTTTTTCTTTTTTTTTAGGTAGTGTTTGTACTTTTTTTTTTTCTAGGTAGTGTTTGTACTTTTATTTTTTTTAGGTAGTGTTTGTACTTTCCTCCACTAGTTGGCGCTGAATGACCTCATCTGCAAATCTGTGCTGTCATGCCCTATCTCACAATGATAAAAAATCCTTTAAAAACAAAACTCCTGGATCCAGACGGTGATCCACATCGCCTCCAAAATGTAATCATGTCTTCCTTGACCCAGAGCGGACATATCCTGAAAAATTCATCAAAATTCATCCATAACTTTTTGAGTTATGTTGCTAAAAACCAAACAAACCCATAATGCATACTTAAATCAAGATTGAAGACATTTATTGCCATTTGTGCATAACACATCGGCATTTTTGTGCGGTCACTCCCAGGATCAGATAAAACAAAAACACAAGACAACCATAAAATTATATAAAATATAAAAAAACCTATGCACATACAGATAATATATAACATAAAACCTTTTATAAAAACCCTATGAGAACACTCATAAGGTTCACAGACACTTTGAATACAACATACTTCCCATTTCGTCTGGTCATTTCTATTAAAAATACACATCTAGAACACTTCTTATTTCTCATATTTTAACATGATAATAATTATATTTTTCTTTATAAACATTAAAAAATGTTAAGCTTTCAGTTAAAACTCTTTCCATGTTTTGTTGTTTTACTTAATTTTAGTGGTGTAGAAACGTACTGAATGCTCTGCCTCTAGGTTTACGACACATTCTGCTGTGAGTTTAGTCTTTGCCATGTTTAATGCCTCAAAGTAGACTTTCAAACAACAATCATTCAGCTCCAATAGGCAGCCACACAACCACTCTGCTGTTATGATGCTGGACAAGACAAATAAAAAAAAAAAAACAAAAAAAAAAAAACAACAACAACAAGAATCATCTTTTCTTTAGTTTTCTTTCTTTTTTTTTTTTTTTTTTACAGTCAGATTGTTGTCCGATTGTAAATAAATGCTGAATTACAAAATCAAGAAGCATATGTAGCTTTGGTTTTGTACATTATTTTTATACTGTTGCATCTTTTACAAACAATGGCTTTTTTGGCCTTTTTGTTGCATAAGAGCAGAGACCACCAGGTACCATCAGACACTATTTATTATAGTAATTTTGTCAAGATAAAGCAATACTAAACGTGGTATAAAATCCTATAGATTGCAGATCTATGTAGAATGTCAGTGCATCAGTCCATACATAAGTATTTATGTCACAATGTAAGAGAAGTTTTAACTTACAGTGGGAAGTGTCAACCTCCACCATTATCGTGTCACTCAGAGTTACACTTATGCTGAAGATGTTGCCATGACAACCACATTGAAGATGCAGTATACTCTATACCTCCAGGTGAAATGCAACACATCAGTGGCCAAACCGAGTTTAGCAGAAACCAGCAGGAAAAAAGGCCTTGGTTTCTTCAACTTTACTTTGACTGGACACAAACAATGATTTTGTAACGATAATTATTGTGATTAAGTAACATGGAAATATTCACTGAGAGCATTTCTCACCTGTTTGTTTTGGTCTAGTTTGAGGCCTTTTTGAGCCAATGTTTCTGTGCAAATCTGACTGAACATGGCACCATATTAATATAATATAAAGACTATAAAACAATTATAACTTAAATAAAATGTTAACTCGGTAAAATGTAAATGTTTTTAATCAGGTTCCAGCCTGTCTTACTTGTCTTTTACACGTTTTAGATTATTTTTCTTCTTTGAAATGCATTCGATTCTAATTGTCTTAAGAATTAACAGAGCAGAAGGTAGATATTTGTGATGAAATGGGGAATGAAAGTCAAATAAATTCCAAAAAATAAACACTGAAAACTCAGAAGTACAGTAATGAAGTATTCCTTCTTTTCTAGACATTAGGAAATGATTAAACATTTAATTACGTGTTTCATTTCTTCTCGAGGTTTCTCATTATTTTTCAGTCGGTTAGAAAGGTGGCTGCACTTTTACTTGCAGATGGTAAATATAGCTTTGTTTATTTTTATCGTCATCCTGAAGGGAGGATGACGGAAGCCTTTTAACTGCTCTTCACAAGCCTGAATGTATGCACTGAGTCTAAGCCCTGCAACTTGTTCCTACTTTTCCAACTTGCTCTGGGCAATAACTGCCTGACTGAAGCATGGTTTGTTGATACATCGCAGACGGGAAGGCACTCCCAATGCATACATGACAAGTAAACAGAAGATTAGTGACATATAGTTAATGACATACAGTCCCTGGAGTCACCTAAGACATTATGGAGATGTTATTTTAACAGCCTGTTTGGACACCTTACCTACTTTATTTGTATTATAGATTAATTATAATTAATGGTGTTGTTTTATCCACCCAAAGACGCCTTAAGCATACGATAAGGTATATACAGTTGGGGAAAAAATTATTAGACCATTAGACCATCAAAGTCACCAAAAACAACAGTTATGTGTGTATCTTGTGACTAAAACAGACAGAGAAGAAAACATGGAATGAATAAAAGCACTGCTTTTGTCAGTACAATGCCATAGATATTGTAGTGACTTGAACAAAAAAAAAAAAAAAAAGAGTCGCTGAGAGGCTGAAGACGGGGCTTACTATTGTGTGACGCGCTGAACGGAAAAAATCACTGCTATTCAAAGAAATAAGCACAAGTTTTTATGAATGCAAAAGAATATAATCAACTTCTGAGAAGGTACACAAACTAATAATTAAACTTATCACAGTGGTCAAAGAAAATAGCGGTCAACAAAAAATACAGCTCACCCTCTCTCTCTTTCTTTCAACACCTGCACAGGTGAGTCGGCACCGATATATTAATGTCCCCGCCCATATTACTTATGACAACAGAAACACCAAACAATAAACAACACCCCAAACAATATCAAACTCCAAATGACCTTGTCAGTAGCACTATTGATATCTGGTTGGTGGGTCTTATTTGCTTTACTTGTTTTGTTTTAATTTCTTTGTCTAAATCAGGGGTGCCCAACCCTGGTCCTCATGGGCTACTATCCTGCATGTTTTAGACGTGTCCCTGTTCCAACACACCTGATTCAAATGATGAGCCTATCATCAAGCTCTGCAGAAGCCTGATAACGACCGTCAGGTGTGCTGGAAAATGGAAACATCTGAAACATGCAGGATAGTAGCTCACGAGGACCAGGGTTGGGCACCCCTGGTCTACATGTTCAAAAAAAACAAAACAAAAAACAAATGTTTAAACTATCATACCCCAATAAATACACGTAACTTCCTTCATGGCTCCTACAGATATTGATGTAAGAACTAAAGTGATTTTGGTTATTATCAAGAAAACATGTTAAATGGATAGATATCAGCTCTGAAATTAAACTATTATGAGCCATTTTTGTTGTCATCATTATATTTGTCTACACAAATGTACCTTTAGTTGTACCAGGCATTAAAATGAATGAGAAACTGAAGAAAACAAGGGTGGTCTAATCATTTTTTCTGCGACTGAATAAATGACATGGCTGAGAAGAGATGAAGATGAAGAGAGAAATAATCAATAATCAAATAATGAATCATGAGTTAAATTACTGGTCGAGTATTCCAGAGAACGTTGTTTTTTCAGAGGATGAGAAAAGATGCGTGAAAAGACACTTGGCAGAATTAATAAGAGTCTACTTTTCTAAGTGCACTGAGTTCATTTTGTAATAATGCTGTTTGACCTGTGGCTGCCATGGAGAATTTTTGCAAAGGTTGCCGTTTCACTTTTGTGCAGGTCTCCAATCTATACGTGCACTGCTGATGGTAATGCTCTGTCTCCAGGGATTTATATGCCGGAGCAAAACTTTGAAGAATGTATATGTATTTCTGGAGCTTCACATCTGTTATCCCTCTGGTGTCATGTTCAGGATGAGCCTATCTGCCAGGCTGCACCTTGTACCCTCATGGATTACAGTGAATAGAACCCATAAAGACATTTTATACATTCAAATACTGCTGGAAGTTAGGCAGGAGATGTGGCACCGTACAGTAAAATGTTACCACTTCTGAAAAGAACATGATTCTAAAGCTGTGGAAGGGTGTTGCATGGAGTATTGATGTTCTAAACTGTCAACAGCAGGGGGAGGTCAGGAGCCAGAACACACTTCGGACTACTTCGCAACTAATGATAATTTAATAATCGATTCATCTGTAGATTATTTGAATAATTAATCGATTCATCAGATAAACACAAAAGACTCAATTCTCAAAGATCATATTCAACCCAAAGCGTTATAGGATGCAGACAAGTCACTGATGATTACATTCCTGCAATGCCTTTGGGTACAGTTAGCGAGCACTAGCCCGCTACCTCGACATGTTATGGCTAGAGACTTGCACGCTCCGGTTGGTAACATTAGTCTGGTCGCCTGAAAAACAGAGATGAATGAAAACATTATAATTATGACAATAGTGTCTAGCTAGCAGGCTAAAATAATTACAGCACGTAGGCTATCTTAAGCTAGGTTTATGTTCCTGTTGGCCACAGCAGCTCCGTTTTCCCAAAGCCTAGTGTGTCATGGGATTTTAGCTACTTTTTTCTCCATATTCAAGTTTTGTTACATAAATGGCACACTACCTTTCTGGCAAATGGCTCTACCGTGACCACTAGGAACATAATGTGAACCTAGCTTTGCAAATCTGGCCCGGTATCCAAAGCCTCAGCCATGCTGCTCTGTTACGCTACCCATGAGCAGGTAGGCCTTAATACTAACGTGTTCAAGACCCAACAAATCAACTACTGAATTTGTTGCCAACTCTAAAGAATCTGTTTGGATTGATTTAATCAATTTGTTGTTGCAGCATTACTTTGGACTAAACCAAAACCACCAACTATAAAGTACAAAGCTCATTGTTTACACACATCTGTACAGTGGTATCAACAAGTTTTCTTCTTTGAACTAAAACTCATTCAATCAAAATAAAACTGTGGCAAATGATCTGCATGTGCTGCATCAGCTGATAGTTTACATTATAGCTTTATTTTCTAAGCTCTGTTTTTAGACAGAAAACAGCCACAATAAAACCACAAATAACCTTAGTTTTCTATATGATTTGTATTTTCAATAGCTGAACTAAAGATCTGTTTGGAATCGTCCAAATAAGGTCAGAACTGTTACAGTTTCATCTGAACCGTGAATCAACAGACAGCAACTTAAGATAACTACAAAAGCACTCAGAGTGCAGACCTCCGCCAAGGTAGTGTTTGATCTTCACCAAAATCTAATCGATTGGTCCTTGTATCATTCCCAAGCTATCCTGAAAATTTCATCGAAATCCGTCCATAACTTTTTGAGTTATTTTGTACACAGACAGACAGACAAACAGATAAACGCTGGCAAAAACATAACCTCCTTGGCGGAGGTAATAACATCAAATAATGATGTTATACCTTAATAAGCCTCAAAATCAAACTCAACTATGTAGAAGAAACAAAAGTTGTTTCTAAACAGTTCTCATGCTCAGTTCAGTTTGACATTAGTTTATTTTAATTCATTTGAATTCAACACACTATTTGAAAATGTGTTGAGCATGAAACTGTCACAGACTTACAAACATATACAGTCCGGGTCAACACACACAAAACCAAAGAAAACACACCTTAGTGTCCTTAGTGTGGTCAGTGTAGAAGACCCATAGAGTGACTCAATACTCCCTCTAGTGGTCACACACATTCACAGTGACACATTGATAAGTTCAGTTCATATCTGCAACAATACATCCACATCATTTTTCATCATTCCATCACCATCATTTTTGAACATTTTTAAGGAAACATGTTGGTCCTTCAAAGAGTTTAAAAACAGCTGGTGTTTGAAAAACAATATTTGCATATTCAGAAAGTTTTAATGAGGGAGTTAAAAAAAACAGCTGCTATTTTGACTATTTTGCATTAGCCTGTGACGGTGAATAAACTCACTCTGTATTTCTGATGTACATTAAACTGACTTCCTAAACATAACATCAGAAAAATTTTGATAGTTTTCAGTTACTTTTTTTTTTTAGATTTCACAGTAGAAATACTACATATCGCTCATATTTAAAACTCCCTTTATTGAAGTCGACTTCAAGAAACTCACTCCGAATGCAAGCAAGGAGAAATACATTTTAAAAATACATAATTATGCCATCAAGCAGCAACATATGCATGCATTCCACACTTCTCTTAGCAGTATGGCTGCATCTAAAGTAAGGTAGCACCCTAAACAGTCTTGATTTGGTCTGTGTTCACACCTGCCCAAACAAATCGCACTGAGGCGGAAAACACACTATGGTTCTCCTCAAACGGACTTAAAGGTGGGGTCTGAGATGTTTTCCTGGAACATTGTTTACTATACTGCTAAAAATCTCCTTCACACCCTGATTGAACACGATTAATTAAATGGTGTGACACAGAAATTAAAAGTGTTAGTCACCTGTGGGACTGACGGGACTGAAAAAACAACCAATCATTTTGAGCGCCCACTCGAAATGATTGAACGCTGATATTTCTATCAAAATCAACTGCCATTTGTCCCTGCCCCCGGCGTTGCATATTCTGGAGTCTGGAGGCGTGGCTTCAGGGGGGAGTCTGAAAAAAGGGGTTGGGACTTTTGAATTGTTTCTTTTCAAAATGTAGCCTGCTTGAGCTGTTTTTCTAACATCTCAGACCCCACCTTTAAGGTGTGAAAGCGCCCACAGCTAAACGTGTACCTCAAGTGAAATGATTTTGGCATAGAAGAACAAATCCTTTCTTTGTTTCGGACTTTCTCCTCTTCTTGAGTTAAGTGCTACACTTCACTGGACTCTGTCTCTCTGAGTGGGTTTGTGTGACATTTAGTAAACTCTGGAGAAAAGCCGTCAGTCCTTTCTGGGCTGGAAGTCTTGGTGTTTTGAGCATATAAGCAGCTGCGCTCCTTCCCTGGAGCTCAGGATTTTGTGAATCATAACCTTAGACTGTAACACAAGGGGTCAACCAGTTGGAGAAGAAAGCAGCGTTCCATAAGAGAAGATAAAGAAGAATCGATGAAAGCACACGGGAGGATAATAACATAATGTATCTGGGGGTTGCGCTGTTAAAGTTGAAAGTTATATTTTTCTCATATTTATCCTCTTCTTTTCCTTTTTACCTGTTCAGTGGTCTTCATCTCTGGTAGCCCATTAGTCAAGGCGGCTGCTGTTGAGGTCACTGACTGTCAGGGGCTGTGTTAAGCAGGGGGGTGGGCATGAAAGTGCCGCATGAAAGCCAGCCAAGTCGAGTTGACGGGAACACACAGGCTGTAATTACCACACAGAATATCTCCTTTCCTCTGAGACTCACTGAAGCACACACACATACACACACCTATACCCGCGCTCACAAAAGTCAGAAGCAGAAGCAACGAGTCGCGATCTGTTTCTGTGGTAATACAAAATGTCTTGAGTAGCCCACATGTCCACCCATCCATAAACAATAAAACAAGCACTTCTGGGAGGCCCTGAAGGATACACCATCTCAGTTCTTATGATCCATCTCTGTTGAAGAAGCCTGCATACTATATGTGACCACAGATACAGCTATGAGCCACCGACACACATTTCTTCAGAGCATCTCAGCCCCCGTGGACTGTCAGCTTAACTCTGAGTACCAGGCAAAAGTGTATAATCTGCTTAAAGAGCATGTCCACTGCTGAACAGCGCTGTGCCGCAGATAGGCCGTATGTGCCTTTTAATATGCTATTGGAATAATCAAAGTGCTACATTATGGGGGATTGAACATTAACTGGAAAGCATTAAAAGAATATTTCGGCACAATGCAAAGAAAAGGAGCGATTTAAGCCTTTGACGAGCACATTTTGACACTGATTACAAGCTCTGTTTTAAGCCGCGCCATGTCTTTCTCTGATAACAAAAGGGGAATGGAGCTATTACTGTAATGACTGACAAAGAATAATGGGATAAAAGCGAGATTTTAACTGTTGTGTTGGCAAGAATAAATTGGAAAGGAAACACAAAGGAGCAGAAAATGACAATTAATTATGCGCAGTGTGGAGATTTTAACACATCTTTGTCACCTTTTTCATTTAGTTTAATCGTAATTCAGATGTTAAATTAGTCCGCAACACTTTAAAGCATAATAAAGTACAAATATGTCACGCAGTAAAGTCTGAACTAGACAGTTAAAAACATTACTTTTGGCAGAAAAGACACAGCGGTTAAATAAAACACGCTCAAATCCAGGATCTTTATATACGTGCATTATCATTTCATGAAGCCTACGTTGAAAACTTCAGAAATGTTTTAGATTAATGTTTAAAACCCCAATAAAATGCATGAAATGAGATTTATTTTTGGATGGATTTGTAATGCAGGACGTCTCAGTAATGTAATGAGTTATTGATTTTAATATTGGAAGATTATTGGGCTGTAGGTTGAGTGATTGGCTTTAAAGAAAAAGACAAGATGAAAAAGATGAATATTCTGCAGCTGTGCTTAAAAATGGACATTTAATTATCAGCTTTAAAATGGAAGAGGAGTTCTGTTAAGTTTTCGGGGGATACCACTGAAATTATCTGCCTCAGATTAAATAAGTTAAAGAAAAGACAAAAGTGCTCATTAGTGCAGGTTTCCAATATAGATGACAAAATATGATTACACATATATTGGTTTATGTATATTTATAAAACAGATGTATAAATCTTCCACTAAACAGAGCCTGAAAAGGGAATGTACTGTCATGTAGAGACACTGTTTTTCCTCTAACACTAACATCCCTTTTCAGTAAAACCCATTCTCTCATTAATTCTCACATTTTGACCCAAAACTGTATCTTAGAAGCTCAAGCCAAGCAACATTTTTGACTTTATTTTTCTTTATCAGTGACTCAAACTTGGTAAAGGTTCACTACTTTTACTCTGGAGGTGGTTTACTTGTAGACCAGTGTAGTTCCAGTCCAAAATAAACCGACAGAAGCCAAAAGTAAAAATAAAACGAGATTAAAAAATACTTTAAAAAAAAAAACTGATGCCATGGAGCTTCAGTTGAAATAAACAAAAAAAAAAAAATTAATTGGGAAAAAAAAAAATCAGTACTTATCCGATATTAGTAAATTAGATGTCTTTTCCTCAGTGGCAGTTGTGTTATAATAAAAGCTTTTTCCATTTACTTGTGGGATTTAATCTGTGTTCATTCAAAGATAATGGGATAAATGGGTTAAAGGCTTTAGAATAGCAACTATTCTTATATGGTGACAAAGTTTTCTAGTTTTCTGTATGATTTTTTTTTATAAAATATGACCTGATTTGGATCTAAGTTACACGTACAACCGTATAAACATAACATTAGTGACATATAGTTCATGACATATAGTCCCTGGAGTCACCTAAGACATTATGGAGACGTTTTTTAATAGTCTGTTTGTACATCTTATCTAATTTATTTGTATTATAGATGAATTGTAAGTGACATATGTGTTGTTTTATCTACCCAAATATTCATTAAGCTCATAGTAACGTACGTACAGTCGCGGAAAAAAATTATTAGACCATCAAAAATCCTCAAAAATATGGTTATTCAATCAAGTTCTAACTCCTGTGTGTATCACGTGACTAAAACAGACAGAAAAGAAAACATTCAATGTCTAAAAGGACTGTTTTTGTCAGTACAATGCCATAGATATTGATGTAAAAACTGAAATGATTTTGGTTTTTATCAAGAAAACATGGAAAATGGATAGATATCAGCTCTGAAATTAAACTATTATGAGATATTTTTGTTGTTTTCATTCTATTTGTCCAAACTAATATACATTTAGTTGTACCAGGCATTAAAATGAAGAAGAAATGGAAGAAAACAAGGGTGGTCTAATCATTTTTTCCATGACTGTATAAATGACATGGCTGAGAAGAGATGAAGATGAAGAGAGAAATAATCAGTCAAATAATGAATCGTGAGTTAAATTATTGGTCGTATGAGATTGAGGAAAGATGCTGATTTGCATCTAAGGCTACGTTCACACTGCAGCCAAATGTGACCCAAATCTGACTTTTTGCCGCTATTTGACCTGTATCTGACCTTTTAAAGACAGTCTGAA
>JAQQZY010000028.1:17587489-17599876 GCA_030068375.1 Ostorhinchus rueppellii | reverse complement strand
TTATTGTTATATGAGGAATTATTTTAATCCCTCACACATTGGGAGGGCGGCGCCCGTGCGCCCTTAATAAACGGGCCGCCACTGGTAATGACTCCACTTGCCATTTCTCACATTAACACGTGCGTTAGCTAACTTGCAAATTTTTGTTTTGGTTTAGTTGTGAAGACATACGAGTTGTAGAGGAGAGACTGAATGTGTATTTTCCATCAAGTATGCACTGTATTTGTTTTATGTTCATTTTGAATTGACAAAGAAAGGATCAGTTTAGCCGTGCTATCTACCTGCTGTGAGGACATACAAATTATCGAAGAGAGACTGACTGTGTGTTTTCTATCAGGAATAAACCAGTAAGCTAATGAAGTGGTACGGACTTTGTCGTCTAATATAACGCATCTTTAATACAACTCAAGAGGACAACCGCTACACATGCACATAAAGCCAAGCATCGAGGACTAAAACATGAACATCCAACATGCTACTTTATGAGTTTGTCTTTTGACCAAACACAGACCTAACAACAAAAATACATAGTTTTGGATCCATTACCATCCCAATTCCAACTGATTTCTTAGTCTTGACTTGAACAAAAGGCCAGAGTTGGAAATGTCAGTGGAATAAAGTCAGTGGCCCTACATGGGGTAGACTGAATTGGATTCTAGCTGTGGTGCCGTAAAAGATTTTTTTTTCCTCCTTCACATAATAAAACAGAGTGGTACTCTGGGTCAGACTCACTCCACCTCCTCTCGAAGGGTGTCTTGGCAGCAGCTTCTGTTTATCTGTGTTTGTGTAGAACCCTGATTGAGGAGCAGCCACAACAGGTCAGGACAACACAGACCAGACCCTCAGAAATGTAAAGCCTGTTCAACCTCTTGCAGGATAGAGCGCCAAACCACTTCTTCTCTCCTTTTAGTCACCTCTAATCATCAATGCACTGGAGTCATTAGCCTGCACATTCCCTCCGTTCTGCTGCTCTCGTCCTCCTTACCTCCTTTCAGGGCCTCACAATGAAGACATTTGCATCAATCCAGGTTGCTACGATACTCAGCCACCCCAACGTGAAATGTTTTGCCTTTCCTTTGAAGGTGCTTTTCAAGAGGAAAACAGCTGCGGGAAAAGAAAAAGACGCAGTGTAAGGAGTACGAAATGTGTTTCTAAGGTTGGGTTAACTGAAGTCACACTAACTGTTTTGTTTATTTGGTAACATTTGAGGACGTATTGAGCCTTATACATTTATTTGAGCGCATGGATGTTTTTCATAGTGTCTATACGGCCTAATGAGGCTGTTAGTTGGTGTTGACTCCCTGCCATATGTGCATGAACACATCAGAGAGCCTCCAGGCAAAGACTATTCTTTTCCCCTTACTCATAATGGTGTGCTTTTTAGCTGTGTCTGCAATGAGCATGCTACAAATAGAGAAAGAAAAAGATAAATCCTGCTGTGATGGTGCATATTATTGCACTGAAGACTGGAAGGCTTTGTTAGATGCTCAGATGCACTAAAATTTTAAGGTTTCCTGAAGAAATACCTTCATCAACTGCACTATTTCTGCTTTATTATTTAGTTTCTTTCCATTGTTTGCTTTCAGAAAGTCAAAAATCTTGCATGAGCAGGCAGAGCTGTCATGTTGTGGACAGACTGTCCCTATGGGCATTCGCCTTATTACTATACATTATTGCTCCCCTAAGTTGCTGTCCGCCTCAGCCTCCTTTGGGATATTTCTGGCCTTTGATGAAGCTCGATTGACGGCTGGCATCGCCTGCTTTCCTCCCACCTCTGTCACCTCTGCTCATGGTGCTGCAGTGTGGCTTAACGCTAATTAGCCTGTGGAAATAAAGACAGAAATCCACTTCCACCATGAAGAATCACTGCTGCTAGATCAGGCTAATGCTAAGGTTTTATGAAAGGTGTTTTATATGTGTCCTTGGCACGGTGGGCAGGGTCCAGCTCCCTGCCGGGCATGATGGTTTTTAGTGGTTCCTGTCAGGCTATGCTACACCTCCCTCACCCTCCTGCCCCATCCATCTCTTACTGACTCTTTCTGAAATTCAATTGACCTTTTGTTCCACCTCACAGTGAATGGGCACAGGCCAGCTCCACCAATAGCCAGCCCAGAGCTCTCATACCTTTTTTATTTGATCTGTCCTGCCGAGTCCAGTGCTTTCATTACCTACCCAAACACCCAATGCACACCCCCCTCTCTACTCCTCTGCTGCTACATCCTCTTTTATCTCTGGTCGCGTCTCTTTGCTGGCGGCAGGCAAGCGGATTTCAGGTCGTGGTGGTGATATATTTCACAATCAGGAGAAACTTCACCCCCCATCTTCCTGCTCCTGCTCCTCCTCCTCCTCGTGTACTTGATTGTTATGGTGATTGGCTTTTATTTGTGCCTGCTCGGCTTGTTTTAAACACAACACTATTTCTCCTTTTCACTCCCACAGAGGACTTTTTTCTGACTTTGTGAAAGTGCTGAGCTGGCTACACTGTCGCTCAGGGCAGAAGAGCTCAGGAATGTTTTGCCGTGACAAGGTCTGTTGTGACCGTGACCTGCCAATCACTCTGATCTTCAGGATTGACAAATTGATCTTAGCGGCCTCATTCCAGCTTCTAATTACATTTTAAGTCCAACAAGCATCGTTGTCTTAACGTTCCTTCATCTGACATCTCTTCCCCTTCATCAGAATTCTGCTGTAATTCCCTGGTTGCTTCTCTCATCATCACATGCTTCTGTACCTTACCCTCGCCTCAGTGTCAAAGTCATTAAATCTTTTCTGTCCCCTCTCCACCCCCACATGCTCTGTCTCTTTCTTCTTCAGCTATAACCTCAGTACAGGTCTGCTGCACTGCGATACATACTAAAGACCAACTTCAGCAGCTACAGCACCTCATGTGTGACCACTGCCAATCAGAGCTCGCCGTTGTACAATGTGTGCTTTGCTGACTGTTGGACTTAGTATCCATGCAAGTGAGCCAGTGTTGAGGGATGTAAGTTTATGAGTGTGTGATATTCTGCTCTCTCAGCTGCACAAACAGTGTTGAACTTGCATTAAAACAGTTGTATTTAGTGTTTTTACTGTCAAATATTTTAAAAAAATTATCACCAAAAATTATCATTAGTGTTTAGAATGAAGAGCTATGGCACGGACTGGAGAGAAATGAACTTATTATTATATTTATTTTAATGAATGGTCCAATGAAGATTTATATCACCACTAGAGGGAGTAGTGAGTCAGAAAAACTGTAACCTTTTGACCAAAGCATCAGAAAGTGACAAAATGGGACGACAACCACCAAGAAACAACATTTAGAGTCAAAGAAAGTGATCAAAGCTAGCTTGTTTTCAAAACTTCAGCCAAATACAAATTATGTATGTATTTGTTTAACTTTTGTATTTTGAACCTTGCACATTAAAGTTATTACCTGGCCAGTATTTCATGGTATTTGTTTTTAGGAGAACTAATAATGTGTTTGAGAAAAAAATTTACCAATAAGAAATGACCGGTAATCAGTATTGGTAATTGGTATTGAATATTTTATGCAAAAAGTAATTGGTATCGTATCAAATCTTAAAAGTGTGTAATCACCCATCACTACTGGACACAGCTCTAAACTGAGGCTGAAATGGCAGCGTAGTGCACATATTTATAACACAAGCTGCAGAGAATGCAGGTGATTTGTGGTTTTACTGAAACTATTTTCTGTCAAAAAACAGAGCGAAGCTAACGACTGTAATGTAAACTATCAGCTGATACGCCAGTGAACGGTGAAGAAATCCGATTATGCTACACAACAATAACACTTTTTTTTTTAAAGACAAACGATGCAATCAGATGAAAATAAAGCAAAGTATAACAAGAAACAACCTGTAATCTCCGACTTTGGGATTTAGTTCTTGGTTTTTACACATAAAACACAAAGCAAAACAATGAAAAAGTGCAATGTGAGTACTGGTTCAAGATGATAAGATCATTATTTCTGATTTTAAAATGTCAATGACAAATACACCATGTAAATGAATGTTTTGTCCAGACCACTGATATTTTGTAAAAGCAATGTTTTTGTCTATGTTTAGGTCTATTGCAAACACGTTTCCAGCATTTTAAGTCTGATTTTTTTTTTTTTTTTTTTTTAACAAAAGTTTTCCAAAATGAAGATATTTAAAATTCCATGTTTGTATCCATGTGGACTGGGAGAATGATGGCGTCACACTTCATTTTGCTCATATCTATTACTGCTTTGCTCAATGAACCTGCACTTAAAACATCAAATCCGGGTGTATAAACGAGACCTGCAGTAGATCAAGGTCAAAATAGATACCTTTGGGAAACAGACTGGACCAGCATTATGGGTAAATTCACTCTGCATCTGCTACACCCAGTATTATTCATGATTTACACAGATTAGACAACACTAACGATGGTTTGTCCAAGCATTCATTGTTTAAATGGTCTTTTGCATCTTTTGCAGGTAACACACTGTGAATGGGTACCTCATACAACCCCACTTTAAAACAATCTAAAAAAAAAAAAAAAAAAAAAAAAACCCATATAAGTGGAGGACAAGGATGGTTATTAGTCATCTAGTAGAATTTGTAACTATTAGCAGTACTCCAGAGCTGAGGAGAAGGCATTATTTGCACTTTCACCCATGGAACAGTGCCAGACTGCACAGTACTGGGGTGGTCACAGCCAAACTTACAGGTCATGTGACACGTGAAGGTTCGGGACTTCCATATATTATTTTTATTAGTGCTGCCACTTAGATTTGCTGCTGGTTTTTCCCCGTGACCAGTAAAGCGTGTGATATTATTCCGAAGCAGAGCCAAGCAGGTAGTGCGTGACAAAATGAGTGTGACTGCAGAAAGTGTACAGAATATCTTTATGGTGAGTAACTGTTGTTCAAATGGGGTTACATGTGTGTTCTAATAATAAAGCAAGAAGATGTTCACATCCTGGTGTCCAGTGGGATGAGTGCTAATGAAAAGCATCCAGGAGAGGAGGAAATGAATCCAAATGTGACTCAGAAATGCTATCAGTTCTAGAAAATTGCATTCCATCTATTATATACCTTCATAGAGGAACTAAACATGGGCAGGTGGGTGGAAATGGTTCATTGCACTTGGTATAAATTATATTAAAAGATGAAAACTTCTAACCAAAGCTAGTGTTTAAAATTTTACAAGAATTCATCCTATTTAATAGAGGATGTAATCACAGTTTGATAAGAAAATCAAGAGTTTGACTGCTTGGAGGCACAAAAGACATCAACTTTTAATATGTAGCTGTGATGCAGTGATGGGGGGCCTGCTGCATCCTCTTCACTGGGGAGGGAACAGGTCAACAAAGTGAACGATCAGGGCTTTCAGGGGTTTGTGGATCTATTGTCAGGGTCTCATTCCATCATTAACAAAGAGCGCACAGAGATGCTGAAACAGGCTGTTTGTGCAGACTCTATTTACCCTGCCATACAAAGGTGTGCAGCGTTTCACCAGACTCTCTATTGTGTTATGTCTGGTATGAGGCTTAGTAACAGCAGGTACAAAATAATCTATAATTATTACAATAATTTTGTGTGATTTCAATGGATTAAGTGGAATATGGGTAAACAGATGATGAAATATCCATGGTGTTTGTCTTCTCCCAATGTAGCACACCTGTTTAGACAATTGTAATGTCTAAAAGTGTTATCATGACATTGAATTTCTGCAGCCAGGGTGCAGTTACTGTTAAAATTTAAGAGTTCAAGTCCGTGCTGCCTCCCGTGGGATCCAAAAGGGAGGGTGCCCACAGCCACAGCCATTTCCCAGAGAGCCCAGATATTTTTACAAGCCTCCTAATGAGAGCTGTGAGAGAGCAGGAGCCGTGTAACTGAACGGCTTGTGAAAGTACAGAGGCGCCACTCTGCCTTCAAATTTGATCAAGGTACAGAAATGAAAAGTGAGAGCGGAAAGAAACGTGTGAGTGCATGTGAATCTCTCAGTGTGAAAGAGAGAAAGGCAAGATGTTAAAACAAGGACCATTTGCAAGAGCGACAGAAAGAGGAACGAGTGGAGAGAATTAAGGGGTTCAACCTTTAGTTTGGCCTTTGTGCTGGCAGTCGCTGTCTTTTCATGATGATTATGGATTGTGTGCACAAGTCCTCCGGTCCTCAACCCACTATAATTCACTTTGGAGTGAGTGTGTATGTGGCTGTGAGTAACCCTCCATGCTTCCCTTGAAGCGCTGTGATAAAGGGAGGACACAGCTGTGTGCAGGAGCCCAAGAGACACTGATACTCAAATATGTGCATACAACTGTTAAGAACAAGACTCATTTGCATCTGCAGACTGCAAGCAGGTGCATTCAAGCTGCAGCATGTGCAAGTGTATACCATGATTCCTGCTTTAATGGTTTATCCATGTACTAAAGGTGCAGTCAGCACAGATTGGTGGTTACTGTTTCTTGAGAAAACTTCATTGTTGTGTCACTGTCACTGTCCCGGTCTGCCTGGCGACCTAACTTTTGGGAAAAAATACATGCGTTCCAATTTGGGTCATGAAGTGATTAACACATACAAGCCTGTGCATCTAATATTTGCATAAAGCGCTCAACATATTCTGTAAATTGTTTCTTTTTCTCAAGATGGCAAGAATACAAACAGTTTTTTTTGGTCTGGATATCAATCATTTTTCCACGACTTTTATTTTATTAAGTCATCTATTCAGTCATTAATTCATTAGTTGAGTATGATGTAGATTTTATGCTAATGTATATTTTTAGTCATAAATCAACCTTTTATTCTTGTTTACTGTAATTCATCAGGCTTGCTGTGTGTTCTATTTTTTGTTGGATCGTGAATGAGCCACGTTGAAGATGAGAGGTAGTAGAGATTTTAATTTCACCCTTAATAAAGTCAAGTGCAGAACTCCTGGGAAGTCCACTGCTTTTCCAGATTGACCACACGCACTTCAAATTTCTACCCAATCATACAATACAGTAATTGTTAAAAACGCCATGAAGAAAAAAAAGTTGTGGCCAGATGATGTGTCAGGAATAAGCTGCGAGAACTCCCAAACTAGGACTACAATAAAAATGGACATCATTCTTTTGTTGCAGAGAAACAAATTTCTCTGATTTTGAGTACAAAATAATCTTACATTATGTCACCCAAGCTTTTTCTCACCACCTGCTGCCCAGACCCACTGTGGATGTCTCTGTGGCCTTAAACAAGACCAGACTTGTAGTGGATTTCACTGTATTTAACACTTTCTCTTGTTGTCAAAGAATGAAGGTGAATGTACTGAAGAGACGGGCCTTTTTGGTGTTGGTGATGGAGGTCGGTGCTCCAAACATAATGCTCTTAACACAGCTCAGATATTGCTTTACTTGACAGTAGGGCTATGTGACAACAAATGCAATGATTTTCGTGCCCGTTTCCTTCAGTGTTACCAACTACCTTCAACTGAAAGTAGCTAAAGCCTGCTTGAAAAGTTAATTCTTTGCCTCCAGATTAGGAAATTGTGTGAAAAGATGCAAGTAGCCATTAGCGTCTTTCAACAAAGAACCCACATTAGTGCCTCTGTCCTCTCAGACAAAGGTAAAAGCGAAAGCACTGCATTTCCAACAGAGGGGATGAGTGACCGGTCATTACATCCGAGTCTATCTGACTGCAGATTAGTCGACTAAATACTGAACTTTCACTGATCAGAGTGACAGACACTTGTCTTGGTCTCAGACAAAGAAGGCTGAGGTTACTGTGTGGTTTTTGATTTGTTTCTTAACATGATCACTGTGGTTTGGGGACAAAATCTTTCTGGTGGAAAATGTCTTGCCAATTCGTGATTTAGCTTTCCACAGACTCTTTATTTCTTCATTCTGCTTCTCAAAGGCAGCAGAAATCATTTAACCCCATATACCACATTGATCTGGGATAATTGAAAAGCTTCCTGTATGCATCTAGTCTGGTCTTGGTCTCGACACAATCTCGCCCTGTCTTGGTCTCGACGTGTTCTTGCATCTCTAAATACACTCTCAGGGGCTACAACATTTTACATAGGGTGGGCAAGAGGGGCACGACATCATCGTAGGGTGGCATGTGGGAATCTACATATGTAAGTGGATTCAACAAAAGATCCTTATAAATACTTTAAACTATTGATTGTCATATCTTGCCCTGTTTCAACACATCATTCAAGTGTTCTTAAGATGTGGTGGAGTAGATGATAGTGGTCAATTAATTGCTTGTGTCAGAAGACAAACATTGTCCTGTTCTCAGTCATGGCTTAGGCTCCATCCCAATTCACCCCTTACCCCTACCCCTTGGCCCTTGCACTTGGATCTACCCCCCTTGAAACACCGCAGCAAGGAGTAGGGGTTGAAACTTTCTCCTATGAAATGGGACAAACCTTTGACACCTGTTCGTCATCAGCAGTCATCGATGCTGCTATAAACAGATGAGAAAACTTTGTTTCTGTAAATATTCTCCATGCCATCAGCAGCTGCAACTGCCCCTGTTCCATGGGCTTTGGTCATCTTTTTACATCTACCAACTATAAACCACAGAAATGCAATCTATAATACATTGAAATGACATTAAACGGACAATCAAATGATTAAGTTGTTTACGAATCAAGTGCTTACGTTTGTGTGTTTCTTTCATCACTGCTGCACTTTTTGGTTGTGTTAACCTCCATCTTGCCAATGATTTGAACAGAATTATGGGAAATGTCTCCTACCCCTCCATTCATTGTGTGGTCCTGGAAAATCTCTGTTTCGAGGGCGACACAGCCCTCCACCTTAGCCCTTCCCCTCCATCTAATTGACTATCAGGACAACAGTACCCGTTCATGTGTATGCGCAATACAGAGGGGTAAGGGGAGGGCCAAGGGGTAAATTGGGATTCACCCTTAATCTCTGTTTTGTTGGTCTTGACTATAGTACTAACATCATCTGTCCACTACCAGTATCAGCTTGAACCAACTCAACTGGGTGCAGCCTTTTTGGTATTTCTACTGCATGAGAGCAGCACACTATTTTCAGTGCCATGTTCACAGTAGCCACTTTTACACAGAGATCCTGGAAAAAAGGCGAGATGGTAATCATGCCTTTTTTTCCATAACTGATCGATTTCCACAGCCAAGCCAAAGGAGTAACAGAGGTGAGACAGGCTGCATTTTTACACAGTTGACCTGCGTTCCTGAATCAAAGGGGCGGTGATGCACCACAGCGTATAGTGTGATGTATAACTTGTCCATTAGAAATATCCCGAGCATAGCGGTGCCGCTGACCTCTCCAGAGTCTTTCACCGCTCAACAAATGTTAGCATAGTCCTCCGCCCCAAGTGACAACAGCTCATGGATATCAACGTCTCCCTAGTTTGACATCTTTGTGATCGTTACAGAGGTAGGACCAAATGATCCCACTATTTTGTTTACACAGACGTCATTCCGGAATAAAGGCGAAATATTTCCGTAACAGAAGTGCTGTGTAAAAGGGGCTTGTGGTTCCAATCATGCTAATGCAAAACCATATGGGACAAACAGTCATATGCACATCACAGCTTTATCACGTCAGTATGTGATTCATGAAGTTCACAGGAAATCTCCAAAAATATCAAATGCACATTTTCAAGTTAAAATAACCAAAAGTTGGAAGTCTAAACAACTATAGTTTCACCCAATCAAACCATAATACACACAGCTGTAGCCATGCTGAAGACAATGCTACAGGTAGTTCATGTTGTGTTGCTACAGCGATTAGCCATGCTGAGTGAGTATTACACCTGCAGTGGAAATGTAACACTCCCAGGGCTGAACTGAGCGGAGCCGTGCCAAGTCTAAGCGAGTCGTGCTGATACTGGCAGTGGAAAAGTGGCACAAAACACAATGATAAATATTCACTACTTTCATTAATACAGTAAAAATCTATCTAGTTGGTGCTTTTTTGAAAAAAAAAAAAAAAAAAAGTTGCTAGAGGGTCAATTCTAGTGAGAAACTCAGTATGTTTGCTGTACTAGTTTAGAGTCTGACACCTGAAGTCCTGGTGAGTTGCCACTGGCATGAGTTCAGAACCCCACAGTCTGACAGTTCCAGCCCAGAAACGTCCCAAAGAGGAAAATAAGACAATACCAACAGAGGTCAGGATAAATGCACCACTGCACACTTAGTAGCGGATCAGAAGTGATTATTGAGAGGGATTGTTTTTGCATTATGTTCATTCTTTTAGGAAGAACCTGCCATATGTTGTTCTTTAAATGACCTTTAGAAAACCTTCCAGGGAAGCGCAGAACATTTTTCTAAATGACACGTATCGCCATATGGTTGCGATGACAAACCTCATGGGGTAAAATTAGGTAAAAAAAAAAAAAAAAGTACACGCATTTTTTGTAAGACACCGTGACCTTATGCCATATGTTATTTCTGTGTCCACAGGTTCTTCTTACTACGATAACGTGAGGCCGCTGGCGTATCCTGATTCAGATGCAGTTCTCATTTGCTTCGACATCAGCCGCCCAGAGACGTTGGACAGTGTCATAAAGAAGGTCTGTTTCCTATTTCATCTCTGCCTCTAAACACTTTGGATCAGCATTTAATATCTGCTGTGACACCGGTGAACTAGCATGGGGGGGAAAAAAAAAAAGATTTTTGTCACAATCAGCATCCCACATCCACTCAGATTTCAGTGCAAGCAGCGAGTGGTTTCACAGCTCAACAATAGAGCAAATCAGCACAGAGGTTGGAGCCCCTCGGTTCCTTTATCTCATCAAAACGTCCATGGATACTTGACCCCTGTCCTGCTGAGGAATAGAAGGTCACAGTGAAGAATGAGAGAAGAGGCTTTAGAGCTGGGTGGGTTCGGCTGGGATATCAGATACGCAAATTAGCCACAGCAGTCGTATCAAAGAGGAGCTGATGTAAGGACCGCTCAGTGCTGTCGAGGAGTAGGAATGGAATTTTGTAGGAGTTTAAATGAAAAATCTAATTTTATGCCGAACCCCATGCTAGCAAGGAATAACAACATCTAGTAATGCTTTAAACCTTTAACACCGACAGTTTCCCCGGCGCTGCATTTTGCGCTTTCCAGAATTCAAATCGCAGTAACTCCTGAACCATTTGCACTATCCACAAAAGTCACATGACACTGGAAAGCTGAGATCATAAGCTTTCCGAAACTATATAACACTTTACAGCAGGAATGTCGGACTCTATTACAAATACAAAGGAACTGTTTTAGAGACTCCCACAGAAGCGACAAAACGTCTGAAAATGTCAAAAAAAAAAACCATGAAGCCATAATTTGGATACTGAGTGTTCCCGACCAAACAACATGTCTGAGCAGATGTAAAATAGTTGAAATCTCAAAAAGGTTCATTATGGACATTTATAGTTGCTTCTGATTTAAAAAAAATAAAATAAAAAAATGCTAAAAGCTTAAATTCAGTTTTTTTTTTCTTTTGTACTAAAACACATCGTTTTAAGCATTTATTATTTATAAAAATGATAATTAATGGCCAGACATTGAAAGTTAAAATGTTTCCGAAAACAAAGGTGCCAAAAAATTGTCAAAAAAGACATTTTCTGACAATTTTACTGCAAAGAAAACTAGGTGGCCTGTTATACTGGCAGTTATAGAAGGGTTAAAGAATACATTTGAATGTGATGTTCACCCATGAGGTTAAATATTTACACAGGAAGAACATTCTCAGTGCTTTATTTGTGCTGTTTATTATTGAATTCTCAAATGAAAGTCTTGGGGAAAGTGTTGAAGTAACACAAGACACAATGTACCCTTATTCCCACAATGTTGTAAGTTCACATGAAAACATCTGTAAAATGCTTTTAGAGTCGTATTGTTTGCGACTGAACAAAGTATTTATCTGAGTAGAAATGCTTTTTTTTCTAAAAATAGCCTGAGAACATCACCCTGCAATGTTCTACAGATCTTTTCAGCTTATTTTTGCTCATAAAATGTTATTTTAGTGTAGGATAATGTTCTTTACACCATTATATACAGTTAACTAGGAGACCAGTCAGTGCAGTGCAACCTCTGCCAAGGCCCCACAGTCTACTTCAAACCTTATCTTATCTTTTCTGGATCTGCCAAATCATTTTATGAATGTTAAGTCATGGTGTTATGACCAGTTACTAATCTTGTAGACCCTCCTGCGGTATGGTGTGTAAAGAAGGCTTTCTAATGATGAACTGATAATAGTCTGACAGCATTTTTAGACCAAAACATTTCTATCTGTGCAGTTGTCCAGACATGTCCAACATTTACAATGGCTTGTTCTTTTAGGGATGCATGGATATATTCGCCAAACAGACAATATCACTGTTCTACAATTTCTTAGTAAATATCTGCTTCAGACATTAAATGTGTTAAATCTTACATAGTTTAATAAGATGAATCAGA
>JAQQZY010000028.1:17566194-17578318 GCA_030068375.1 Ostorhinchus rueppellii | reverse complement strand
ATCAGATTACAGGTATTGTCTATAAATGATACATTTGATTGAACGACAGGGCATATGGAACATTAAAAAAGTACGACAGTTGGATGGGAGTCACAGTAAACTTGGCGGAGGTCTGCGCTCTCTGAGTGCTTTTCTAGTTATTTATTTGCTCGTTGTATTATGACAACTTACATTGCTACATTATATTGTTTACCTATCAACCTTTTAAGTATCACTATTGATATCTGGTTGGTGGATCTTGATTTGTTTTACTTTCTTTGTCTACATGTTCGAAATTAAAAAAAAAAAAATTATACTTGAATGGAGCGAATGCAGCGCCAAATAATTTCTCCCCATGGATCAATAAATTATTGTGTAGTATTAGAATTCTGCTAGTCAGTGGGTCTTCTGCTCCATAAGGTGGTGACAGACTTGTGTATTTGTCATTACCTGTGATGTATTCATGTGTCCGTTTATGTCTCCGCAGTGGCAAGGAGAGACGCAGGAGTTCTGTCCCAATGCCAAAGTGGTGCTGGTGGGCTGTAAGCTGGACATGAGGACAGATGTCAACACGTTGAGGGAACTTTCCAAGCAGCGCCTCATCCCCGTCACCCACGAGCAGGTGAGATGATGGATATCTGCGGAGAAAGGGGCGGGATTAATAACACGAGAAAGCGCCCTGAAGACGCCAAAAAGACATTAGAAAGCAATCCGGCGATAATATGTGATTTTTTCCCGTGTAGGATCAGCAGTGGCGTTGACTCTGTGGCGAGGTCCCAGAGGAAGCTCATGCAATATCATCAACTACCTCCAAATAAGAGCAGTGTGGAACTCCTTGGGGACGTGTTGCTAGGGTTGGCGTTTTGACCGAAATTTGCTGACAAGCGATGTAAGGTTGCTTATGGCAAGGGTTGAGAAAGAAGCGCGGTTGGTTAGTGGAATTTATGTCTAGGGACACATTTTTCCATGAAATGAAATATTCATGCAGATTTAGGGATTTTCAAAATGCAGCATGAATAAAAAAACGGACATTGATAAATGAGCGAGGCCTTTTATCACATGCCGCCATGACCTCTAAGCCAAGGGGATGTGGAGAAGAGGGAGGGGATGATAAACTGTTTCTGTAAATCTGTGAATTTTAATCAGCTTTCAGCGTGTTCATTTTGTGCTCTCCCATGTTGGACATACAAAAAGTGGAGGGGCTTTTTCACCGCCGCACAAAAGCCCCCACAACAAAGGGGCCTTTTTTCTGATGCTGTCTGAGAGCTCGCTTGAGGCTAAAAGCACGCAGCCTGCAAACAAAACCAAAAAAAAATCTGCAACTGAAAAACGGCAGTTCATGTAAATAAGATACATAAACAAAAGATGGAGTGGCAAACCACAGAGTTAATGTAAAATAGCTGTGGAGCATTTGCAACCAAGCCTACATTAAGCTATTGTTTTGCTACTTTCCAGTCTGTGTTTTTGGTCTGAGGCTGCTACTGTTGGCCGTCTAATGTACCCCGAGTATGTGTGTCGCACAGCAGATGCCGAGCTGTTCACAATAAACATTTTGGTGCTCTGGTCTAATCGCCCATGTTGTTATCCTGTTGTCGATCTTAAATTGAATTCCAACACAGCTGAGGAGTCGCCGGCGAGAGTGACCAGTGGGTGAACTCCAGACATTTCCTCACTAATCTGCCTGGGATCTGATCAAGCTTTTCCGTTTGTCACGACAAGCTGTGCTTCAACCCCCCCACCCCCCACCCCCACCACACAACACAACACCCCCCTCCCTCTTCCTCCCAGTTCCCTTCCACTGCTACCTCCACCCCTGAGTCTAAATCTGCTGTTCCACCTAATGTGGACCTCATTGCATTTTATATGTGGCTCAGTGAACAGTTGTGATAAAATCAAACCAACTCCTCCGAGGATGAAAAGCTCTCTCTGTGTGGTAATTCTAAGGTCATGGGAAATGTAGGCTCGTTTCATTTGTTACCGTTACCTTTGCACAGGTTAATGCAATGTGAATATGGGTTTAAAGCAGAATTATTTTACTGTAGTTATGGTTTTTATTTAATCTTTTAAATTCGATTTGGGGTTAATTTTGTGTAGACATGGCTGTAGTTTTCCTTTTTTGGGGAATTGAAGGCTTTAGTTCCGTTTATGCTCAGCTTTAGTGTTTTTTAGTGTTCTGGATTTCACTGGATGTGTTTCTTCACCAATAAAAATAATTCTGTGATCCACTTTAGTGTTTTTACCATAGTGTTCCAGGCCTTTTGGTGTTGCTGAACCCACCAGTGGGTTCTTTCTCTATAAGATTGTACCAAATTGTTTTGCTCTGATAGATGTAATTCTTCCGTAGAATGACAGCCTCCTTCATTTGCACTGACATCTTTTTGGACTTCATAATGAAAACTCATTACTTTTGAGTCTCTGAAAATGGAGGGGATATGATTAAAATGGCTGTAATTCCCACATGGTTAATGCAACTTTTAGTTTAACCCCTTGAATTAAAGCTGAAAGTCCACATTTTAATCATATCTTGATTGTTTCATTTCATATAGATAGGTTTAAAGATACTTTGGGAGAAGAACCTGTAGAAGTCTTACTTACAGAGTTCATATTACATTAGTCTCAATACTGAAGCTATGTTCAGACACCAGGTCTTAATGGACAATTCAGATTTTTTGGTGAAGTCTGATTTTTTTTGTGTGTGCTCATTCATATTACACAGTAAATGTGACTTCTCTCAGTTTGGATTATGAACTGAATGTGACCCTGAAGTGACCCACATGTGCAAAAGGGGTCCTGATGTAATACACGACCATGTAGGCACACACTGTGTGTACAGAAGTGGCACACCTGGGATGCAGAATTTTGACGTTTGTCGCATTTCAATAAAAGGTTGGATAAATGCGACTTGGCTGTTCACACTGAAGTCGCAATGCACAATATCAAAGGTCAAAGGTTCTTTTTATTGTCATATCACTCCACATTTGCCCATGAAACAATACGAAACTGGACCCTGGTCCCGGTTACAGCCATAGACAATAAAGTATAAAGGAAACAATATAATTATAGAAAAAAAAACAAAAAAAACCAAAACACTACTAATATATACAACCTAACATAAATAGATCTCAATGTCAATCTCAATATCAGATATGCATTGGATTTAGGGCCACATATGAACGTGGTCTGGGCCAGATTTGAAAATTAGGGGGTGGCTGTGGCTCAGGAGGTAGAGCAGGTCATCCAATAACCGAAGGGTTGGTGGTTTGAATCCTGCTCTGTCCTACTCATGTGCTGCCGTGTCCTTGGGTAAGACACTTCCCCCTCTTTGCCTCCAGTCCTGCCACTCACACTAGTGTATGAATGCTTGATGATGGTCGGAGGGGCTGTAGGCAGCCCGATGGCCGCTGTGGATACATATGTAGTTTACCACCACCAGAGTGTGAATGTGTGAGTGAATGAATAATGGATCCACTGTACACGCTTTGAGTATAAGTTCACAGAAAAGCACTATATAAATCTATTCCATTATTATTATTATTATTATTATTATTATTATTATTATTATCATCATCATCATCATCATCATCATCATCATCATCATCATCATCATCATCATCATCATCATCATAATATCAGATTTGTGCTGTTCAAACTGTCTTTAACAGATCGGATACAGGTCACATATGGGCAAAAAAAAATCGGATTCAGGCTACATTTGCCTGCAGTCTGAATGTAGCCATAGAAACCAGTAATATTGGGATGAAAGAATGCATGACAACTATGAACAGTAACTCAAAACACAGGAAACTTCATATAGCTTTATATGAAAATGTGAGTATCTGAGTTCAAGGTAAAAACGTCCACATCTTAGGAAAAGTACAAATAAAAAATGTAATTTCCTGGGCATATTAAGGAGGAAAACAAAGCTGTTTTTACATGCTGTTCGGTTTTGTTTGTTAGCTTACGCTATATCATCAGTTATGTTTTTTATTAGTTTTTTGTGTTTTCCAAAAGCTCTGATTTAAAGTCTGATCATGAAACAAGAGAAGAGGCAACACAGGAGCAAAAATGGAGGCCAAGGGATTTTGAAATTAAATTTGCGTCTGATTTGATGTCAAGCAAACAATTTATGGTCTCAATTAACTGGGTATATTGTATCATTACTCAGGGGTAAGCTCCAGTGCTGCAGGAGTTCTGTTAGATTTCACTCTCTTCTCTCTAAATAGCAGCATAGACCATGTCAACACCGACCCTGTGGGCTTTGTGCTGCTCTGTTCCCACTTTGCCTCCACAGACAGTGAGTTGCAGCATCTACATTATTCATGCATCACATGGAGGCGCTTCATTTGTCTCCAGACATGTTTAGATCATTGACATTCAGTGTACAGTTCAGACCAGCGTCTTTGTCTATAGGCGGTTTCCTGTTTCTGTGACATTCTGGCTGGAACACAATACAAATATATGCACACAGATACTGCACTATTACTCGGAAAAGGCTAATATGATGCATGCAAACAGGATATTTAGTGTGGATATTCCTAATTGAACCTTTTTCTGAAGATGTGAGATATATGGGTATTAGTCAGATTTCAGGAGCATCACAATACATTTATATTCAGAATATGTGCCTCATCCTGTCCACACTAATGCATCTGTTTTGTGAAACGGATATTTTTCTCTACATTTGAGCCTCTCATCAATATATAAACAGCATTTTAGGTCAGAAAAACAAAGACTATCAAAAACACTTTCCAAAGCAAAGACTATTAACAGCTCTGGTTTGTGTGTATCCATGTGGACAGAGAAAACAATGGCATCACGCTCTATTTTTTTCATGTATATTATTGCTTTGTTTAATGACCAGGCGCATAAATCAGCATATGACCTGCAGTAGATCAAGGTCCGACCAGTCGCTGCAAGAGGGAAACCTGCCACTGCGTTGGACAAGTAGAAGACAGCTTTAATAGACTTCAAAACGTTTTCACAGATCGTTATCTATCACTCAGCCTGAAGCAACGCTTGCTAAAGACTTTTGGATGGTCGATGCTCTTACATGTCTCTGAAACCTAAACTCTCGGTGTCAAGACAAGGAAGATGCTCAAAGCAGTAGAGATGTGGTTTTATCATAGAATGCTGAAAATCATCGAGACTGCCCACAAGACAAATGAGCCCATCTTGCAAATGTTTGGACAAAATCGTCTACTCATAAAAACCACAGAACTCTCCCAAGGTGGAGATTGTTGAAACGTAACGTGCAAAAACAGAAACTTCCCATGACGCACAAATGTGGTTAGAAAACAGGTAGAGGGTAGTGCACCACCTTCCTAGCCTGGCAAGTCAAACTATACATGAACTGTGTAGTCTGGAATCGGACCATTGACAGAGCTGAAGCCTGTGGGTGGATTCAACTGTTGTCTTCAAACTGTTCCTGCACGTAATAGGCCAGTTCTATGACCAATCAGAGCAACCGACAGTGTGACGTATTCAGAGCTATAAGTAGAGCCAGCTGGTATATTAGACTTTTACCGTAGCCGGTCGGCAAAACAGCAAATACATCCTTTTTTTAAAACCAATGACTTGAGTGCTTCTTTCTGCTCAACTTTCAAAGAAAAGCCCAAGTCAAACTCTAACAAAATCAACAACAAAGCCGATTCAAACAAGTACGGTTCATTAGCCACATCCATCTTCGTTGCTCTCTATGGTTGTTCTGCTATCTCGCCCTCGCACAGCCCTGTCGTCATTGTGCAAAGCCCGCCCCAACGACTCACTACACAGACAGAGCGTTTTCATTGGTCCAACATACTTTGTGTCGGACCAACGATGGGCTCCTACCGTGTGATGCTAGACCACAAGCTTGGCAAGAATATGTTCTGCAGCTATGTGCTCTAGCTTTCTAGTCTACCACCTTCCCACTGTTTGACAAAAACACACAGAGAACATGAGATGTCGCAAAGTCAAGAACAGGATGGCCTCGACCAAATATGCAAATATCACAGCTATAAACTGTCCAAGAAGACGACTGAAGTGATGAAAGACGGAGGCTTTGTTGGCAAGGTTGAGCAAGTCTCCTATGAGCGGGGAAACCAATTTTGAAGCAAAGAAGAAAAATGGCACTGTGTCTCTGACCACTTCTCCATATTTTGCCTAAATGAACAATGTCAGTACATCTGTATATGGCTGCATGTAAGCAGATATACCCTGTTGCCCATAAAGTTGGAATAATATTGTTTTCAGACACATTCTTCTTTTTATTCCTGTTTATACACATCAGTAATCACCTTTGACCAGGTGCAATGATCCCATACCCATATCCAGTTAGCCAGCCCCAGTTACATTTTATCTATCAATAATAAATCAGAGGTAAAAAATCTTTTTTTCAAACTTTATGAGCAACAGTGTGTAAGGAAAATATAATGTTTTGATAAGACTTTATATTAAGACACATTTTCACCATTAATTAGCTGCTTATTAACATGTATATTAGTAGCATTCAACCTATTTGTTAGCCATCATAAATCATTAATTAATGCCTTAATATACAACAACTTAGTAAAGGTAGAATAAAGTCTTGCAGAATAAGGTATTAGATAATGATCAATAATGACTAACAAATACAAGTAGTATGCAACTAATATACATAATAGTAAGCATGTTAGTAATGGATGGTGTGTTAATATGTGTGTCTTTATATAAAGCGTGACCTGTTTTTGGAATAAGGGACAAAAACAGACTATTTTTGTGTGTATATGTAGTTTCTGTACACACATACTGCTTCCACCAAGGAGCAAAGAAGAATGGGATACACTGCTGCACAATTTCACTTTTTTGTGGTTAGGATCTTGGGTAAAGTTAACCGTTTGAGGACACAAAGAAATCCATTGTTGTTTCAGGGTCAAGAGTTGCATTAGGATGGAAAAAAAAGGGAATTACAAAAATCATTGAAAACCACAAAAAAGGAGAAAAAAATAAAGGAACTGTATTGTGAGGATGTCAACATGAACAACAAGATGATGTTTTTCTTGACAGTGCTTGTGAAATATTGCCTGTCGTCTCCCTCTTCTTTCTAAATGTGTATTTCTTTGTCTGTTTTTATGTCGTAGGGCAGCACAATAGCTCGACAGATGGGGGCGGTGGCCTATGTCGAGTGCACCTCAAAGGTTTCTGAGAACAGCGTCCGGGACGTATTCCACATCACCACGGTGGCGTCGGTGCGGCGGCCGCACAAGCCCCAGCTAAAACGTAGCAGTTCCCGCAGGGGTCTGAAGCGAGTGTCCCAGCTCCCCTTACCCCCACTGCCAGGTCGGACTGAACAAATGGACCAGGCCCCAGCCATGAGGAAGGACCGGGCCAAGAGCTGTGTGCTCATGTAGAGACCCGTTACCATGAATATACAGCGCATATGTATATATAAACACAGAAGTATATAACAGAGGAAGTCTATTTATTGTTTAATGTTGTTTTTTCCCCTCATATTTTAATTTTTTTGCACTGCAGAGGAGTAAGAAAAAACAATGCGCTGATGTGGAAACAAATGCTTTGGATTTTTTTTTTCTCTTTTTTGAGTGTTTGCATATCTTCTAAGCTGTTTACATATTTGTGCTGTTTTGAGATGATGGCAAATTGGACTAACCCTCTGGACACAAGGAAACCATGATAGTGGAAGTGCCGTCTAGTCCCGAGCATTAGGAAGGAATTAATTTCCTGAAACAGCCCTAATAAGAGGATGCCACAGCGCCGAAGAAAGAAAACAGCGAAGAAAACAAAGTGCTTATGAGAAGAACCATGTTGAATCAGGATGTCTGGGGATGAAGCCCGTTGTTTTCAAAGACAGTGTTGCTTGGCGGACGTGAGGATAATTGACACACTGCACAGCCTGAAGTCACCTCCTTTTGCTTCCTGAGTAGAAAAACTGTATGTGCAGCAGTGTTTAAAAGGGATTCTGATCAAGCTGGAGGATGATAGCTCGAACCAAACAGGAGCTGGAAATGAGATTTAGAAACAGTGACTGAAATATCGTGAAGGTGCGTGCGAGCATCGCAACCACAAGTGCATTTCGGAAAAAGAAATCACAGCATATTCTGTTTTATTTTTGTTGACTTAACACCATTTTTCAAATGTTTGATCCACTTGGAGTTAATTCTGTTGTCTCTGTTTAAAGATGTTTCTTTGTGAAATATAAAGTGGTAAGATGTTAGCACTATTTTGTTGTACTTTCACTAAAAGCCTAAAATAAAAGTAACAGCTTGACTGTATAGGGAATGAATGATTTGTGCCTGAGGTTTTTTCATTGTATTGGTATCAGAAATCTAGAGCATGTGATTATTACAGACAGTAACCAACTGTCACATCAGGGTCATATGGAGCCAATGAATCGTTCACAATACTCAATCTTTTTTTTTTCTGAAATGTGCTCTACATGTACTTTTCCTCCACTTTGAAAGGCCATATCTGTAAATAATAACTCCCATTTCCTGTGTTAATGCCCTCTCTGTTCCCTGATGTTGCCCTGTAAGTTGAGCAGCACTGCAGTGTTGGGAATGAGTCAGTCTTTCAAGGTAATGTGAACACGGTGCCGACCTATCAGCTGGCAAAAACAAAATTGAACTGCAATGCAGCAGCACCACAGCCCTGATGTAGTGTTTTTAAATGACTGACTCTATACTGTTACTAGATCTTCGAGTCTATTCACTATGACAGATGACATGACATGTGAGCGCTTTCATCCGCACAGAACAATTTTGCCATCCACTCGGTCTTGGTGCTCCAGACCTTTCAAAGTTGTTTTACGTCTTTTCCGAACTACTTTTGTAAATCCATCCATTGGTGAGTCCCACACTGACAGTTTCTCTTAGCCAGGTGGACACTCTGTCTGGAGTGTTTTGCAGTTGCCAACCTGTATCCTGACAGCATTTAGGCGAGACTGAGTGGACAAACTCATCCACTGTAAGTCAAAAGACTCTGGCAGTGACTGAAAGCTTTTCTTTTGTAGCAGTCTGACAACTTAATTGTTCCCTGTAAGACGTAAAGCCCTCAATAGGAAGAGCACAAATGATGGATGAAGTATCAGAGAAATTGGGATTGATGAAGAGTGAAACAGGCTATGACAAGAAAGAAACAACGTGATACAGATTTAGGGGGAAGTATGAAGTGAATAAAAAATTCTCACTGACTGCAGCCTCATGAGTTCTACCTGAGAGGATTCAGTTTGATTCTAGGTAGAGGACAGCAACTTCATACTGGATTTACAGCAGAAAAGTGAAGAAAGTACATCTTGACCAAAGGCGAAGTAGGTCAAGAGGTACCAAAATTTCACTCTGTTCCTCTTCTCCGTCCTCGCCAATGATTTACCTAAAATGTTAATTCATGTTAATGTTCATTGATAATGTAATCTGTATTTTTTATGTTTTATTCAGCCAATAAATGCAGAGAAATTATCTCATGTAGGAACCCAAAGGTGTTGCCCATCTGGTTTTAATTGGTTTGTGATTAACAGTTTAAGATACTTAACCATGCTATCATTTGTAACTTCCTTTTCACCAAAGCTCAGATAGTTTGCAAATCTGGGTTTCTTTTTTTTTTTTTTTTTTTTTTTATATTGCAGCTCAAAAGCATTGAAAATCTCTGATCTAATGTTCAAACAAGAAGTGACAACTGCATTTAAAACCCCAGATGGTATTTTTTTAGAGGAGGTAACTTTCCTCTTATGCACCTCTGCTTGAGATTTTTAACATCTAGTTAGTGATGAAAGATTTTGATCAACAAAGCATCTTCAAACTTCAGTCTCATTGACCAATCCTGTCAAAACTCTACTCTCTTCTGTGCTCTTTACAGAAACAACATGGCAGCTTTCTCCCATGATATGTTAGCTTCAAGGAATGAAACAGGATTGCATCATCCATCTTTACATGTCTGTGTTTAGATGGAAAGAAGTTGCAGGACACATACCCCTGTATGTTTTCAGTTTTAATGTTTCCCCCTTATTTCTGCTAATGCAGTATTAACTGGATCAATAATAATATTAATGATAATGACAATAATAATATTAATAAGAATAGAATACCATTAGCTAACAGTCTGAAACTGCATGTCTTGGTCCAGGTCAGGAAATTAGAACAAGCCAATCACATTGAACTACAAGGAAACTCACTGGACAACTATCTTTTGTGGTCTCGGTATATGGATGGTATTATTAAGGAAATGGAAACTGTATAGCTGTTGCCAGAAAAATGGTCTTTTTTGTCATTCCATTAGTTATGAAAAATGTCAGTAATTCATTATTCAGTGTATTGTTCAGACACGTGGTCTGCTGCTAGTATGAAAGACCTGAGCAGACTTCAGCTAGTCCAGAAATCGGCCATGAGGGTAAAATGTTGTGTAAAATGTCCTTAACACCTAAACCAGGACTAAGTCATGATCAAGGCCAGACTATGTCCACAATGAGGACATTATGGTAACAAAGCTCCTCATATGTGATACAGATTGCAATGGTAAAATGTGGTTGACATTCTGTTGGCTAATATATAGAGCTGGTATTTGTCAAAATGTGTTTGGGTACATCGGTGGAAGAAGTCTGAGGGAAGCCAAATCAAGAATTAGCCAAAAGTTTGCACCTCAAAAAAATCCCCTTCGATATATGTGAGCTTCTTGTCAACACATAAAAAGCATTCGGTTCAGTAAAGTGGAAATATGTCAAGATAGAAATGAAGATATTAAAAATCTCCAGTTGGTTCCGGACTACATTGTGCCAAAGGTAAAGTTTGGTGGGCCTTCAGGAGTTGGTTTCAGTGAAAGGACTGCTGGATACGTCAGGATACTAAGATATTTTGGACAATTGCGTGATCCCAAATTTGTGGCAACAGTTTGGGAAGACCCTTTCCTGTTCCAATATGACTGCGCACCAGTGCCCAAAGCAACGTCCGTAAAGGCATTTGACAGAGTTTTGTGTGGAGGAAGTTGACTGGTCCCAGCAGGATCCTGACCTCAACCAGATGCAACACCTTTGGGATGTTTTAGAGTGAAGACTGAAGCAGGACTTCTCATCCAACCTCAGTAGCTGACCTAACAAATGCGCTTCAAGAAGACCGGTCAGATATCCCCATGAAATTCTCCTAAATCTTGTGGAAAACCTTAACGGAAGAGTTGATGTTGTAGCTGCAAAGGGTGGAACAACTCCAAATTAAACCCTATTAAAGAATGGGATGTCATTAAAGTTTATATGTGTGTGTAAAGGAAGTCATCCCAAGTGTGGACAAGGCATCGGTGCTTATGAAAGATAAATAAGTCTTTATTGACATTGCACATCAGAGTATAAAATGCAATAAAATTAAGGCTCAATACTTTTCAGTGCAGAGGAAATTTTTTTTTAAAAAATGATGGTTGAAGTTAAAGAAGTGTTTTGTTACTGAATCCAAGTTACTGTAAGTGACGTGGGTGTGTGTCTGAAGGAATAAATCAGTCGGAACAGGGTCTTACTCAGAATTTCTCAGTCAGCTCCAACGCACAGTACAGTCCAACTCAACTCTCTACCCTTCCACTTATCTGCCTCTTCCTGAACAACACCCCCCCTAGGCAGAATCCCTCATAGCAGAATATCAACTTAACATTACCGTAAAATGATCTGTAGACATCATGCAGCAGAGGTGTCAAACTCATCCTAGATCAGGGGCCACATTCAGCTAAATTTGATCTGCAGTGGGCCGGACCAATCAAATAATAACAATAATATATATAATGTCAACTCTAAACTTTTCTTTATGTCTTACAGTGAAAAAAGTAAAATTACATAATGAAAATGTTTACATCTACAAAACTATCCTTTCAAACAACGTGAATAACATGAACAAACTGGGGGGAAATAAATTGTAATTTTAACACTATTATGCTTTAGCTTATCATTTCCACATGTTCATTGTAACTTACAGCTCACAGTGAATCTGCAGATACACAAAAACATTTGATAACAGTGGAATATAATTAAAATTGCACATATTTCTCTTAAGACATTTCAGGTTATTCAGATTTTTATTATTATTACACTGTTCTACACTTTCTTAGAACAGGGGTGGGCAACCCCGGTCCTCGAGGGCCGGTATCCTGCATGTTTTAGATGTTTCCCTCTTCCAGCACACCTGACAGGCGTTATCATTCT
>JAQQZY010000028.1:17507205-17526214 GCA_030068375.1 Ostorhinchus rueppellii | reverse complement strand
AACATGCAAACTCCACACAGAAAGGTCCCAAGGATCGCCCGGGAATCGAACCCGGGTCCTTCTTGCTGTGAGGCATGTGTGCTAACCACTGCACCACCATGTCGCCCAACATTCAAACTAAAGGAGATAAATATTTAATGAGAGTACGACTTATTGGAGCAAAAAAAAAAAAAAAAGCTCTGACAAGGAAGTGGCTACAACCAGCATGAAGACTGGTTAAAAGTGATCTAAATATGTAATGGAGAAACTGTCCTTCTCATTGAAAGTAAAACAGGACAAATTTATTGAAATGTGGTCAAAATGGATTGTGTATCTCACCCCATTGAGCCCAGATTTAACTTAACTGGAAATGACATGTTATAAGTGAACTGGTTGGAGCTGAAATTTGTGTGGATTTTGGAGAAGAAGTGGTGAAAGTGGAAGAAAAATGTGACATCTCTTTTATTCTAAGATTTATTTAACAAAATATAGCAAAAAAAAAAAAAAAGGTGGAGGACAAGACTTACTTTGGGAGCAGTTGTCTTTGTTTCATATTTATTTTTAGACAGAGAACTTGAATGGAAGGGTATATGTATGTTGGATTTCCTGTTCTGCTATTGTTGATTTTTCAGACGCGATGTACAAACCTACCTGACTGCCTGTTGCGAAATGTCTTTCCCAATGAAAAAAAAATTCTAATAAAAAAACATACCTCCCTACATTTGTACTCTATTTTCAATCCAATCTTTACTTTCAGTATATTTGAGGGAGTTATTGATTTGCTTTATTTTGCATCATTTTATGCCTTTTGATAAGACTGATTTCTACTTGTATGGATGGAAACAGAATTTTATTATACATATCAGATATGACAAGAATACAAATGACGTATAAGGCATAATAAGAGGAAACACATAAAAAGAACAGTCACAGAGAAAATGTTAGCTCTGACAGTGAAAACAGATCTGTGCATCAAGGCCGTTTTTTTTTTTTTCCCATTTATCCGAGTTCAAACAGTTTCACTTCCACAGAAACAGTCAGTGGAAATGTCTTCCACAATTCTACTTTTCATTTCACACATTTCATACTTTTCATTTTTTTCTGTATTGCAGCAAAGTGAAATCAATACATCTATATTAAAGTATCAGAATTTCTTCTCGACTGTACTTTTTGACACCTTTGCTTGAAAAACTGGCTAAACTAAAATCAAGTGCCAAACTGAAAGACTAAATAAAAAAAGGAAAGAAGCGTTTAAGACTACAATAGCGCCGGCATGAACAAGCACGCAAAATTAAACAGACGATAAACAAAGTAGGCGACAAAATCAAAGAAAGACAGATGAATCATCTACAAAGCCAAGGATTAATAAATAATTTTCAGCATGAATGGACCCAATACACCAGCTCTCCACGCCATATTTAGGGGAGAGAGGAAAGAGCGGAAGGCCGGGGAAGAAATTGCTTTTCCCATGTGTTTGTTCATTCCCTCAAAACAGGCAATGATGACCAATATGTCTGACCATCAAACCACAGCGGCTTCCTGCAAATAGCCGTGAGATGCAGGCAGGAGTCGTATTAGGAGGCAGAGCCGAGCTTCATGGCCGGGTGATGGAGCTCAACCGGCTCCCCGATGATGACAGGCACACAGGGGAAATCAAGCCAATCACTCACCCCCCCCACACACCTCTGCACGCTGCCTTCTTCCCTTTTACCTCTAAATAACCACACTCCTGCTCTATTCTTTTCTCTCTTCCCGTATCGCTCTCTCGGCCCTCTCCCGCCATCCGTCTATTAACCCATCCCCTCTCAGCAGAGCAGCAGGGCAGCCTCACCCAGGCAAAACCAATTCAACAGACAGTGTAATGCTCTCCACTTCAGCTAAGCCCCAAATGGAGCTCTTGAACTGGAAATTACATTTTCACAGCTTGCTAACACTGAATTAATGCCAATTATAATGGCTGTTTGAGATGAAGGTGCAGTGAAAACAGCGGCTATATTTTAAGCCAAAGGAGCATATTTGTCAGAGCCAAATGTTAATACCACTCAGTTTCTGTTTGCAGCAGCTGCGATTTGTATTCAGAGCAACCGGCGACAATTTCAGTAACTTGCTACCTCTTCTAGTATTTACCACATTCTCCTCTTTTTCTTTTTCTGTCTACTCATCCCCGTAAGGTGGCGTTAAATAGAGTAAAAATTGAGATCAGTGCCGGGACTTTACCTGCGACATGTAAGAAATATGAGAGAAATTAAACAAGAGAGTAGAGGAATAAAGGAAAACTGAGCGGGAGATGAGACAAAGTGTTGATGTGTCTCAAGAAGACAGAGGAAATAAATGGAGGGAAAATGATGGCACTTGGGAGGGAAGTTAATAGAGATAAAGTGCGGCGCAGAAGGAGAGAAAGTCACCTTAAATCCACGTCGCTGCAGCTGCTCAACTGCCACCAAGAGGAGAAGATATGAACAGTTATTGTTTTCAAAGTACACTGTCTTGCAGAGGTTTTTTTTTTTTTATCATCCCATGGTGAGTATTTGGAGACAGATAAATGAGTCACAAACACTAAGGAATAACATTTTTCAGGCAATATACCACCATCAAACCTAATACTGTGAACCCAGAGTGTGGATGTTTTCACCTGAGGCTGTGAAAAACTGTTAAAAAACTAGAGAAACATCCGCACACTATGGATCATTTAAGCTTAGGTCAATATAAGACGTGTTAGATTGGGTTTTCTTTTTTCTCTGTTCCTTTTTGGTCATGGGATATACACAAGGAAATTCAATTATTTAAAAAAAAAAAAAATCCATCTCATGTTCATGAACCTTTGACACGAGTGCTATTGCAATATAATATTTATAATTATAATTTAATAAGTTTGTAATCATATGAAAATAAGAAATGTGTTTTGATATCTTAGAGGGATTCAATCCATTCAATGGAGTCTGTGGAAACTGTGGATACATTCAGCAGGGGTTCAGTTTACAATGGAAATATCTTTTCTTTTATTTTTTTATTTTAAAGAAGACACACATTTAGTTACCAGCTATTGAATACACACTACGATACTTTCAGACCCTACAGTGCATACAAATATCTTGGTTTTGGCGGTTTTTGGCATAAAATATCCTAATGTTGGATGTTTTTCCTGAGTGATAAATATTATGGATAAACCTCTGAATTCTGCTGTGTCTCTTTAGCAGCATCTGTCAACCATATAAAATCACCGGCTGCTGCTTTTGGCACAAACCAACTATAACCGATTTACTGCTTTGGTTTCTCACCAGGTTTGTTTAGCATGAATTTAGCCTTCATTTATCAATTTACTGACATATTCTGAATATGATATTTTGATTTAAAGGGGTGATATTTTACTTTTTAATCGGAATTATGCATTTTCTTAAAAAAAAAAAAAAATCCCTGTGGTCTACATAAACTGTAAATATTTCTGCTTGGGTCTGAATTCTTCATTAATTCAACTCCACAGGTCCATCTTCAACTCTGTTTCAGAGTAATGACATGAAAATGGCCCTCTAAATGCACATGACCCCGCCCCCTCCAGGTTATTGGCTGTGCTGCTCTGTCCTGTTCAACCAGAACCTGAACATTTTAGATAATCGGCTCGAAGTTTGGACATATTTTCAGTTTTTATTACAACCACTGCTGCTATTAAACAATTATGTCGTACTCTGAGAAATGTTCGTTGGAAGTCTTGACCTTATATGTGCAAATGTTGTGATGTAACTAGTTATAAACTTAACAAATTAAGAAGGAATTAAAACGAGTTGTAGAAATCCACTCAATTTTTGCCAGAATGAATATAAAGATAGTTTTGCAGCCCCTGGAGGGCTCAAATTCAAACTTTATCAATGGTTAGGGCAGCCTGGCAGGTCAAACTATCCATGAACTGTATAGTCTGGAATCTGACCAATGACAGAGCTGAAGCCTGTGGGTGGATTCAACTGTTGTCACTGAAACTGTTCCTGTACGTAATAGGCCAGTTTTACATTTACATTTATGCATTTGGCAGACGCTTTTTTCCAAAGCGACTTACAAAGGGAAGAACAATAGTTAAGTTCTCTCTTATTTTCACTCTCTCTCTCTCTTTCACTCTCTCCATCTCAAAATTAAAAGCACAATAAAATACAAATACAAAAATAAATAAATGTCAAAACAGCTATAAAATTAACACATAAAAGAAAATAAAGACAACGATAACATTAACCAACAAACCAGTAAAATCCAATCCCAAATACAGAGCAGAACAGTAGAATAAAAATAATAATACATTCTGTCACATCTCTGCTCTATCTCTCTATTCTCTAGTCTCTGTCTGTTCTCAGTCTGTGTCATTTGCCAGATAGTAAAGCCTTGTCTTCTATCCAGCGTGATTCCTGAGTTCCTGTTCCAAGACCTGATCTGTTTTTTGACCCCTGCCTGCCAGCCTCGTTGTTCGACCCCAGCCTGCCTGACCTAGCCTTTTGCCCGTCTGCTTCAGATCCTGAACCGCCTTCATCTGACCCATGAGTATCGCCTCAGCCCTGTGTACCGACCACCCTTCTGGACCTTGACCTCGTCAGCCCTCCTTAGCCCCGGCCATCGGACTGCCTTCTGCCTCACGCCCAAGACCCCAGCCGCCGGCCCCCGACCACGGACCGACACCGACCAAGCCCCAGCCTCGCCCTTTGGATCAAGACACCCCGGATCCCCGGTGTTGCACTTGGAGGTGCAACATTGAAGATTTTGTAATTAGACTCTTGATTATCTGGTGTATATTCAGTTTACTCATAGACCCTGTACCCATAGACAATAAAACCAGTCTTAACTTCCATACTGAGTGTTTCCTGCGCTTGGGTTCAAACCTGGTACTTAACACATTCAAAACATTAAATGTTGGCAGTGCTGGGACAGGAAGTGTTCTCTGAAAAGCTGGATCTTCAGGAGCTTTCTGAAGGCCTGCAGTTTTATGACCAATCAGAGCAACCGACAGTGTGACGCATTCAGAACGATGGAAACAGACAGGTGAAGTGGCCTGGAGGTAAACCTGAAGGGATACGGCTACAAGCGGAGCCAGCTGGTATATTAGACTTTTACCGTAGCCGGTCGGCAAATCAGCAAATCCATCCTTTTTTAAAACCAATGACTTGAGCGCTTCTTTCTGCTCAACTGTCAAAGAAAAGCCCAAGTCTAACTCTAGCAAAATCGACGATAAAAAGCGATTCAAACGAGCACAGTTCGTTAGCCACATCTATCTTCGTTGCTCTCTGTGGTTGTTCTGCTATCTCGCCCTCGCACAGCCCTGCCGTCATCGTGCAAAGCCCGCCCCAATGACTCGCTACACAGACAGAGCGTTTTGATTGGTCCGACATACCCTGTGTCGGAGCCAGGATTGTCTCTTACCATGTGATGCTAGACCACAAACTTGGCAAGAATATTTTCTGCCACTAGGTGGTCTAGAGTTCGATGCTACTGTTGGGGTCCAAATACACAAAAAAATAGCAAAGACTAATAAAAGTGGGTTTAGCAAAATATGACCCCTTTAACACTGACTTAAATGTTAAACTTGCATTTATGTGTTGAAAGCTGAGAGCGGTGCATTTTGTTTACAACAGATCCAAACTCTGATATGAAACCTTCAGTTCTGATTTAACAGGCATGTCTGATGTTTTGCTTCAGACTGGCATTACTTTCACTCTTTCTACTGCGCTCGTCTGTCTGCTTAGCGATGCGCCTCTCATCGATTTCGAAAGCAATTCATGTTCAGCCCCTCTTGTGGTGTGATGTGTATCTGAAATTAGAGCTGAAATATCACACATTGCGCAGCCGGAGTATCACAAGAGTAGCATAATTCCCATCGATGATCACACCTGTCACAGATGCCATCTGGAGCCTCGGCGTTGTGCTCTTAGATTCGCTACTCCAGCTCATTCCTCTTCCCTACTTGCATCTCTGTGTCCACAACCCTTACCTAGACTGGTGGTGTGTGCTTTTGATAAATCATTTATCAACTGAGTCAAGCAGGTCATGCATCATAGCCCTCTGAGGTGATTGAGAAGCTGCATATTTTGCCTCTAAAGTATCCACGATGGAGGGCAGATACAGAGTTGCTGCAGCTATAAGGTTCCTATTTAGAGCCACAGATTGTACACATTACTTGGCAGTGTAATATTAATTGCATGCCCTAAAGATAGCACATTGACCACAGAAAAAAAAAAAAAAAAAAGTTTCATTTAAACACATTACCAGAGTGTTAAAATATCCTGTAGAAATCAGGCTTTGTTATGTGATGGCCCATCTCTGGAGGCCGTGCTGTTGATGTACACAGCTCATTAAAACCAGCAGCGATTATGGGAACAAGCTTGATTATCTAGCTAATGTCATGTTGTTTCATAAAGAAACAAGGGAGCCACAGCGGAGGGATTAAACGGTGTACAACGTTGCATAGCTGAAAATATTCACATCCGCCATTAGATCATAGTCGTGGCACCGCTGGCAGGTGAGCAGCGATGATTTCATTTAATAAACACATGAAAGGGTCCGCTCAGGCAAATGTTCAAGAAAACAAGAAGGTCAAATGTGGCTGGTTCGACAGCAGGAACGTGATATAACATTCATCATCATTAGTGTGTAATCATGTCACTTATGAATGAGTCCACCGTGTTTCTACGACAGCTTAGAAAGGACGCCGTTATAAAGATTTTATTCGTTCAAAATGGAGAATTTGCTCAACCCATTTAAGTCTGCCATTATAACAGACCATGTAGGCATCTTCATGTTTTGGGGTTTTTTTTGTAATAAAATTGTTAGAAAATGTCTTTTTGTTCATGGACTCTATGCACAGTCTCGCCACTTCCTACACTTCAGGTGGTTCCTTTATTTCCTGCCTTTCATTATTGGACACACTGATTAATCCGTGCGTCTAATCATGAAAGACAGGAAATAAAGGAGCCACCTGAGGTTCAGAAAGTAGCGAGACTGTGCATAGAGTCCATCCTTTTACACCTTTATATTCAGGAAGATTTTAACTTTCAATATCTGGCCGTTAATTATCATTACTATAAATAATAAATGCTTAGAACTGTGTGTTTTAGAAAAAAGGAAAATAGAACAGATTAGAAGTTTTTAGCATTTTTTTTTTTAAAAATCAGAAACAACTGTGAATGCCTACAATGAAACTTTCTGAGGTTACAGAAATTTCAAATATTTGACATCGGCTCAAACATGCTTTTTAGTCTTGAACATTCAGTTTCCATATTACGGCTTCATATGTTTTGTTATTTCCAGGAGTGGAAGTCTCTGAAATAGTTCCTTAGTACTTGTACAGGCCCTCATTGCTGCTGAAAAGTTTCATATAGTGGTAGAAAGTTCAGGATCTCAGCTTTCCAATGATGCTTGAATTGTGTGGATAGCGCAGACTAGAGCTGCACAATTTATTGTTTTAGCATCATCATCACGATGTATGTGTGCGTAATAGTCCCATCGCAGGTACTGCAGTGTAGGAGGCGAATTAACTCAACGTGTTCTCATCTATATCCAGCAAGTTCATTTTGTCTACTTAGTAAACTACTTTACTTTTTGCTTTCTTTTTTCAGACAAGTTTAAGTAGAAGTCTTTTTACCTGTACATGTTTCGACTGTCATCTGCAGTCATCCTCAGAAGGCATCAGCTGTTCGCTGTGATATGTCCTTATGTGTTGTTCTTCCTAGGCGTGGACAACCTGACAGGTCTGACAGTTCTGTCCTAGAGCCGACAGTTCAGGAGTTACAGCAATCTGAATGCTGTAACGCAGCGTTGGACAGATGGCCTTTGTTAAAGTGGATCAAAAACATTAGGAGATGCATGGTTTTCGCTGGAAAGGAAGGTGAAGACAAACTGCTCTACTGGAAATCATCTTTTTCACAGATAAAATATGCCAATACTCGATAAATTAGGAAAACAAATGACAAAAGTGCTGGTTGGCTAATGTTTTCATGACATATGACATATGATATTACTAAAGATACGACCTTTACAGACCTAGGAATCTATTTGTGGTGTGACTTGCAAATAGGGATGCACCAATACCACTTTTTTCCAGCCTGAGTACAAATACAAGTACTTACATTTGAGTACTTGCTGATACAGAATACCAATACGAGTACTTAATAATCCCATGACAGTTCTTAGTTCCTTTTGAAAATGTGTTTTATTGTTGGACATTTAATGTGTTGGAATGAATGTTTATCAATCAATCCACCCGGGGGCCCCACTCTCAATTAATACCGGACAAATACCACAAAGAAAGGGAAAGTTTTATGAGAAGAGGAAGAAAGTCAGTAAAAACAAACATGGAGCTGACAGAGGGAACACTAATGGGGATACTAATGTTGCAGCGTTTCCACTGGGAGGGTTTAAAAGTGAAGCTTCAGGAGGTAGAGAAAAGACAAATGAACAATAACTTTCATTTTCACTTCTGCAGGTGGTGATCTGCACCGCTCCTTACCCCCATAGTATTATAAGTAGGACATAAACCAGCCCAGCCCTGGGTAGTTGTCATAAATATGTCAGTAGTTTGTCTGTAACTCACACAGTCGCTCTTTGAACAGACCCTCTACCTCCACAGCTCCCACTGGTATTCTGTCTGGGTATGCATCTGCCAGCACCTGGAAAACGGACAGAACTGTGTACGCAGAGAACAGACATCATGCTGTGTTGATATCTGTCTGTGTCTTTAACGTTACTTCCTGTCTGCGTTACTTTTGTCACTATCATTTATTTTGAAAAATCTCCACACTGCTGGCATTACTCCTCTGTACCTGCTGCACTGAACTGTGAATGTCACACTGCCGTAAGTGGTATTAGTACAGTTGTATCGGAGTATTTTTACGAGTACAAGTACTCACACTCAGTATCAGACCCGATAGCGATACCAGTATCGGGTATTGGTGTATCTCTACTTGCAAGTTAATTCTTCTTGACAACTAAGGGATTTATCACCTTTTCTTTTTTATTTTTTCAATGAAAAGCAGGTATTTTCATTATTTTTTATTTCATTAATTTACTGATCATGTAGACGTAAAGGTTATTCTATAAAAAAAGGAGAAAGAAAAAGTGTCAAACATTGTCAAACAGTTTCAACTACACTGAATGTAAAACAAGTATCTACAACCACTTTCATTTGTTGGACGACATGGGTTTTTACTGGTGAATCAATATTGCAGAAGAGTTTGCTGTGGAGCTTCTGGACATCCATGTGGGTCATATCTGATGACCATGAAAAGCTGAAAAACTACATGTTACCCGAATTATTTACATGTATTGATAGGATTATACTATTCAGAGGTTATAACACATTTAAATCACTATATGCGTTTGGCTGCTGTTTACATTTTAAAAGGTTAAAGTAAGAAATATAAAATGCATAAAAATACAGCTCCTGAAAAAAAAAAAAACGACCATAGAAAAATTATTACTTTCTCTGATTTGACCATTTATGTGTATGTGGTTAAATAAAGTGATCATTTTTGTTTTATCCTGTGAACTACCAACAACATTTCTCCCAAATTCCAAATAAAAATATTGTTATGGTCAAAATATCAAACAGACGTAATGTTTTCAGACCTCAAATAATTCAAAGAAAACCAGTTCATATTCATTTCTAAACAACACAAACTAATGCTGTAACTTGGCAAAAGTTCACACATCAATATTTGGTGGAATAATCCTGATTTTCGATGACAGCTTTCACGTGTCTTGGCTCTCCTCCATTACTGCTGCAGCTCCTGGCAGAGAAATTCATGAAGCTCAGCACATGTTCCATGACTTATGACCGTCCATGTTCCTCCAGAAGTTTTCACAGTGGGTTCAGGTCTGCAGATTGGGCTGACCATGACAGGGTCTTCATCTGGTGGTCCGTCATCCACACCTTTACTGACCTGCTGAGGCCAGGAGCATTGTCCTGATAGAAGAACCAGTCCAACATCGTCAAAGCAGAAGTCCATTAATTTTCAATAGTTATGTTTGGGTTCCCGTTACTTTTGGAGTACTAATAGAACTGTTTTTTGCCTATTGTAAGAAGATAGTGATAGCCACAGTAGTGTTTTTATACTTCTCCTTCTTAAATAAGACATGGATCAGGTGTTTATTCAGTGGAATCAGATGTGCTTGTGTTGGAATTCAACAGACACAGGAATGGAATGGCTGTCGTACATGCAGACATGTTGATTTCACATGAAATTGCAGTGGTTTATTCATTATTTCCAGAGCTGTATATAGTAAAATGGAAGTATAAAGCTGCGTAAAATGACACGGCAGTGCTTCATCTTGTATTTCCAACTTACAGGGAACCAAAGGGGAGTTAGTGTCAATATTCAGATGTCGGAAATTGATAATATGGCCCCAATGATAATATTAAGAAGCAAAAACTGTAAATGGAGGTGGTTGGCATTTGTTTTCATTGCGTTTCTTATTTTAGTCAGTTCCCCAATGCGTCCATTGGATTGTTTGTGACCACCTGTGTATTAAAATGTTATTCCGTGGCCAATGATCCCTGAGAAAATGATGTGTAAAGGCTAGGGACGGGAATCGAGAACCAGTTCTTTTTGAGAACCGATTCCCAGTAGCTCAATTCCTAGAATCGTTTGCCTGCCTGCTTAACGATTCTACTAATTCCACCTGCGTTGCGCATGCGCGATGACGTCACACGTACGCTGCATTGTTTTGGTCAGAACGTAGCCAAGGCAGAACCGGTCTAAACAGATGGCACCAGGTCCACCTGGAACACTGTCAAAGCTTCCATTTCTTCTATAGGATGGGATCATGCTCAAAAACATGCTCAAACATTTGTCCACGCAGCATGTGATTCATTTGATATGGTACTTAGCGGCTTACCTACTGTAGAGGCAGGACGTCACCCAGGCCCAGTTCTGGCTCTAACAACAAACATCGTATCCCCTTAAATACAAGTTTCCAAAGGCAGGGGAAAGGAAATGAGGTGCACAACAACAGGAGACGGGCCGAGTTGAGCAGGTTCACATTGTAGAAATGCGCCAATAGAGGAATTAGTAAAGCTTCTTTAGTTTCACTTTCACTTTCCCCCCAAAACCGGGTCAGGCGTCATCTGTTTTTGTTATGTGTACATATTGTATATGTTACTTTTTTTTCCGTAGAGAAGGAAATATAAAAGTAACCAGTAATGCAAACATACCCGTTTGTATGCTTTTATTCCCTCACCGAATGAGAATCGATAAGAGAATTGATAAGGAATCGGATTGATAAGCAAAATCAATAATGGAATCGGAATCGTTAAATTCTTATCGATTCCCATCCCTAGTAAATACTGTTTGCATGTCTATTTTTATGTCTTTTCATTGCAGGGATCATACATAATTAGGCTGTTACTAATGTGATTCATGTATGATTCTTACTAATGACATCAGTGATGAATAAATCAGGCGCTTTATAAATGCATCTGTTGTTTCCAAGCATCAGAAATAGATTACAGAATGAAAACAGAGATGTGATTCCTGTTCCAAAACCCTGAAATGAAAAAGCATTTTTCATTTTCCTGCTGAGGAATGGCAGACACAACAGGGACTTGTTTTTGCTTCTTGCCTCCATAAGACAGCAAATGCAGTCAACATTTTTTAACAAATCTGCTGATGCAGTGTACGACTATTACTGACATAAACTGCTTTCCTTGCCGTGGCTCTCCACGTCTCTGTGGTGCAGAGTAGCTGCTGCTTTTTAATCTGTTTTATTAATTTTCTTAATAATAGTAATAATGACTGTAGTTTTGTAGCTTCACCGTGCAACTGCAGGTGGTGCACAAACAACCGATGGGGTCGTTTTTTACAAGAGGACATTCTCCAATAAATCTGAATATAAAATGTGTCTCATGTTGTGAAACTGATGAACTGAAGTGTGTGTGTTTTTTTCTGTTTGCTGAACAGATTTATGGAATATGGTGCAAAAATCTGCTTATATTTGCGAGACATTCATGATAATTTCCCTCTAATAAAAGCCGACACGTCTTCTCTCCGGGCTTTTGGCTAATTGTGAAATGTTCCTCCGGTTTACACAAGAGGCAGTAACAGGTTTCTGCAGCAGGTTCCTGTTGGAGGAAACACAATAAACTTCCACTGACAGAGCGACTGCAGTGGGCCGATGGCCGCGTGCCCAGGAGCAGAGGGATGTTTGTGTGTGTGTGTGTGTGTGTGTGTGTGTGTGTACCCATTTGCTCTTTTCCTCTCACAGAACCTCTATTGTGATGTTTCTGGCACTCTGCAGTAACATTTGACTGGGGGCCTCTGCCTGCCCCCCCTCCCCCACCTGGACCTCTCCTGAGACTCAAAGAAGAAAGACAGGTGAAAAATCACATCCTGAAAGATTTTCTCCTGTGAAGACTGGTATTCTGAGAAGGCCAAAATGTCAAATAAAATCTAAGCATTCCCTTTGGTTTTTTTTTTTTTTTTTTTTAAATTTCCAAGCTTACGAGTCTTACGCAGTTAAAACATTAGCAGCTTTGTCACTTTCGATACGATAATAGATGGCGCCTTATCAGAAATTCGCCAAATGTCTTTTAAATGTCAGATTATGTCCCGTGCTTTTGAGGTGTATCATCAGTAAAAGAAGTATAAGGTCTCATCATCATCATCATCATCACATCTTCAGCGCGATAGAGCAGTTGACATTTTGGGATGTTTCAGCTGTCAGACTATATTGCTTGGAGAGCGCTGAGCGGTGGGATCAAGTGTCAGCCCAGGTGACCGCCTCCCCTCGTCTCGCCATGATTCAGGCGTCTCCTGAACCCCCACCCCACCCCTCACCTGTCAGTCAATCCCCCATCCCGCTGAGTGACAGCTCTGTCAGCGAGTAAGGGGAGAAGGGAGACCGAGCGAGTCCAGTCACATCTGTTGTTTTACAGGCAGCCAGCGTTCAGCCCCAGGGATCTCATTATAACCCAGCATGTCAAGAGAATCGCTCACGGAGCACTCAGCCACACAATGATACACACACGCAAACAAGCCTACATTCTCTCATACAGACACTGATATATGTTGCTCATGTCTGCTTAATAAAGGCATATGGATTTAACCAACCTGCCCACCCACACATGCACATTCAGACAGGTGACAAATGAAGGCAACTACCAATTTAACAATAGCACTGACATGTTTTTAATGCTGCTTTTCTATATTTCAAGAGCACACTGAAGAATTAAAGTTGTATCATTTCTCCTTTTCTTGTAAATATAATCCATATAAACCAGTTTTAAAGCATAGATATGTATACCTATAAATATTAATATAACTGCAGTGATTTTTTTTTTTTTTTTGGAGAACTGGAACAGCATTTTTTTATGTGAGATTGAAAAACTACTACTCAAATATGCAGAGATTTTCTTCTAATACCTGTCATTTTGCATTGACTTGTACTGATGTCCATGCCAGAGCTGCACAATATACTGTCATCACAATGAATAGGCGTGTTTCCGCTTCACTGGTCCCGGGACTTTTTGGGGGGAAGGTACTTTTGACCAAGCTGTGAGTTGGCCTGGTCCTCTCAGGTATCGTGTCTCCATTACAGTAATGACTCGCGACGAGGTCATCATATCGCATCCGTTTCTGTAGTAACGACACTAACAGAAAGCGCCAAAACAAAACAGCAGCAAAGGAGGAAATCCCAACAAGACTGGACATGGACGTAGTTGGGATGTTTGTTTCTTATCTTCTTCACTGTTCTTTCGTTGGGTAAGGGTAGTCGTCTTCTGCTTCGTGATGTTGTGAAATTCCTTTAGCAACTACTCTTAAATTGGAGGTTGTTTGTCGCGATCTCTTGATGTCATTTGTGACAACCAATCTGCACGAGTTAGCCACTACTACCGCCCAGCAACTCTACCGGGCTGTTCAAGAGTACCTACCCTCGAGCAGGTACTCCGCTGGTTCCTGAAAACGGCCCTGTCGGAACAGTTCAGTCAGTGGAGACATGTGCATACGCTGAAGTTCCTGTAAAACGGCCCGGATGTTCCAATAGTGGAAACACGCCTTATGTGTGAGCAATAGTGAGCAATAGGTCTTCCGATATAGGGGGCAAGTGAACTTAGTGTGTTCTCAACTATTTTCAACCTGGGTACCACAGTGACCCACCAATCACAATCATGTTTAATCCATTTGCCGAAGCAGACCATGTCCACATGGAGTAAGTCGCAGGTAACAACATTGAAAAATCAGCAACGAACAACAGAAAATCACAGAAAATGAAGACTTGGATTTACTGAGAACGCAAAAAATTTAAAAAGCTTAAAAATGGGTGTGCTATTGATTTGCATGTCACTGGTGATCAACAAAGATTACATGCACAAATGACAACAGGTGCAAAGTATTGGAGGCCACCCTAGTTAAATGAGGATTTTGCGTGTGCTACTGGTTGTCGTCATGGAGACAGTCTGCTGTAAAAACTGCTCTGGGATACCCCAGCAGTCATGAATATGAAGCTGCTCTTTTTCTAGGTGGAGGGGTGGTTAGGTGTTTGTAGCTGTTTCAGTGGTGAAGTGTGTTATTAGTGAAATAAACAGCTTCCACATTCGTGCTTATATGGCTGGTTCAGGATTCCAGTCACAACAAAGTGGACAGCGCTGTTTGTGTGTGCTTCTGAGTGTTGTGTGTGTGTGTGTGTGTGTGTGTGTCCCGCTTGGTCGCCCCTGCACATGCGAGAGAGAATCAGACAAAGAAAGAGCGAGAGAGGGAGAGAGAGAGACGCCTCTCAGAAGTCAGGCCATGGCCTAATGGTGATGGGCCACTGGTGGAACTGGGTGTGGGGGGGCTATAAGTCTCAAATTATTTTTTTCTTCTGTCATTCCATAAATGTTGACGTGTTCAGAACAGATTGGTTCTGTGCGTTGCATTTGGTTTTGCCTATGATGTCTCCTCACCACAACAACTGCAGCCAGTTTTGCATGAAGCTGTGCCAGTTAGTACCTATTTAGTCTTTCAGACGCATTAAATATAGACACAAAATCAGCCACCGCAATCAGTTTCAGGTTTGGTGAATCACATTGCTCATAAAACAGATAAAAAGGATAAATCATCAACCAAAAGCTTTCCTAAGAAACAACATCTAGAGCTGCTTTTCAACCCTCCTGTTGTCTTTGGGTCAAAATGACCCGCCACTGTATTAAAACCCCAAAAAATTCCCCTAAACGATATTTTTTCAACTTGAAATTTGATGACTTTTCCTAGATTGACCCCAACATTAGAAAAGGTGTGTTGTTGCCTTTATTTGCATTTCCATGTAAGCTGTATAAAAAAAAGGTACAAAGATAGTCTTTGGGTCAAAATGACCCGACAGTCAAATTGAGTTGAAATCAAAGTCACAGAGTTAGTTCCATGTAAGAATGTTTTAGTTCTGTATCAGATGTAAACAACACCTGACAGGTGGTCTTCTCGCAGACTGCACTGCCTTCGAATACGAAGACAACATAGGGTTAAAAGAGTCCAGGGAGTCGACCAGGGACAGGGGCGGGTCATTCCAGAGCCTGGAGCCTGAAAGACCAGGTCTCCCTGGGATTTAAGACAAGTCTTTGGGACCTTCAGGAGGCTCTGGCCTGAAGACCTAAAGGTGCGCCCTCAGGAGTAGGGCACAAGTCAGCAATTTACTGAGGGGTCTGACTATGCAACACTTGAAAAGTCAGGGCTAACATTTTAATCCATAAAGAGCCAAACATCCATCATGGACCAAAACCATCTACTGATCTGAACTGTTTCATACCTGTTGATCCACTAATCCTATCAATACATGTAAATAATTGGTGTAAAATACAGTTTGCCATCTTTTCATGGTCATCAGATATGACCCATTTGGATGTTCAGAGGCTCCGTAGTTACCATGGAAACACCATCATCTTCTACAACATTGATTCAGCATTCAGCATAGTGGATGGAAATGGGTCATTTATGTTCAGTTAATGACATATTTGACTGAAAAAGTCACTTTTTCTGCAGTTTTTTCTCTTTTTGATAAAATAACCCTCAACGTTAATGTGAGTTTTTATGAACATCTACATGATCAGTGAATTAAATGCAGGAAAATAGCTGATTTATAGTGATAAAATGCAAAATAAAGAGGATAATATTATAACAGATGGTGATAAATCTCTTCAGAAAAGTTAGATATGGACAAAATTACATGAACAGCTGACAAAACTGGGCTGATGTGGGCAGCTTGGGTGTACGTATCAAAAGTCTCGTGGCAGCAGTTCCTTAAACCCCACCATAATGTCTACATATTTGCAATAATAGACATTTTCTTGGGCTTTCATCACTTTGTATTGTAAAGTGACACAAAGCAGCAGCTGCACTACATAATCTGTCCACATCAGTTCTGTGCCATAAAGAAAGATGAAGAAAAAGACATCAAAGAACTACCCCAGTCTATAACTATCTAGGCGTATTTTTTGCTTAAAACAGCAGCAAAATACCCAGACGCTGCTTCATTGAGGTATTTTACGTATGTCATTTTTGCATTCTCGTGTATGCAGATATTTTTTAAAACAAAGGCTGTGTAGACTGAGCAGAACCATTTTGCAAAACATCCATATTCGTGTGGACGGGGCACCAGTGGCTGAATATTGAAGTGCGGATGAGTTTGACAGGACTAGTTCAGTTTCATCAGGATAACAGAGAATCAAAAGGCACTTATGCAGAACCATATGGAGCTCCGAGAGACCTAGCATGAGTGTTTGTCCTGGTTTTACACCGTATGAAAACACCTGCCTAAAGGAATCAATATAAGTGTGTGCTATATTTTGAATGTTTACACCTCTTTTTCTTGCTGTCATACAGCCATATCCCACGAGAAACTCAAGTGCTCTTAAACCTACCAAAGTTTACAGAGGAAAAAGAGCAATTCTGCAGCCTGTGTTATTGTGTCCCTGTGGTGTTTTATACGTTATTTCAGAATCGAACCGACAAACAAATTAACATATCAAGGCAGTGGTTCTCCAAGGCAAAAGTCAGTGATCCAGTGTGATTCAGAACTGAGCAATAAAGCAGCACCAGTTTGAGCTGAAGTAGTGTAGACTAGGGCTGTGCAATTCATCGAATTTTGATCACGATTTCGATTTTGTTGTCAAACGATCTCAAAACTCATAACTGAATTGAAACGATTTATTGAATTTATTGAACGCCGGTGTGATAATTGGCCCCACAGGGTTAATTTGCAGGGCAGGTTAGGTCCAGTTAAGTGATTCCACAAAAGGTTGAAAAAAAACCCAGACTTGCGCATCACTACCGTATGTACCTGAGTGTGAGCGGACCGTTACGTGAAAGTAAAACTTACAGATGCTTTACTAATTCCTGTAAGTCTCCAGCTGTTGTGCAGCTCATGTTCCTTATGCCTACCCTCAGAAACTTTCATTTCAGGGAGTAGGACGTTTGTTTACCCCACCACCACCATCACCACCACCACCAGAACCGGGCATGGATCGTCCAGATCTCATGACAACATCCAACCTGATCTTCTAAAAAGTGCCAGATCACATCGTATTGGGACATCCCTAGTAGCATAGAGTGATCCAAAAAGGTCAACTCATCTTCAAGATCAATTTGGAAACCTCAAAAAGTTTTAAACAGCGAGTGTGCCACATACGTGTATCACCGGTACTGATGTGTTTCATATATCATTCATATAATCCTACAATTCCATCGACAACCAGAAAACATGTATTAGTGATTAGTAACACAATAATTTGACATTTTCTGATGCAAATAGAGCAAGCAAGGCAGAGAAAAACTGCCTGTTCAGTGCGACACACACCGTGCAAAACAATATGTGACACCTCTCAGTATTCACCTCCTGTACTCGTCTGTGTAGCTGTCGTAGCAGGATTAAACTACACCTGCAAGCAGACACTAAAGGTGAGCAAATGGAGCCCTCAAAGTCAAAAAGCAGCAGTGAAGAATCAGTAAGGTGCAGAAATAGGTTGCCCACTGGCTCAACATCCCATCTTGATGAGACAAAGTAGGCTGATTTACGTCACATTACTGACTCTCACTGGCATGACGGGCGCCGTCCTCCATGCTAATTGCCGCTGTCTGTTTTTGCGTGTGTGTGTTTGAGAGAGATAGAAAGGAAGGAGAGTGAGTGAGTAAATGAGAAAAGGGAGGAGTGAGAGGCATGGCATAAAAACAGCATGCATGTTGGGATACGTATGTTGATGAGAGCCATCTGGTTGTGTGTGAAGCCCGTTTTGTCTATTTACTCCCCACTATAGTTACATCCTTTTACACACAGAGACATTTTCAGACACACTACATGCAAATTCTCTGACCTTTCAGCAGCTGTGCCCTTCATCTAAATACCCACCATGATGCTTCTCCATCAAAACCATAAGGATAATTCCACTTTATCGCAAAATTGTAGCCTATTTATTACCTCGGCGAAGGAGCTACTGTTTATCTGTCTCTTTGTCTTTCAGAGAGATTACACACAAAAAAAAAAAAAACTGCTGCATTTATTTTCATGAAACTTGTTAGAAGGGAAGGACACGAGCCAAGGATGAAGCCATTAAATATTGGAGCAGATCCACGAAAAGGGCCAGAGGCTAGAATTTTTTTTAATTGCTTTGAAACAATATGAGACGGGCCAGTGTTTCTAGGGACACCGCTTTTAGAAATGACAAACCATCATGACCTCATTCACAGCGTATAAAGTCTATAAACAGCAGCCAAAGTGACTATTTTAGTGCTATTTCTACAACATATGATCATATTTTCAACAAGCATTTCATTTTCAGAGAATCTTTATGTTCAGTTTGTGAGATGTTTTAAATGTACCGTTCTTATTCAGCTGTTTTATTTGGTATTGGTTTTATTGTTCTTATTACCTCCACTAAGGAGGTTATGTTTTTGCCGGCATTTGTCTGTCTGTCTGTCTGTCTGTTAGCAAGATAGCTCAAAAAGTTATGGACGGATTTTCATGACATTTTCCCAGATTGTCAGAAATGGGGTATCCTACAGATGATTAGATTTTGGTGGTGATCCGTACATTCAGCGCCATC
>JAQQZY010000028.1:17436869-17447248 GCA_030068375.1 Ostorhinchus rueppellii | reverse complement strand
ATTCTATTCTATTCTATTCTATTCTATTCTATTCTATTCTATTCTATTCTATTCTATTCTATTCTATTTGATTCTATGCTATTCTAGTCTGAAAATTACCCCCAATTTGGACTTTTCTGTGTCTTTAATCTAATTTAGAGTCCAGTTCTGAAAGGTGACATCTTTATGGTGCGCATACATGATTATCAGGGGGAAGACAACTGCAAGGCAATTTTTTTTCTGCACATAATTATCATGTGGGAATAAGTTACTATCTTCTGCACATGAGATAATACCTTGTTCACATGAGATTAAAAACACCTCTCCTTTTGAGACTTAATATCATCCTGAGGACTAGATACTTAAAATTCATAAAACCTCGTTACACTTCAGCGACACCTCACAAACGTGCGATCGTATCGACAGCCCACGGACGTATAAAACACTCCTCTTTGTCTTCATGTTTTAATGAGTAAAATGGAATAATAATCAGCTTTAATCCCCGGTGTGTTTTGCCGCTGTGTGACGGGCGGACCTTGTAGCAGTAGCGCAGGTTGCTGTTGCTCTTCCAGCCGTTGGGGCAGGCGCCGCTCAGGCTCGGGGTCGGCTGCGGCGCCGGCGGTTCGGGGCTCAGAGACGTGTCCTGGTTCTGACGGCAGATGAACTTCGCCTTCGACGACGCGCACTCCTTCACCTCCCACAGGCCGGTTGCGAAGCCCGTCGCCATGGAGACGCAGCCGCCGTTGATGCTGACTGAAATAGAGGGAGAGTGAAATGTAGGTGAGGCTGTGATGATGAAACGAGAGGAAACGGAGGAATCAAAGTCGCATGAGTGTTTCAGATAAACTGAGCTCCAAGTGTATTATCCTTTGGAAGTGAATCAGCAGATTTTTATTTTATTTATTTATTTATTTTTCCATTGTTTGATTATGTGGAAAAGCAGGTCGTACAAAACTTCCCTTTCAGGTGTATTTCAGTAGCCACACATTGAACTGAACGAAGACGCAAACCCAAGTTTTTTAGTAGAATATAGAACAAATGAAAAATTAAAATAAAAAAAAAAAGTGGGAGGGACAATATTTTTGTGATATACTGTGCAGCCCTATTTCCCACAGGCTTAAAGAGTAAAGATGAGGATGAGAACTATTTCCTTGATCTGTAAAAATAGACGCAGATTATTCCTGGAAAAAGGGGCAGAATATTTAAAAGCTTGTTTGCTGAAGCCTGCTATAATTCTGGAAACTGACATTTTAGAGACTAGTGTGTGTGTAGCGTATCTGTGAATCTCTATTTCACAGTAAGTATTAGAAAAAAATGGATAATGAATAAAAAAAAAGCAAAAAAAAAAAACCCAAAAAACACTGATCACCTAAACATCAGCCGATTCTTACATTTTCATCACATAAATGCTCCAAACTTAGTGTTTTCAACAAAAATCTCTTAGCTGTTTTTCACTTTTTTTTTTTTTTTACATAGGAAAATAAAAGCTGCTTTAGAATCAAATCAAGATATCAGCCTTTAATAGTGAATTTGTAATTGCACAAAACACAAAACACATGGGTCCAATCAGCCTCTTCTCCGTGGATTAAATCCAAGTCTGGCTCTGGTTCAGAACTGATCTCATGGGTTTTGGCTTCTGAGAATCTTCAGTAATGGAGTAACTGAAAGTCTCATTTCCCTTCAGGGAAGCGAACGCATCACAGGAACAATGACAGACTACTTTTATAAAGACTATCTAAAACTGGGCGCTCCGAGACCTGGTCAAAATCAGGATCAGGGAGTCACTGTAATTCACTCTGTAAATAATTCATCATTTTATTCAGACATGAGCTGCGTATAATTATGGTGTAAATTGTCCTCGGCAACAATATTGTCATTATTTTCCATGTCTTGTTTTTTTCCTTTCCTTGTTTTGGTTTTGTTTATTTAATAGGAACCATGCATATTTATGGACATTGCTGCATAATGAATTATTTTTTAATCTTACTTTTAATGTACACATAATATATTTCATACAACTTTTATTCTTTTTTTTAATCACTTCTTAACTCATGTCTCTAATGTTGGTTATCAGTGCGACTGTGTTAAGATGGGTCATCTATCTATCTATCTATCTATCTATCTATCTATCTATCTATCTATCTATCTATCTATCTATCTATCTATCTATCTAAAATACACCCATGTAAATATGCCACAGTTAGTAGCCAAAATTGATACAGCATTCTTTCACTATAAATTAAAAAATACACATAATGATGACATAGACATCATCAAAATAAACAAGTAAACAAAAAAGAACAAAAACAAATAGATATAGGATGAGCACAGGGGCATTAGCCAATTCATTCACCCCTATACTTATATCCAGTGCATTCACTGGAATATAGAGTTTATATGTATATAGAGGTTTTTTTTATTATTATTTTTCTTTTCTTACATTTATTATTATATCTTGTAATTATAATTTACTAGAGAGAAAACATCTACTGGCAAATAATTCCTTGTATAAGATGATTATAATTGTGGTTTTGATAATTAAAGTCTGTTTTTGACTCAAATTTTCATCATTCTCCAACTCTCCAGACTTGATGACCGTCAGCAGTGGAGTAGGTGAAAGTCTGTGAATGTCTCTTCAGGGAAGTGTGCTCCGTGACCCACCTGGCTGGTCTCGATTCCAGTTGGTGTACGACACCTCATCCCCGCTGAGCCAGTGGAAAGAACCGGTGCTGGCCTGACCCTGGTCATGGAGGCCGATCCAGAACGAGTCCCCGAAACGGCCGAAAACCAGACTGTTCACAAAGGCCTGTTCAAACCTACAAAATAAAGTGCTTTCTAATGAGACGGCTCTGAAAACACACACACTGTCATGTCTGTAAAGTGCTGGAAATGGCTGCTTCGGGGTGTTCCTGAACGCACCTGTTGGTTATGGTGACCAGGGCGGCTCCGTGTTCTTCACAGGCTTTTCTGGCATCGTCGAAGGTGAACAGATCTTCTCCGACCCAGTAACAAGCTGGACTGTGCCACTTCCAGCCCTGATGGGAAAGGACAGGGTTATTTCTAAAGCCATGAGACATAAAGACAGTTTCAGAAAAATGACATAATAATAAAGTCTATATATAATAGTCAACCCTCATGGACATTTTTGTTCCATTTTTTCTCTTCATCTGGCATCATTTTGACTGCATTAGTGCACATGGAACCATTTTTGTAACAAAGGCAAAGTTTAGAATTTGAATTTCTCTACTAGATCATCAGAACAATGTGAAACAACTGGTGCCAGGGACAACAAACCACGCCCTTCGTACGTAATATAACTTATTTTGGCATCGATCCAGCTGATGTCATCATGTGTATGCATGTGCTGATGTCAGCATATCAACTGCATCTATAAATGTGGCAAGTTTGAAGTAAATGGAAACAAAATGTATGTTTTTATAGATGTTTGGCCCATTCTAAGTAAATGAGAGAAAAAAAAAACAAAACACTTCAGCTTTGACCTACTTTTGCCAAAATACAAACACCTCTATTCTGGGTCACTGGCAATCTCTAAACGCAATTTGGTATCAATTCAACCAATAGTTTTGCTGCTAGAGTATTAACAAACAAAGAAACAAACTCTTGAATCATTCAGGAAAAAAACCTCATAAACTTCAGTTATTAATTTTCATTTTTATTTTGTGCATAAAGCTCTTAAAAACACTTCTGTTCTGCTCAAAACTACCAAACATTCAATCATTTTAACCCTTTAAATGGCAGTTTGCTTACTTGAAATCACTATTGTTGTTTATGAAAAATACACAAAAATTTGTCATTTTTTATATACCAGTGTTGAATTACCAGGGTGATTTTTGTTGATTAGTCTTGGATATATCAAAGATTAGCCAAAATATGATGTATTATTAGTTTTTGAGTAGCTTCAGATTTAAAAAACAAAAACATCCCATTAAATCCCATTATAACCATAATTTTAATCCCAAAGCCGTTATATATATTCATGCATTCTGTAATTTTACAGTTTTATTTCAGACAAAAACAGTTAAATTTGTCATTTTTATTGTTCATCACTAAAATCAATCACTTTTGATTGTTTGTCAGTTCTTCTTATATATTGAGTAGATTATATGTGTGAAGGGTTTTTGGCAGCAGTCATTTGAGCTCCTTATTTTCTCTGAATTTTTTGCATTTATTTTGACAATTCTGATGATAATGCTGATGACTTCCTGCTTGGGGTGTGATCTATTCTATCTACTCTAGTTCTATTCTGTCAGTGACTGGTTTGCCTCTCTATAAATGTGAATCCTTTTATCTGTAAAAGCTGATGACGAGTTGAAACTTTGCCTTATGCATTTCCAGGAGCTGCTCGAACTTTTTCCTTTTCCTCACAACCCGTCCTCCGCCTCAACTCCAACTTTTCATTCCCTATCTGACTTAACCACCGTCATTTTAATGCCATTAGTCATAGAAGAGCAGGAAAGTGTGCACTCCTTCCTTCTTTAGACTTTCCACATTCACACATAGAAGCACAGGGAGGTCCCAAATACAACTTGTGCACACCAAATACTTCACTTTTGATGAAATCGGCCTTGACAGAACTCAAATAACTGCAATGAGGCGATTCCGTATCAACTGTGACAGGTCGACTACAGACACATGAGCCGAAAAGGTCTGTTCTGTTAGACACACCCGGGTGAGCAACAGCTGGAACTATAAAATCATTGGAAAGTTAGCTTTAGAAAAGAATAGATGTGTAAAAAAAAAAAAAAAAGCACATCTCTTCACATAAGTCATTCCAAACTAAGCGGTGATAAACAGTTTTTATCTCATTTGTGAATCAGAATCCAAACCACGCATAACTTATGTACAGCGATCAATGATAAGAGAAAAAAAAAATGTGTTGCCAGATAGAAAAGATAATTTTACAAGCCAAGAAAGTCCCATTTTGTGGTAAAGATAGTAAAGAAAAACCTAGTTTTGTGTTAAGCGGCTGAATGGACTGCATCTCTTCTACCAAAACACCTCCAGGTTCCACCAAAATCTTCAAAACTGAGGTGAAAGGATATTAAAAGAGGTGAAATCACTCCATGTGGAAGCTGCAGAGACATCTACAGACTGAACAGATCGTGGACAGAGACAGCCTTTTTACAAAAAAAACCCTAAAACTGCTGCTTTTGTGTCAGTTCCCAAATGAATTGAACTGTTCTTGAGTGATTTATCACCATTTGCTCTAATACAGGGGTGTCAAACATGGGGCCTAAGCTGGCCCACCAAAGGGTCCGATGCAGCCCGCGGGATGAATTTGTGAACTAAATCATTTTAGTTCAGGCGCCAATGTGATCTCAAGTCAAATAATAACATTATAATCTATAAATAATGACAAGTACAAATATTCTTTTTGGCCTAATGTGGAAAAAATAACGTTGCACTATGAAAATATTTACATTTAAAACAATAAAATGTGAATAACCTGAAATGTCTAAAGAAAATTATTGCAATTTTAACTCTTTGCTGCCTGTTACTAAATGGTTTGTGCCTTTGTAGATCCACTGTGATCTATGAGTTTTGGTAATAATAAGCAGAGATGTACTTACTACTGTAAAAGTTGCAAAATTTTAACAATATTCAACTTTTTTTTTTTTAAATTAATTTGTTTTTGATCATGTAATTGTTTGCAATACTAGGCAAATAAACATTAATTTTAGACACATTTAGTCCATATAACGTATATTATTATGGATGGAGGCAGAAAAGCCGGGTTCAGATTACTACACAAAGGGAGAATTAGATTTTCCTCGGTCATTTACGAGGCTGACAATTAACACTGAACAAACAATAACTCAAACTATGAATTATGAAAGAGCTGCAGCATCTGAAACCAACCACAGTGAACATTTGACAGATAAACAGTACCACAGTGCTCCAGTTTCAGCTTTACAGTTTGTCTTTTATGGACATGATTACCTCTGTCAACTCACCACTTGTTTTTATTAGTAAGTTTTTGTTTTTATTTTGATCAATTACCGGAAATTTCAGGCGACCCCATTTGAATTCCAGGTGAATTCTCAACCCCAAAGTTGAAAAACACTGGGTTGAGGCAGAGGAACAGTTTACACACCACTGAGCCTGTTTACATTCACACTGAGGCTACGTTCACACTGCAGGTCTTCATGCACAATCGTATTTTTTTTGTGAAATCCGATTTTTTTCTGTGCTCGTTCATATTAAAAATTAAATGCGACTTCTACCAGTTTTGAGTATGAACTGAATGCGATCCTGAAATGACCCACATGTGCAGAAGAGGTCCTGACCATGCATAACCATGCACTGTGTTTAAGGAAGTAAATATGGAGGCATCTGGTATCGGTGTGTGTGGCGCTGATAAAGTTTATTTAAAACCGAAATCAGCACCAGTCAAATAATTTCAAGTAGAAGATTAAAAAAGAGCAGACAGGTTTTTTTGCTGTGGTGTATTTGAATGTGGAGTCGGAATCAGGAGTGGTGGGATAGTGACATTAGCCGCTGCACTGACACAGACTTTATTTATAATTTTTGAATGACAAGAAAAATGTTTAAATCTATCTGTGACCGCTTCTCCGTAACACTCTCATGATAAGACACTCATCTCTAGCAATTTCAAGGATGTAAAGGTCAGATAAATGCGACCTGGCAGTTCAGACTGACGTCGCATTGCAAAATATCCGACATGTATCCGACAGATTTAGTATCACATGTGAAAGTGGCCTGGTTCAGATTGGAAAAAATCGGATATGTGCTGTTCAGACTGTCTTTAAAAGGTCAGATACAGGTCAAATAGTGGCAAAAAGTCGGATTTGGGCCACATTTGTCTGCAGTGTGAACGTAGCCTAATACTCCGATCATTATGTGATTTCTGGAGTTATCACAGTATTCAAGTGATCATGTAAACAGCACAATGTGACATCCTATATCAGAGAACAGCAGGCAGCTGGTGTAAGGACGGTAGGACTGGTTAACAGTGTCTGTGTTTCGGAGTATCAGATGAGCTGGATCTGCGTCTAGTGAGAGGGTAAGTTATAACATATACAGCCCAGGGATTTGCTCCACACCTCAGATTTGGATTAAAAGCTCAGTTGTCAAGTGCGTTACACATGATTTCTGAATGACTTGCTCTTAGATATGTAGCCTGATGTTTCATCACACTTCCATCTGTTGAGCAGATTCAGCTCCAGACTAAACCAAGCCTAACACATTTGCAGGGTTGACCGATGACTCATACGTTTGTTCATAATCTTATTTGACTGTAAACTCCAAACTTAGTCCACATTTTTACCAACGCTTTTCTCCTGGATAAACAGAGAATCGCTGGTCCAGGCATGCAGAAGTAAGTCCTCCTTGGCCGTGGTCCGTCCTGCCAGCTCATGCACTGTTGTTGTGGACGTGTACAGGTGCACAGCCAACACACACGGGGTCACCAGGGGTGATATTTTTGCACGAGTGTGATGTTAAAGAGACAGTTCGTCTGCAGCTCTGTGTGAACAAGCTCAACCTCAGGCTTTCAACTCGGCCACATTTTGGCATCTGCACAAAAACCTCAAAGGGCTCAGCTGCTGGAAAGGATCGATCGCTGCAAACTCACATCTCTTTCACAATTTCTGCTTTTCCCTTTTCATGAGATCAGGCCGTCAGAGTTGCACATACAACTGTATACATGTAGAGATTTACTGAAAAGCCTCATTTATTTTTATTTTCATCGCACTTGTGAATGAGATACATGAAAAAATGAGATGTATACTTTCAATTTATGGACAAAAACAGAGCTAACAAAGTGGGATTTTTAGTGTTAAAGCTCATCTGATAGCAGATTATTATAGTTCATAAACACATTTATCCCACTCCCTGCTCTTAACAGCCTACCTCAGGACATTTTTCCAGATATTCTCCTGACTGATGAACTGTTTTTCTTTTGTTTCATGTGACTTTTCCCTACTTTCCTCCTCCTCTTTTCTCTTCCTCCTACATGTGTTTTGTTGCCAAACCACAACTGTAAATAAAAAGCTCCTGTTAATGTCTTGTTTGATTAAAATAATGAAAAATAGAGGGGATTTTCTTGTCTAAATTAAACCTTAAAGTTGTAAAACTACTCTTGGGGTAAAATCCAAATAAACTTTTCAGTGCCGCTAATTGTTTTATCACCATTTATTACAATATTTCCCTCCCTGCATTTGCATTTTTCAGCAAAAATCTGGCGTTTTTCTGGTTTTATTTAACTGATCATGTAGTTGTTCGTAAAAGATCAGGAGTAAATTCAAAGGTAATTAAATCAAAAGAGAAAAAAAACTGAAGAACACAGAAATTTTCAAGATTTTACACCCACTGTCATTTGTCAAACTACATTTTTTTTTTTACAGCTGAAACACTCTCATCTTCTGTAACATTAATACACCAGTAAACCCCATGTAGTTTGATAAATGACAGCGGTTATAGACGCTTATTGTTATGTTCAGTTAATGACATATTTTGCTAAAAAAGTCCCTTTTTCTCAGTTTCCTGTTTTGATATTAAACCTTTGAATTTACTCTGAGCTCAAAATCATGTGTTTTCCTATATTTAATTCACTGATCATGGAAATCTTTACACAAAATCTCAGAGTAAATTCAAAGGTTATTTTATCAAAACAGAGAAAACTGTAGAAAATGTTATTTTTTTCCTGCAAAACATATCATTTATGCATCATTTATCAAACTACTACGTTCACCACGGAGCCTCTGAACGTCCAAATGGGTCATATGTGCTGACCCTGAAAAGATGAAAAACTGCATTTGACCCGGATTATTCAAATATATTGATTTTATTAGTGGTTTGATAAGTTATTAAACATTTTAGATCAGTATGACTTTGACTTTTAAACACTTTAAAAGGTTAAAACTGTTAAACTTTAAAGCTGACACTGATAATCTTTTGGATTATAAAACTGGAAAAGACCATTTTATAGTTATGTAACTGTGTTAATCAGATTATAAAGGTGTTGTGGTATTTACTCGATTATGGGAGGTTAGGATTACTTAAATTAATTTGTGTAAATTGGTGGCTTAATTTTTTAACTTAAACTTCTGTGTATGTGTGTGTGTGTGTGTGTGTGTGTGTGTGCTTTTTAGTGTGTTTAGATTGAAAGTGTGTATTTCAGCTCCTGTAGCTTTAAATAAAAATAATGCTATGGATGTCTTGTACAGTAACTAAAAAGATAATGTCTTGCACACTTTTAATATCCTTTGACCAAATATAGTATGATATTCTGTTTAAAGTTACTGCCCTATAATTTAGATGAGACTGTCTTTGTGTAAAACTTATTACATACATGCACTCGAAGAAAAAATGATTAGACCACCCTTGTTTTTCTTCATTTTCTTGTTCATTTTAATGCCTGGTACAACTAAAGCTACATTTGTTTGGATAAATATAATGACAACAACAAAAATAGCTCATAATAGTTTAATTTCAGAGCTGAAATCTGTCCATTTTCAATGTTTTCTTGATAATAACCACAATCATTTCAGTTCTTACAACAATATCTATGGCATTGGACTGACCAAAACAGTGCTTTCATTCATTCCATGTTTTCTTTTCTGTCTGTTTTAGTCACATGATACACACAGGAGTTAGGACTGGATTGCAGAACCACTTTGACTTTTGATGGTCTCATAATTTATTCCACAATTGTATTTATATTTGAAAGTACTCAGATATTATAACAGCACAAAGCCATTTAACCTTGAAAAAGTTGGTCAAGGTCATCTGTTTTCAAAAGGCTTCTGCTCCATGCCAAGATACAGCCACAGTATAAATTTGGTGAGTCGCAAAGTCGGACATTCCAGTCGGACATCTCCAAGTACTTTACCAAAGTAGAGAGGCCATTAGAACCCGTACCTTCAACGTCTACAGAAGATCCTGCACCTGCTACCCCTCTGGATGATCCAGATTCTCCAGCAGCCCCTCTCACAGCCTCCCCTCCTTCTTCTCCAACCACCTCTCAACAGTGATGACAAGTACAGCATCTTATTTTTTAGTTGAATTTATTTTATTGAATTAATATGAAGTATAATACGTGTATTTGAATATTTATTTAGAGATTTAGGGGATATTTAGGGGGTACTAAAGGGTTAATTCCAACTTACGTGGAAATTCAGGTTACGTCGCCAGCGTAGGAATGGAACTTGTTCGTAACCCAAGGACCACCTGTACAGTGGTACCTCTACTTATGAACGACTCTACTTATGAAATTTCCAGGTTACGATAATCCTTTATGGTAAAATATTGACTCTACTAACTAAAGAAATTTCAAGTTACGAAAGGCGCAATTATTACATGCTTTACGGTAAAGTACACTTCCACTCAGCGTTCAGGATATGAACGGCGTAATTATT
>JAQQZY010000028.1:17380919-17390925 GCA_030068375.1 Ostorhinchus rueppellii | reverse complement strand
CCCCCCCCCCCCCCCCCCCCCCCCCCCCCCCCCCCCCCCCCCCCCCCCCCCCCCCCCCCCCCCCCCCCCCGCACGGTTCCACTTCTGTTTTTCTCTTTTTCTTTTTCTGTCCAGCACTTTGCATTGCATTTCTTGTAGGAAAAGTGCTTTATAAATAAAGTTTTGATTGAAAACAATTTCTATGAACCTATTTTCATGGAGTTACAAAAATGTCCACACAGCTGGACACTATAAGTTTCATTTTTAAAGCAAACTAACATACTGTGTGAAAACTATGAAACAAAAACATTTTTAATAGTGCAAATCTGATGTTCTCACATTTTAATATACTGTAACACTCATTATTACTCACCCCGATCATATGTAAAAAACCCAACCTTTGTTGCAAAAAAATAAGAAAAAGTTAATTACAGTCGAATAAAAATTAGCAATTGATTTACACTCAAATATGTTACTGCAGATCAGTTTATCAAAAACAGGACAGTTACAGTGATGGTACGAATGGCAAAGTATGGGAGGGTGCACAAGTGTCCGCTGTGTTGGTCAATATGACAGTAAAGCAACAAAATCTATGAATATACAAGAGAACAGCTTTGAATAGCTGTCCACTGTAGTGACCGCTACGCATGAAAGGGTTCAACAGAAGAAAATGCCAAAATCATCTCTATGCTTTAATAAAAATAAATATAAATACATTGGAGGAGGAGGGACGGTCCTGTCGATCCCGTCCAGCTGTGCTTGTCTCCTGCTGGGGCTGCTTGGGTCCTGGTCAGGGGGCTCTGTTTTGCTCTCCTTTTCTGGTCCCTCAGTCTGGCTCCGCCCCTTATTGATGTATACTAATATACACGATTAATTCTCATAATGTTCATTATCATAATATATTGTACAGTATTAGGATGTCACATTATCTTGTTACGTTATATTATGTTATACTACATTATATCATAAATATTTAATTATTACATCACAATACAATTACTATACTGTTCCCCTATACACACTTGTGCACACACACATTTAGGTTGTTGTACGCTGCATGTTTGTTGTTTTGTTCTGTATGTATGCTTTCTTTATGTCTCTCTTTTGTCACCTGGTTTTTTCACAAATTTCACAAATAAAAAAAATACAGAAATCACACAGAAAAAAATTCTAAATACAAAGGATAATATTGTAATAAATGGTGATAAAACACTTTAGATAGGTTAAACACAGAGAAAAATATATCTGCGAATTAATACCAAAGTAGTGTTGGGTCTTTATGTGTTCAGAATCACTGTAAAGTCATTGAACTCTACTAAGTATAGTTCCATTCTCCAACCCCCGATGCTCCCGTCTGCACATGCTCAGTTCCATCGAGGTGAAAAACTGGATGTCTGAGCAAGATAATGTAAAACATCCAGGACACAGCAAGGTGAATCTGTCAAGAATTTAGATTCATTAACCCACTCCATGGAGGCTACGTAGTTACCATGGAAACACCATCATCTTCTACAACACTGATTCACCAGTAAAACCCACGGAGTTGGATCAGTGACAGTGGATGGACACACTTCATGATAGATTTCACTGAAAAAGTCACTTTTTCTCCTGTTTTCTCAGTTTCTGATCTAACATTCTTTGGATTTACTGTGAGCTTAAATGAACATCTACATGATCAGTAAATTAGATATAGAAAAATATATGATTTACACTGAAAAAACTCAAAATAAAAAGGATATTACAATAAAAAGAGGATAAATCACTTAACGGTTAAATATAGAGAAAAATTCATTTGGGAACTGACGTAAAAGTACCGCAGGGTCTTTGAGTTAAAATAGTTTCCATTATCTTTGTTCTGTACAAGTGTGCCCGACTTAACCCATAAAGACCCACATTTTTCTCTCTAGTTCACTTTGAAGTCATTTATTACAATATTATCCTTTGTATAAACAATTTTTTCACTGTAAATCATGGGTTTGCCTATATTTAATGAAAATTCAAAGGTTATTATATATCAAAACAGAAGAAAAAGTGACTTTTTCAGCAAAAATATCAATAACTGCATGTTTAAAAAAAAGTGTTTCCATGCAGTCATTGATCCAACTCCATGGGTGAATCAATGTTGCAGATAACAGTGTTTCCATGGGAACTACAGAGCCTCTAAACATCCAAATGGGTCATATCTGATGACCAGAAAACCATGACAAACATTTTACACCAATTATTTACATAGATTGGTGAGATTAATGATGAACAGGTATTAGATCCTGTAGATGCTTTTAGTCAGGTGGGGGTTTGGGGGTTTATGGGTTAACACGGGCCACTTTTTCATCAGCTTCAGTGCAAATTATTCTCTGGTGAGTTACACAGGAGACAGAATATCACTGCCCTGTTGCCGTTCTAGTCCGCCTCCATTGAGCAGTGAATAAAGCTCACCTGAACCTGGGTTTTTGGATGATTTTTTTTTTTTTTTTTCCCCCCCACCAACACACCAGAGGTCGTCATCATTAGTGGTCAAACATGCCGTGTTTGAGAGCAGGATGTACTCGGACGTGCACAAAGGCACTCTGGAGCTCATCACAGCCATCTGAAGGTTAAAAATTAGGACCAGAAAATGACTCTGCTTATGTAACAGCTCCTTTTGAAATGCACCACATCTCCAGGACAGGTTCTAGACACCTGCTGAAACTCCCGTTCAGTGGCCATTACACATGATATTGACCGACATTTACCCATCTGTCATTTCAGGACTATTATAGCCATTACACAAGCTGAAACTGTCCTGATTCCTGTCTATATGATAATTATTACTCTTTTTTTTTTGGTACCAATTGTCTGTAAATCATCAATTTCTGATCCTCAAGTATATTTATGCAAAAAAAAAAAAAAAAAAATAGTTTTGCAGATTCTCAGTCTTTCAACATCAGATGTATTGTAGCTACTGTTGAATGAACGCGCCAACACAGGGGTCAAACTCATTTTAGTGGATCAGATTTAAAATAAATAAATAAAAAGAAATCATAACTCCAAATATTTCCCTTTGTTTCAGTGCAAAAAAAGCAAGATTAAAATTTTAAAATCTCTACGTTTATAAACTATCCTTACAGAGGATACCCTGAACCTGACATTTCAGTGCAATTTTAACATTACACCTTAACTTGTGCATAACCTGTGCATTCACAGTGGATCTATAAAGGCACAAAACAATTAGTAACATGCAGAATTTTAGGAGTTTAGGTTATTCTGCATTCATTTTAGGCGTCTGACCCACTTCAGATCAAATTGGGCTAAAATGAGTCCAACATTGTAAAAAAAAAAAAACAACAAAAAACTGGATCACAGAAGCACAGAACAGCAAACACCTTTTAACCAATAGTATTTAATGGTTTATGCAACTCTCTGCTAAGGCCCAGTCTCCCCCCCCCCAACAGTACTATAAGGTAAACCAGTCCCTTGCATTTTATTGGCCAAAAATAAATTCAAACATACCTAAATAAATATGTGTGTTATGGTAGGGGGTCAATCAAAACAAAAACAGTTCTAATTAAAGGCAACTTGAAAAACACAACAGTTTTTTCCATAAAACTGGTTAAAATGAAAAGTTTAAAAAAAATTGTAAAAGGGGTCTAACCTCAACAGCTTCCACTCCATATCAAGTAACAATTCTAAAACCATTCATTATAAAAACGGAGGTGGAACACTGCCACCAACTGGAAGTTATAAGCTTTGGTCACAGGAGTATGACGAGGAGTTAAGAGGAAGGGGGTAATGGAGGGCGGCTGCTTCTGTCCCTCCTCGTCACAAAATTATCTGGGTCTGGAATTAAAAGTGGGGCATGGGATCCCAGAACAGCGGTTTGGATGACGTAGCGCCATAGATAGTTAGGGTTCAATACAAGAACAGGCCAGACTGGTTCTCAGTTAGGATCAGGGAGATGAGAACAAACGAAATGAGATCTGACTACCTTGGAGCAGAATGGCTCATGCATGTGTGAGTGCATATGGGTGCGAGGCCGTCTGTTCCATCTGGCCAAGCTGAAGCACTTCTATACTTCTTTGAATTTTCTCTTTTTTAAGCAGAAAAGAAAAAAACCCCAAACACTGAACCCCACTTTTCACCAACACAGTGCCAAACATTGCCCCTTCGCTGTCCGAGTTGTCCAGGGCTTTGACCCCCAGAACAGTGCCACCCTCGTGAGAAAACAGGAAAGGTAGGCTGGGGTGGGTGGGCATGAGCGGGGTGAGGGTAACGTAGGTCTCCCTTCCAAACCCGCCCATGACTGCTCATCCACCTCTCTGCCGTCTTCTGACCGGTTTCCCTCAGGCTCTTCATGGCCAGGTGGGATGATGCTGAGAGAGGGGGCGCCCCATGGCGCCGCTCCCCCTCCCACCCCCCCATGTCAAATGGTCAAGTCAGTCTGTTTAAGGGGCGTGGGCTCAGTTTGAGGCGCTGCTGTTGGAGGAGCTGGATGTGGAGGCCACGGCCATGCCTGAGGTGCCTGAGAAGGCCACCGATTTACGGATGTGGGGCATGAGGAATGGGTCACTGGCCAACTGGTGCACGTCGATGCGGTCCTCCTTACGGTACACTAGACAGCGCCTTATAAAGGCCTGTGAGAACAAAGAAGGACATGAGTGAAATAACTGAACCTAATCTGTAGAGGTCACACAAGCATTTACAAGATTGACATTTTCTAAACAAATCTGCATCCAAATTAATATAATGTAATTTGTGTAATGTACAACTAAAGAACACACGGTTCATTTAGTTCATTATGAAGGAAACAGGACGACGACATTTCAATGCATTAAGTTCAGTAGAATACAAACTCAGATTGCGGTCCATGCCAGTCTCAGTTTAGTCCAATCTCCTGAGGGACCAGGTTTGTATGAACCCTCTGCATTGACATTTGAGTTTCTCTTCACAGCGGTTCAACAAAACCCCTGACATCACTTCTTTTAACAAACCAACACTGTCCATAAGGTCTGCCTATGTAATGTAGATCTAATCAATACTTCATTTCTCAGTGACTTCATTTCTTTGCCTTATTCGACTGATGATGGTCTTTTACATGGATTTATGGCTGAGACCGTCTGTATGTGTATGTGTGTCTAATAACCACAGTCCATTAATTACAGCTGATTTAACAGATGGATGAATACAGGGTAGTATTGTACTTACAAAAGGCTTTTATCTGTTACAGTGTTTAGAGTTATACATATCAATTGCAGAGACTACATTTAAGTCATTTTTCGATGTTGTATCATTAATTTTTGTAAGTGTGAGACTAAACAAAACCACAAAGTGTACTACACGAATACTGTTTGTACCATTTGTATCCTGTTTAGCTCTGCATATACCAAATTAAATGATTTTATCTGCACTCTTATCTTTTTATTTTAACATTTACATTTTTTAAAATAGTGTAATTTACCATTTTCAATCTTTATTTTTGTCTTATGCTTTCGTATAACACTTTGAATTAAGTTATTTGTTGCTGTGCATTAGTTGTGCTGTACAAATAAGCTCCTTCTGCCTGTGGTGAAGCTGTTAAACATGGCCGCAGGACCAGTAAGGCCATCACACTTTAAGCCGAGAACAAAATTCTAGAGGATGGGACAAGTTTGAATTTTCAGTGTATATTCATGTTTTAGCCCGACTCTTTTGTTTATCGATGTAGAAACAGGTTCAAATCATAGCCGACTCGGAAATACAGGTTGGGGCTAAATGAATAGATTTTTACAGCTTTTATTTTATCACAGTTTAAACAGAGCTAAAAACTTTATTCGTAGTAAGTTGGAGTTGTCATCTTTTCAACAGTATAAATGTCACAACACATTTGGCACATACTTGACGACTCGCCAAAACATTCTTAAACAGGAGACGACACAATTAGCGCGTATTTCTAGTGACTGTAGCTGATTTTAGTCTTTGACAGTGTGAGAAATACACTCACTGAGCACCTGTTGCAATGACTGGAAATTCTGTAGTCACGCTCACAGTTCTGATTCAATCATTAAGTATTTTTTTTCTCCATGTGACACAAAATAACATTTAATGATGCTAAGCATAATGTGGTAAATACAAAAATATATAATTGTCATAATAAAAAAAAAATGCTTGTGCCATTGCTTACTCAGCTGCTTTGCGAGCCTCTGTACTTGTCACCAGTTTCTTTATTTGTCAGCATCTATAACGTTTCAGGAACTTCACTGTCTGATACTGGCAGGATTTTATTAGCTACATGTTGCTGATGCAGCCTCAGACAACAACACACTGTTTAGGATCATCACCTACTGCGCTGTTTGTTGTTCATAGATACCAGGATGATCCTCATTGCAGTTGCATGTTCATTAGATTGTAAATAAACCTCCATGACAAATGGCCCTTTTCCACTGCACGTTTTCGTAAAGGCTCTACTCGGCACGGTTCGACTCCACCCCAATATAGCCCTTTACCACTGGGGGTTGGACCTAGGACCAGTTACATTTTTCGTACCCGTTTCAGAAGTGGGTCTCACCGTGTCGAGCCAGCACTAAAATGTCACCGAACAGTGCTGTCCACTGATTCAGAGGAAATGTTGTCATACGCGCAACGAAGCTCGGGGATCTGAAATAATCACCCCCCAGACAGACCTGCGTCTGTTTAGGCGTTTTCAGTGACAATAAACAACAACAGCAGTACCGCATCCAGTGTCACCATTATTGTTGTTTACTTTACTGGCCGCGGCGTAACACTTTATTAGTCGCCTGAAAACAATGGCACGGCTGTGTCCACTCCGCCAACTCCACCCACTTCAACTAGTCCAAACTAGTAACGGCTGGCAGTGGAAACACAACCGTGACGGTCCAACAAATGGGTCGTGTCGAGCCGAAGCGTGCCGAGTAGGGTTCGCAGTGGAAAAGCGCCATTAATCTGTGGACTGGGAACATAAACTGGGCTGGTCTCAATCTAACTGAACCCAATCTGGATACATTCATAATCTTAACTAGTCTGTACCTGGCTTTACTGATAGTTCACCGTGAAGATTACTGATAAAAAATCCATACTGCCATCCCTAAAACTAGATCTCTAGCACTCCAAAAAAACAAACTCTTGATGGGGTATTCAATACCTTTGCTTCAGGTGTGACTACAGGTTTAGGGGGAAACTGCACATCTGTTGCCTTCAATATGGTGTTCTCCTGCAGGATGTCCTGCTGGGACTGGTTATGTCCAAAAGGCTGCAGAAGAAACAAAAGTTCAAGTGTTATGGGAAATGAAAATGACCTATAAAGTGGTGAAACGAATTAATTACCGCAAATTAGTGCTTGGTACCCACTTCAGAAAGCATTTTCCTTAGAGTCTGACTTTGTAAAATATAAAAGAAGCTGAACAATTTCTATATTTCATTATACTATAAGTAACATCTGCTTTCATTTATTTATTTGCCTCGAAAATTACAGATTTTCAGATGTCTAACTTATGTTACAATCTGTTATAGCCAAATTCATAATAAATGCAACTGGTTGACTGGTTATATTGTTCTTGTGTGTGTTCCTCTTACCTTGCGACCATACAAACACTGGTAGAAAATGACTCCCACAGACCACACGTCCACCTTATTGGAGATTTTGGGTGGTTCTTTCCCAACCACGAAGCACTCAGGAGGCAGGTACCTTAAAGCAACAAGAGCAGACACGTTAAAACCAATTGGTTTCTGTTCGTTCGAAGCACTGGTCTCTGCACAGACAGAACAGCAGTATGGCATCAGAAACAATAAGGTGCATCATGATCCTCATACCTGAGGGGAAGTAAATCTACTGTCCCATGAGGGTCTCATTTTACAGCCACTTAACACCTTATCCCCTACCACATTATCATCATAACTGACATTTTGTTATCTCCATAAAAATGTATTTACCTACTGACGTGTTTATGGTATGTCGCAACAGGAAAATGGCTTGCACTATACTTCGCCATTGCGGCTGCAGTAAAATCCCTTGTGAGCAGCTATAAAACCGTTTAGCCTTAAGTGCTGCTTTGAGCAAAACTAAATCTACCCGGTGCTTTTTCAGCCTTGGTAATGATACAGGTCAAGACACTGCTCTGTGCATGTCAGGTACAAAAAAAAAAAAAATTCACTGGTGCAATTATTTCCAAGTTTTTTTTGAAGAGAACCCAGCTGGTTATAAAATGTGGGGAAGTCATTTCAGAGAATAACTGTTAAAGAAATATGGAAACTTCAGAGAGCTCATCGCGGATAAAATGCGATGAAACAATAACGATATACATGTCGAAATAACTTTTCCTCAACAGAAATATGAGACATGCTTGATGCAATTTTGACAGAATGAGTCCATATTTTGACATTTTGACAGACATAACAACCAATCATAATCAAGCAGCACTGCACCGAACCAATCACTAGAGCCACGGCAAGTTAGATTGACGCACACAGCACAACAGTAAGAGCAGCTGCAGTGCACACACTAATGTTTGGGCTGCAGAGAGGTAATGAGTATTCCTTTTGGGAGAAAATTTTACAAAGAACTCTGGCGACTGGGTTACTGAAAAGGAGGGTGCGACATTGAAGCTGGGAGTCGGACGTTCAAAGCATGTTAAGTTTCATTTTCGGTTTACACCAGTTATGGGAGTTACAGAACACACCCCAACGTATATACCCCCAGTATTGTTTGGGGAAGATGGTCTGTTTTGTTTAGGTTTCCTTTTAAAACTTGAAAGCGTTTGCCTGCTGGTCAGACATTTAATTTAGTTTTAAATACAAGTACCTGTTTTATTCATCTGAAAATAGTTGTAAAATGTTCTTCAGCACATTTGTCATGTTCAACCTCTGGCAGAAAATAAATCATATTTAAATCAAAAATAGCCGTCTGATGTCTTCACAAGTAATTTCTGAGTAACAGAACATTTAAGCTTGACTAAAGCAGTGATTGGATTTATATTGTGATACATATCAATATTGTTTGATATGAAGAAAATAAATAAATAAATAAAATTGTGATATTTTTTCCCCATCGCCCAGCCCTGGCTGTTAGTCATTTCTCTGTAATAGGTTGTTAAGTAGATGTAGCATTTCTGTATTGATTGCATCTCTAGAACATTTGTATTTTAGCTGAACAGTGCCTCCGCCACTAAAAACCATTATTTTGTTCTTTATTCTTACAGCAAAAGGCCTCTAAAGAGCAAACTGATGACTTCGTACAAATGCACTTTGGTGTGGGAGAGCAGTGAGGCATAAAGAAATGTCACATTCATGAGTACCTAACATAAATCTTGTCCTCCAGGACCAGGACTCGGAGGTAAAAATAAAAGAACACAATTTATTATAACACAGATGATGGCACCTCTGTGGCCAGGTGTCATATTTCAATATAAATCTCACCAGTAGGTCCCTGCTCCCTGTGACGTCAACTCCATCCCGTCCACTGAGTTGTAGCTGTCATCATCCATGATCTTCGACAAGCCAAAGTCTGTGATCTTAATCTCCCCACAGGCAGTGCCATTCACCAGAAGGATATTACCTGAACGGGGTGAAAAAAAGATTTACAGCGTCAAAAAAAATAAATAAATGTCAGCATGTCTCATCTTTATGGCCCTGTTTTATTAAGCCAACAATGTGAAATATTCACAGTGACATTCCAGGTTTCTGACGTAAAACTCTGAAGACATCTCTAATCATAACTAAACACAGCTGAAGAATTTCAGAGTTTGTCCTACATGGTGGGAACTGAGTTCATGATTGCTCCTGATGTGCAAAGGAAGAGGAAAAAAAAAAAACATGCAAGCCACTTAAGACGCACCGGGTTTAAGGTCGTAGTGGATAATGGGTGGTCGGATCTCATTGAGGTACTTGAGGGCATTGACAATCTGCATGATGATGGAGCGACCCTCTTTCTCAGACATAAGTTTGTGCTGCTTAAGGTAGAAATCCAGGTCATTGCCCTCGCAGTACTCCAGGACTGTGCAGAACCTGTGACAAAACGAAGCAGGATTTAGTAGATCTTGAGCAAGACTTGGGTCCATTT
>JAQQZY010000028.1:17367229-17380819 GCA_030068375.1 Ostorhinchus rueppellii | reverse complement strand
TGGATGTTGATATGTGTCTGGATCAGCACTTACGTTGGTCTAATGTTCTATCTTAAACAGTCTATTGTGGAAATAGATCATTTAAAACAACAGCACTGTTTTGTTATAAAGGAGCAAAAACTTACGAATCAGTGTCAAGTGAAAAGTAGTCGTAAAGTTTAACTATTCGTGGGTGGTCCAGCTCTTTATGGATTCTATATTCTCTGCATGCATGTCTGAAACAAAGACCATAAATCGACATTTAAACATGTGATAAATATGCATATTAAATCGTGCATATTAAACAGTTCACAGCCAGTAACAATACTATATTAAATTGTACAACACTTACTTGTGATAATTTTCCTTCTTCTCATCCCTCCAGTTCTTGTTTAACTGGTGGATTTTAACTGCAACATACCTTTGCTCTGTCAAGTCAAAAGCCTGGAAAACAAATGTGTCCTATTAGCCAAGACTACATTTGGAAATGCAGTGAAACTTGCTTCACGTTAGATGACTGTGTTTGCATTTCATTTCCACAGCGATGACAGCAGATTCTTGGAACAACTCTGAAATCTTTGGCCAAGTCATTTACTTCAAAATGCGGATGATGTCAGAGTAATGTAATGAAATGCGCATTCTCAACTATTTTTCACAAGTATGCACTGCTCAGCCAAACCATCTACTTTTAGAACATAAATAATCAAATCTGTGTCTGTAACTGTTGTGTTTAGAGACGTTCTCCTCTATGTTTTGGTCAAGGTTTATAGTCATTTAAAAATAACGACACAGGACTGGTTTTCTGCGACAGAAAAATGACAAGAAGAATGCAAGCGATGTTACAGCTGCTCTCACTTCTCAGAATTGTTTTTGTTTAAAGGGGTCATATTTTGCTAAACCCACTTTTGTTAGTTTTTGGTTCATTTATTTATTTACTTGTGTATTTGGACAATAATAGTACCAAAAGTTTGAATCTAAACACTCGAGGTGCTGCAAAGATATCCTTCTATTCATGATGGCAAAAAGCAAGTGGATTTCTACAACTTGTTTTAATTCTTGCTAAATTTGATACGTCTATAATTAGTTATGTCCTGACATTTGCGCAGATACGGTCCAAACTTCCGATAAACATTTCTCCAAGAACACCATAATTGTTCGTCAGCAGCAGCGGTTGTAGTAAAAACTGAAAATATGTCCAAACTTCGAGCAGATTACCTCAAATATTCAGTTGTTGGTTGAACAGGACAGAGCAGCACAAACAATAACCTGGAGGGGGTGGGGCCTGAAGTGGCTCATGTGCATTTAAAGGGCCAGCACTCAAAACCACCTTTCTGGTGTCATAATTCCATTTAAAAAACAAAAAAACAAAAACAAAAGTCAGTCCTTTGATGTGAAAGACAAAGCTACCTTGTAAACTTCACTGAAACCTCCCCGTCCAAGTAAATGGAGTAGTAGGTATCGGTCATTTAGCGTAGGGTGATCTTTAAACCTGAACAGAAAGAAACAATTAGAACTCATGTATTTAGACAAACACCAATAGAAGCAAACAAGGTAAACATAATTAAACGTACTGAGAATTATCCTCATTATGGATCCGTTTCAGCTCCCGAATGTGCAGGTTTCGCACTCGCTCCAACCTCTCCAACTCTGCCTGGATCTCTGCCTCCTCCTGCAGAAGACATTGCAGTCCATATTGAGGATCGGCAGTTAACCTAGCAACTACACAAATACAAGGGCCACTCCGTGTCAGGAGAACACATTACCTTCTTAAGATGGCCTAGTCTTAGCTTAAAGATTTCCTCTTGCTCATGGTACTCGGCCTGCGATAGCCTGTGATGACAGAAGAAACTTCAGTGAGACCAAGTACACACACAAATGCCAAACACATAGAAAAGATTAAAAAATAAATAATAATAAAAAATAAAATAAAGGTGTCGTACGCTTCACTTTCTGTTCCATTGGCCTTGCTTTTGCGTTTGTTTTGCTCTAAGCTTGGAGGGGGAGTCTGAGCCATAGAGGGCGGCTTGCGTTTAGCCAGAAGTTTCCTCTGCCTTTCGATGTCTTCTCGCTGGGAATTGATCCTTTCTTGTTGTCTGGAAACAGATGGCACATTGAAATGACATAGAGACCAAATTAATTTATCAGTCTGTGTTTTAAGTTCAGCTCTAAGCCCTCTGGCTGGTTGCAATGCTGCCTTGAGAGAGTGGCTAATGGAAAATGATTTTCAAAGACCGGGATTAATGCTGTATTTCAGTTCTTCCTTTTGTCTACAGTGCAAATTGCTCAAAATACAAAGGCATCACATAATGTGTACAGAAGTGCAGTTAATATACAAAGATAAACAAAGTGTGAGCTTTAATGGAAAACATCAATATCCTCACTTGATAAGGTTCTGAAAAGCGTATCCATCTGTCCACTGTTCTGTAAAAGACGCTCCATGTCTGACTGTGGTGAAATGGCCAAGTCGAAGCCTGTCCTGCATGCTTTTATCCCGGCAAGCCATCTTTTCCTGTTTGGACTGGAGAAAATGGGCATCAAGAAAGACAGGTTAATTAACTGTGGCTGCCAAGAATAAGCCATGGTGCTATGAAAGAAACAAACCTTTTCAATCAGCAGCTTCTTGGACATTGTAACACATTTATTCAAACGTTCTTTGTATCGCTCGAGCATCCTCTGCTGTTCATCAATCTGTCTCCTCAAATCACAGTTTGCCTGAGGGAGAAAAAAAAACAAACAAAAAAAAAACCTTCTTGTTATATGTACAGACACTGTCAATATGTACAGAATGAAAACCAAAATAGAGAACAAGATATTCCCATAGCCACTGAAAATGGATACAAGAGTAGTACTGATGAGAATGTAATGAGACTGGTACCCTCAGCAAATCGTCTATTCTCCCCTCCTTCTTCTCCAGGTCAGAGTTCTTGTTGTTTTCCATTGCCGTTAGTTTCTCTATAGTAAGTTCAGACTAAAAAGGATAAAAGGACAAAACAGTGTTACTGTTTATGCTGCTTCGATGGTAATAGTGGATGATTTTATATCAAAACAAATACAGTCCATGGGATATCCTGTTTATCAGATTTATGCAACTTCTATTCATTTACCGTTTCCACACCAACCATATATCAACAACCATTTGAGGTACAACAGAGATAAACCAGATGAATGAGCATATGAATTACCTGTGTGGCTTTGTGGAGCATGTGAAGAGAAGCAGGCTTCAGTGAACACGATGAGTGCTCTGTATTGGACGAACTGACAGAGGAGGGGCTTCCCTGCTGTACCTAGAAGGCAGAAACAGCCAATAAAAAACATTAACAAAGGGTTGGGCTGTCTTAATGTGAAGGTTTGAAACATGTCACACTGAAGACTTTAATTGAGAACTGCAGCTGTAAAGCCAACAGAACACACTGGAATAATTAACTAAATAATAACGTGTAACAGCAAAGCACATATGACACAAATGTAAACATATGAAGTGTTTTCATGTTTAATAAAATCATCCCAAAACATAGCACAAATTTTAATCGCGTCTGTTTGTGGTGGTGAGTTTACACTTCTACAAAAATGACCCTTGTTATAACAGTTTCTTAATTGTGGTACTATTGAAAATGCTGTGAAACCTGAATATCTAATATGGCAAGCCTAATGTTAATATGAACAGCCTGAAAATAAATGTATTTTTCCTTCTGTGCCAACGCCATACACCCAGTTAAAAATATGAACTCACTATGCAACAACTTGAGAAAACATGTGAAAGAAAAAAGTTCATTAATTGCCTAGTTTGGATTCACAAAAAAAGTGAGAACAACAAAGAAATTGTCATGAAAATGCTCAAAAGTCAGGTATGATAGGACAGAATATGTTTGCAGTGAATGAACTGTGATAGCTGTGCCCTGCGTAACAACAAAATTTGTACTTCACACAAGTATATGCATCAGGTTAGGAGAGTATGCCAACTGAATTATTTTGCAGGCTATAGCTGTCATATGGTGTGTAATTGTGTGAGTAGCATGACTTTTAACAATATTAGTCTTGTTAATGTGTGGTCAAAGCATGCTTAGATTGTTATATCGCCTTTGGCTTGCATCCATGATACCTTGTATAGTGCATACTGTACATAACTCTGCAGCACTAAGTGGGAACACCTCTTCGGCTGCCACATGTATTTCGCACCCTGCAAGTAACTATATACACTGTATGATCTTCCTGTGTGTGTACTGTGACCCTCCACTGTGGGAGGTAAACAAATCTGACCCATCAAAGTTAATACCAAGCGTGGAAGAGAGAATAGCAGGACAGAGTGTTAAAAAGGTAAAAGTGCAGTAGATGGGCCATAGAGCAAACATGCTCACCGTGACAGGGGGGTTGGAGAGCGAGTGTTGTGGGGAAGAGCGGACCACTGGTGGAATTCCCCTGGCAGGGCTGGTACCAGGACCGCTACCTCCCGCAAACTGACAGACATGTAAAAAGAGAAGAGTAAAGCAATTCAGTGGCAAGACCAAGAGAGAGTTAAAACAGAGGGGTTAGAAAGGAGTGAAATGTGATGCACCCAAAACTGAAGATGTGCTCAGCTGAGAGACACTTGGAGGTAGAGATCTTTTCCACTACTCACCTCAAAATAATCACTAATTTTGTGTCCTCTTGTTCCTGCTTTGCCTAAAAAAAATTAGAGAAGAGAGGACTGAAGAGAGGGATTGTTTTCTAAGAAACACAAAGAGGGGGAGGATCGTAGCACCAACGAGCTTACCTTGGCTGCTGTCAAAATGATCTGCTTTCCTTTTTCGTACTCTCTGGTCATTTGCCTTTTTCTCTGGAGTCTGTGAGAAAAGTACAATTGGTCAATCAATCAATCAATTAAATTTACTGTACAGCAACACAGAGACATTTTGCTTATAACAAAGACTAACCTCTAGCTCTTTGTCACTCAGAGAGCCCACGCTGCATAGGCTCTGATTGGATGACTCATTCTGATTTTGGCCTGACCCCTGTTAAAATAATAATAATTTAAAAAAAAACAAAAAAAAACACAACAACACACAAGATGCAGTTATAACACATATAGACAGAAAACTGTCTTTCCAATGCATGCATTTTTATTACTTCTGTTTGCATATATTTGTGAGTAGCGCTGAGAGTCAGAAAACCGTATATAAAATGGATGAAAACTGAGAGAAGGGATGTGGAGGCTTAGTACTGTCACCATTAACTTCCCACTGAATCTAGACCTGCATCAGTCCTAATGCTGGTTCCCTAGGTGATGCCTGTCAGTCAAATCACATCAGAATTCAGGAAGCACTGTCCAATCAGGGAAAGATACTTAGTCATTCAGAGCACACTAGAGCTCTCTCACTGAACCCTCCTAAAATGGCTGAACATTAGGCATGCTGCTGGGGATGTATTCCTCCCTCTGTCTGTCACCTTTAGATAATGTCATCCATTTTTCTCCAGTTCACCATGAGCTTAACCATTCTTTCCTTCTCCCTCTAGAGAAAAAGAACAAAAAGATGCTTTGCGTTTTAAAGAAAATGACCAACATTTTATACCTACCGAAAACGAGCTAGTTCTTTGAAGTTAAATGGCAACACACTCTCCAACTACTTGAGTAGGCCCAATCTGTCCCATTACCAAAAGGCGTGCTTGCTCTTTCTCTTCAAAGAACAACAATTTTCCTTTCTTTTATGCCAACTTAGTGATGACAGGGAGAACAACAGTGCCACACTGCTGTTCAAGGTCAAGATAAAAACTATGAGCTACTCTGTGACATTGAAGGGCTTTTAGACCACCAACCCATATTTCTTCAGAGTCATTTGCTGACACACTACTCTTTCACTCACCCACTCCACACACACAGCATCTCTTGTCACACAGGGTGGCTGTGGCATGATGCCTTAGCAGGAGCCGCCATTTTCTCTGCGGCAGCAGCCATGCCATGCTCTGGGCTGAGCTTTGCCTATGGCTGGCACAGGGCCCACTCCTGGCGCTTACTCTCACTCCCAAACTGCTCCAAGATCACCTTCCACAAATACAGCTCCATCAATGTATCAAGCATGAGGGTAGAAGGCTAAATGCTGCCTCCACTTACACCTGGTCAATAACTATTCCTGCATTCCTGCTCTGGCCTCATTCCTCCTCCTTCTACCACCCCTGTCCCGTCTGTGGCCTTTTTGGCAGGCACCGCTGCCTGCATATACAGCCACTACATCATGAGCCAGGGAGAGATGCCATATCATACCAGCCAAAAAACACAGACACAGCTCAACCTACTCCAGAGACAGACAAAGAAAGGAGTAGGGCCAAGCTTGTCCAAGCAGTACAGCAGAATGACACTGAAGCAGAGTGGGACAAAGAAAGGAAGACATTTACAAAATGTATAATGTAGAAAATCTGTGATTATAAACACTTGGACATGACAGGATTCCCAAGCGCCACCTTTGTGACATCACTGCAACACAAACCTTAGCCACACCAACCCCAGTGAAGCGAGCCTCCAGCAGCTCCTGCCGTCGGGGGTCCAGGCTATGCAGTTCTTCCATCATGGCTGCAAGAGACAAGAGCACAGATTAAGGAAGGCGTTGTGGGGTCTGGTATATTCAAGTGGGAGTGACACATTGCAGTTTCAAAAGGCCTTCATTGTGATGAGTCATGGCTGTTTTTAGCTATATGGATGTGGAAAATTCCTGTTCTGAGTCATCAATAATCCTGACAATAATGTTTTCCCCTATCATGTGTATTCAGCAAGCACCAACAGGGCACTTGAGGACTCAGTAAACTTAGTCCTGCACTGATATGCGCAATTTCTCCCAAACTGGGACAAATAAGGACTTGCATACATATCAAATGCATAGGCCAGATGTGTAGAGTCACTGCCTGGAAAATTATAGCATCGTGTGATAACGCCCTGGCATTATAGGCCAAAGTTACATGGCGCTGAAGTTCTGAAAGGTCACTAATGGACGAACTGCCAAGTCTACCCAGAGCAATAGAAAGAGACAATAGTAGCCAGCTTGCTAGCTTGAGCAAAGGTTAAGACACACACCCAACATCAACGGATATGTATCTTAGACATGGCTTCCATACATTTAATCATTAGTGAAACATATAGCATTTGTGTCCATCTAAGAAAATGACTCTAGCCCCTTTTCTTTACTGTTACTCGGTGAGGTCAGCTGATTTCGTCAACATTGAGGTGATAAACGTGACAATTTGATCACACTAGTGAATAATCAACAAGGTAGTTAGCAAATGTTAGATAAATGAGCTAACAAACCTACCGATGTTGAACATCACTTAGCATTGCAACATCAGGGCTAACGGTTACTAGCGAGAAACATTACACTTAATTATGCCATGTAACACACCTATACCAGGAAAACTGTGCGCCATGTTGTCTGGGTTATCGATAACAGATAAAAATGAAGCATCCATCTGGTGTTCGCAGCTGTGAATTGGTTTACAAACACGCATTCGGGAGCTAGCGTTGTAGCCACCATGCTAACGTTAACAGTCTGTCAAAAGAAGCATCTTATCGGTTCTGCTGCCAGTGCTCGTGCCACGACGGCTCACGGCGACAAGAAACCCGTCCATGTCGGGTGTAAGTTCGACATCCTAACGAGATACTTACTGCAATGTGATATTTTTCAGTCCGGTTGTTAACCCCGGAGCCGTCCCCGTTGTTTCCCCAGATGCTCGGCAGACCCTCCCAGGCTAGGCCGCATCCACAGCCGCGTCCCTCGCGTGCTGATTGTTAACGATCAAGACACGGGAGCGCGCCGTGGGCTCAAGGTAGACGACGGAGGATTCCCTCGGAGGCCTCGACCACTCCGGGTATCCCAAACCCGCCTTTCTGTGTTGCCTAGGCGGGGAACCCCATCACATCCCTCTCCCCGAAGACCATTCCGTGCAAATGTCGGATGTCTCGCTCCACACAATGGCGACCCTCGAGATTCTCAGTTTTTCACCTGGTGGAAGTGATGCCTTAAAGCTAACGTTAGATCCCCCCTATCTTTCCTCCCCGTTGGTGAGATGAAATTTCGGGTCCTGGCTTTCGTCTAGATCAAAACAAAGTTCGGCTCCAATCTCCTTCCTCGCCGCAGGGGAGAGACCAATCTGTTTCGGAAGTTGTGCAGTTGCAAGCGTTTCAGTATAATCCGGATCGATTCGGTTCGGTTCTCATGTTTTTGCAATGTAAACAATAATCAGTAAAATCTCATATTTTCTCGTGAGATTGTTCAAGTATTTTCACCTTCGTCCAGTCCACGCCTGCACCAAATCTCTTGTCTGGACCAATGGCAAATCTTTGTGTTCACAATACAGTTTAATACCGCCCACCCACTCAACCACTAAAATGATCACTTACCACAAAGTTGCAATTCCCCCTGTTGTTCACACCCACATACTATACTTACATAATGTCAATAAATTACAAAATCCCCATTCAGACATTCATTGAAGCTAAATAACTGATGCAAAACTAATGAATACAAACAGTTTGGATCAGGGTTGTCAAACATAAGGGCTGTGGGTTAAAACCTGCTGCCAAAAGGTCCAGGTTCAAAGGTCAGGCCTGTGGGATGAATTTTTGAAATGCAGAAATCACACTGAAGAAACTCATTTTAACCCAATTTTATCTTAAGTCCACTAAGTAATTACAGAAATTTGTGACGCATATGTATATAAAAAAAAAATGTTCAGGTTTTTCACTTTTTTTGGCTAAAAGATAGATCCTAAATGAAAAAGAAAAAAATATATCATTTAGCTGGTCCAAGCTGCTTGAGATCAAATTAGACTGTATGTGACACCTGAACTAAAATGAGTTTGATCCATGGTTTAGACGTTTATTCACTGTACACATAAAAAAAAAAAAGGAATGAAGTTTTCTTAAAAGTCATTGCATTTATTCCAAAAACAGATCATTAAAAACACCCTCTGGAAGAATAAAAATATTGAACCAGGAATAACCAGCCGTCTCTCAGAAAATGAGAAATAATTACTGTTGTAGCTGTGATTGCAGCAACATGAGGGACGCAAGCAGTGAAATGAGTTTATCAATATTGTCAGCTGATAGTGTAGTACATCACTATCCAGTAGATTCCTTTATCGCAATCACAACGGAACTTCTCATTTTCATACAATCCAGAACCCCTTTGTTTCAGCTCAGTTGTGATTAAAGGTCAGGCCGGTTCAGTCTATATTCTTCTGACTCAGCTCTGCGTCTCAGGCGGTTTGCGGTACTTGCACTGGATCCACACTCTGTACATGGTGAGCTGCTTCCCTCTGTTCACCTGCAACCGCCTGTCCACCAGGTTCTGCACTTTCTCGAGTCCTGCCGCAGTGAATAAGTCATGCAGCTCGTCTGAAATAACACAAGAAGCACAGGGTCATTGGCATTCACTAAAACAAATGTACATAGTGATGATGGTTTTAGAAACTAAAGAGGCTTTTTACCTTGAGTGAAGAAATATACTCGTGTTCCATCGCCACGCACGTAAAAGTTTTCGGACAAACACCTTCCTAAAATCAGGAAAGAGAAAAAAACATGTTCATAATTCTACAAGAAAGACAGTTTCAATACGTCTGAGGTATTGAATATGGATCTTAAATCCGGCAAACATCAACTACAGATGTACTAATTGATCTCGGCTCAGAATGTCACAGTGTTTTAATGAGCTGTTTATTCATTTTTGTTGCCTATTGTGCCAGAGAACCAAACAAATCATATTAAAGGCACATTTTAAAGCATTTCTGCATTGTTTCCTCTAAAACAGGACAAATTCAATCCTAGAATCAGCAATGAGTAGTATTTTTGCATTCGGATATTAATGAATGACCTAAAATTATTGTTTAAGGATTTAGAATAAAGTTGTAAAATTCTGCCAAAGACGCCAATGTGTTGAATTGTAAGGATATGCACCAAATACAGTACATGTGCATTGATAGGTCAGGGGATTTATGTGACCACTAGAGCGAGTAGTGAGTCACTGAGGAAAACTAACACCACAGGACCTTTGACCAAAGCAATACAGCCAGACAAAATGGGACGAGAACCATTAAAAACAACTTTTAGAGTAAAAGAAAGTGACAAAGTGATAAAAGCTAGAAGCACTTTTGTTGTTTTCACCACTGGACACAGTTCTAAATGAAAAGAACAGTTGCAGCTTTTGACAACACAAACCATACAGAAAACAGAGGTGATTTGGGGTTTTACTGTGGCTGTTTTCTGTCTAAAACTGAGCTAAGCTAGCAGAGCTGTAATGTAAACTATCAGCTGATGCAGTACGTGAGGATTATAAAAAAAACAGTATTATTTTTAGCAACTCTCAAAATAAGTAGCTGGGACTTTTAGTTTGAGGAAGAAAATGTGATGATACCATAATGCAGATGTATGTAAACAATGAGCTTCATACTTTATTCAGTGTGTGGATGCATAGTATTGGTGGTTTTGGTAGTAAAGTGTGTTTTGGTTGGATTTCTACATGCTTTTGATAATTTCAAATACCAATACGTCATATAACCTCTTTAACAGCCACTGTCATCCATATTTGTCATTATCTGGTGATAACAAGGCTGATATTATGATATTGGTTTATACATCAGGGCATCCAGTGAACAGTCCCTCTGGTTCTTTTAAGAGCGGTTAACTATGATCCAAGCAGTGTTATTTAAATTAACCAAATTCATGAAGTTGCTCTGGAATAACCTTGTTGTCTTCAGAAAAGCAGACACACAGACAGCAGGCATTGCTGTTTCAGAACTTTTTCCTAACTAACCTTTCTTGAATCGAAGTTGTGCCATGTCATAGCGCCCGTAGTCCCTGAGAAGCATTACTCCCCCGGGTTTCAGCAGCCGCGCTAATCTACTGATAGATGCCTGCATCCTGGGACAAAAGAGAAACTTTATAACCAGTGCAATGCCTAATGACTCACACCGAGTGAAAATCAAAGAGAAGGGAAAAAAAAGACAAAAGAAGTTTGTACTTGTTAGGATGCAATGCTGATAGCACAAAGATCAGCACTAGAACATCAAGGCTTCCATCTGGGATGGGGTAATTGGCTTCCACATCACTCAAATCATGAACAAAGGCAAAGCAGCGCCCGGGGTCGTACTCTGGATTAGTCTGATGACAAGGCACCAATGTTAATTTCTCATCTATTCCTCAACCCTGGAGATGAATACAGCTATCGAATCATTTCATTACTTCCACGACCTCACCTTGACCAACTCGACAGCAGTGTTGGAGAAATCACAGCAGTAAACAAAGAGTCCGGGGTCACTGTGAGAAGCAATACAGCCGTTATAGATTTGAGCAGTGTTTCTCATGCAACGTCTCAACCTCCATGTAGATGCACTTACTTGTTGGTTTTCAGAATTGGAAACACTGTGTTGCCCACACCACAACCAACCTGTCAGATGAAGATAATTTAATGGAACAAATTTTGCATTAACATAAAGCACAAATGCTGAAAGGAAATATATGTTTTGCTTAGTATTCGTCTTGAAGTTAGGTTGAACTTATTTTACTATTCTCTGAGGAAATATACATTAAACATCTGATCACCTTCTGATGGCAAAGGGCCACTGATAAAAACGTTCTACTCTTTAATAAATTGTTAAAGATAATAACTGATGTGCAGTATTTGTGTCTATCATATGCATAATTCTGTTTCATTGCACTTTGGATGACATGCTACACATCAACCACTCACCTCCAGAATGCGATATGTTGCAGTGGAGCCAGGAAAGTTTCCATCACTGAGAGATTCCACTTCCTGGTTACGTTCATGATCCCCTGGACCAGCTGCTTCTGATTCTTCAACATGGGATTCTTGTTTAAGGCTGAACTGTGGAGCAAGTTCTGGGAATTCTGTGAAGAGCCAGTGTCGATCTTTGAAGAAACGGTTCTCGTGGATTGTGTAGAAATCATTCCAGTACTCATTTGCCCTGGTGTCGTATTCATCTGCAAAGATCCAGGAATGGAGAAAAAGAAAGGTTAAATGATAATTACGGATGCACCAATTGCAAAAATCTTGTCTCACACCAATACTTATATTGATATTTTTGTCAAGAGCCAATGCCAATATTGATGTTAATTTATGTTAATTCTATTTTTGTGGTTACATATCCTCTGCTTAACCCAAAAAACTTAGATATATACATATGAAAATAGTTTGCAATGTGTCTTTGAGGCCTTCATCATATTATCTTTGAATGGCCACAGATTCAGACATTGAAATTTATGAAAAGAAAACTAGGGAACAGAGCACAACAGATAAATATCTCCTACCACCATCAGATCAGCTCAGTTCAGCAGTTTGCATATATGGAAAGGAGATATCATTCTCCATTCATCCTAATGCTCAACACACCTCCACCCTGCTCCATAATATAGTGGATTAAAGGTCCAAGGGGAGTGGAAAAATACCTATATTGGCCACTATCTGCAAATATTGGCCAATACATCTGTGCATTCTTATTATAACACAGGTTAATACAAGCCAACAAAGCTTAATTTAACTTAAAAAAAACAAAACATAAATAAAAGATTAGTTTGACCAAAGCCAGATTTGATTGTATATAGTCACTCATCCTCGTGTTTTACCTGTAATATTGTATAAACTGCAGTTTTTGTGTATATCATGTTGCATTTTAACAGGAGACATAAAGGTACAGAATCTAAGACGTGGTTAAATGCAGCAAAGCCATTCGTGGGTCCTCAATTAAAACACCAGTAAAGGAAATAATAATAACAACAACAAATATATATATATATCCCTAAATATACTGATATACAAGACACTGGGTTCTCACAGCTGTGTCATAGTATTTAGTCTCTTTTTTTAAAAAGACAAATTCATATATTTTTCTGCTACTGGTCATTGACCACACAAACCTTGTTTCTCTTGGGGCAGTGGCTGATTGTTTTCTAGGACTTTCTTTCTCGCAGCTGTTTCTTGTTCTTCAGTCCACTCCACATTGTCCCTGTTGGTTTAAGAATACTGTTATCTGACGTAGATGATGTGGAAAATAAAATAAATACATGCTCTTACAACCACAGACTGTAAATGGGGCTTAAAGTTCAAATCATTTAAGCTATTTTTGCGCTGCGATAGTTTAAGGACTGACAGAAAAAGGATAAATAGCGTAAACAGAAATATCAATTTACAGTCACTACAAGTAAAATTCAGAATAAGATGAGGTGCTCCAAATGTTGATCGTTTGTCATTTACAGTGCAATTAACCCTGTCAAACTTTAATTTTTCCTGCTATTACCGACCATGCGTTGTGCTGGAAAACCTGCCGGGGGTCTGTGAGGAAACGAGTCCCAAACTGAGGTCGTTTTTCGTCTCCGCTGGATGATGAATCAGGTAGAATCAACTCTGTTTCCCTGCTGCCTCCATCCACTCCATCCACGGCATGGGGCGCCGCCATGTTGGAAATGACGCAGCGGAAGAGGGGGCTGCGCATGCAGACGTGAGGCATTCAAGTACTGTGAGAAATATAGGCTAAAGAGTCTAACAAAAGTAGCAGGACAGTGTAACAAGAAAGAAAGAAAGAAAGAAAGAAAGAAAGAAAGAAAGAAAGAAAGAAAGAAAGAAAGAAAGAAAGAAAGAA
>JAQQZY010000028.1:17250198-17264077 GCA_030068375.1 Ostorhinchus rueppellii | reverse complement strand
ACACACACACACACACACACACACACACACACACACACACACACACACACACACACACACACACATATTTATTTATTCATTTTCCTACATATAGCCTTTTCTTTGTGAAGTTTATTATAATGTTATCCTTTGAAATTTTAATTTTTCTTTGCATTTTTTCAGTAAAAAAAATATTTAGCTGAACATGAAACAAGTGTCTCCAACCAGTGTCATTTATCAAACTACATGAGTTTTACTGGTTAATAAATGTTGTAGAAAATGCTGGTGTTTGCATGTTCACTATGGAGCCTCTGAACATCCAAATGAGTCATATGTGATGACACTGAAAACTGAGAAACTGCCTTTTATCTGAATTATTTCCATGCAGTGATAAGCTTTGTGGTTCATCAGTTATTAAACATTTCAGATCAGTAGATGGTTTCAGTCACTGGTGGATGTTTAGTGTTTTAAGGGTTAAACTTTGAATTTAGCTCATTATTTAGTCTTAAATACATTTAATTTACCTAAACCTATAGTGACTGTAAGAGAGAAAACCAAGAGGCAAATAAGCTTTTATTAGCAAATTTATTAAACGTAATAAATATCATATCTATGAAAAAATATAACATTATCTCACACATTTAAAAATCTTTTACACAGCAAGTTCAAGGTACTCGGCTAACAAAGTATCTGTTTTTCTGTCAAGTATGTAAGTCTGGGTTAATAGGCAGTAAAGAACAGCTCAGCCCTCATGATTCGAGGTGTCAACAGGCGTATGGACAGCTGAAGTGTGTGATCACGCCCGGGCATTATGTGCTCTTCACCCAGATCAGACACTGGAGCGTGACCAGCTTCAAGGCTTGTCGCCCCATAGCCCCGCCCCCTCCCAGCTCTGTGTCCAATCCTCTTCTGTACTCATGATGCTTTCTTATGCACTTTCTTGTTCTGTCACCTTCTGTTTCGCCACCTCTTACAGGTAACCCCATGCATGTAATAACACTTTCTTTTACCTTTATGAGGATCTTTTTTTTTTTTTTTTTTTTTTTTTTTTTTTTTAGCACTGACTGATAGATGAGCGGCCCCTGAAAACTCACAAACCGCCTCAACAGAATACCTTCACATACACATTTCCGGTCCTTGGCCAGTAAATACCAACAATGAAAAAGCGTGGCATTTAGCTGGTGCTGAGCTTGACAAGAAACACAAATAGAGCTATGAAACTACAGTAGGAGTCATGAAGAATGTAACTAGGACTAAATCTATATCAGGGTTTCAGCAGGTTCCTATTTTTGTTTTGAGTTTCACAGATTTACAAAAAAAAAAGTCCACTGGAGAGGACATTCCTGTAAAAAATTAAAATATATACCTGTTGCAATCAAGATAATTATCTAGTATAAAAAAGACAAAATCTCCGTCTCAGGAGGTTAATGCTGTATAGTTTAGACAGTGAAGTAAACATTACCATCAGTGTTCATTATGTTCTAATAAAACAGATGAGCATTAGAGATGTAAAGTGTGGGCTGAAATGGCAAAAATATATACTTGTACATGCTCTAATTGTGTCTGTGAGCAGCTCGTTCATTTATTTTCTAGCACACAGATTTTCCTTTGTATCTTTTGTATTATTTTTACCATGAAGCACTGATATATTATCCAAAAAAAGTCTTAATATCACTTGTTGAAACCTGCAGAAACCCTGTATATTTGTCTAGTCATGCTCTTCCCTAACCCTCTGTGCTCTTTTCCTATTCCGTCCAGTCTATCGTCCCTCTCGTCTCTCCCTAACGTCCCCGCTCCCTCTTGTTTTTCACCCTCTCTGGGCCTCCTGGGACACGGACCGGCCCAGAGTTTTGGGGTCTTTGGCGAATTCCATGAGGATGGGCTTGACCGGGGGGAGGTCTCTGGTGATCTCGTCCACGCTCCTCTTGACGGGCGGGGGGATGGGCCGCAGGTACTCCTCGGTGTGGGGGTCTCCACGTCCCAGCCTGATGCCCAGCTCTCTGGGGGTGAAGATGGGCAGGGGGAGGGTGTTCCTCTTGGGCAGAAGCTGATGTTCCCTCACACCTGTTTCCAAAGTGCCCACTCTGAAGACCCCAGAGGGACAGGTTTGGACCAGAGGACGGGACCACCACTGCCGGGACAGGGTCTCCCTACGTGACTCGTCCTTCATAGACATTGTCTGTCTGCAGGAAAAAAGAAGAGTTCAAGTAAGAAACAGTAGAAGACCTCACTTAGTTATTTCATTAATGGCTTCGCAGTATTGGAACAGTTATATAAAGAAGTGCTAAGTAGATGCTCCAGTATCAAATTATGTTATGATGAAGACCTCAAATCAAAGCAGGATGGTTTGTGTACCTCATTAAAAGTAGAGACTTTAATTTACACTTTAATTTTCACTTTTCTGTATAGTTCTAATTAGTTTTACTAGTTAAATTTACTTTTTAGTTTCTGAAATTGCTTGGTTTTTGTTTAGTTTTCATAATAATAATAATAATAATTTAAAAACAAGGTTAATTATAAGAATGAGATTTTAAGAAAAGGCAAAAAAAAAAATTGTTGTCCAACTAAAGTTCAAAAATCCTGAAGTAAACTAAAAACCTGTGGAATAGATTTCATATCTCCTTAAATTCCAGACATGTGCAAGAAATACGCTGACATTTCTCTGTAATTTTAGCCAATTTTAATAAGTTTTGTAAACACACTATACAATTTCAGTAAGATATCATCATTTTATTGCTACAATAGTTCAGATCATGGTGTTATTAAAAGTGTTGAGATGCTTTGTTTTGTTGCTGTGTAAGCTAAACTTAAGGATTAATAGGATTTGCATGTACACAATTAAAAATAACTGTAATAAATAACATTTGTGTCTATGTCAGTGTTTTGTCAGATCCGCCTCTATTCTTGTTGTCGACTGGTTTGTCTTCATTTGGTGGAGCTCAGACCCCTGTGTGGACCCTGCTGGGGGGGGGGTTCTGGTCTTACCTGTCCTCAGGTCGGGTTTTGAGGCTGATGCTGTGCCAGTCTGCGCTGTAACTCTCCTTCTGAGCCTTGTTCTCCTCTCGTACGCTGCAGACCAGCTCAGCTCCCACCACCACACCATTACGCTTTTCCAGGACGGTGCAGAAAGGCATCTTTGTCTCTTTTGTCTTATCTCCTGTGAGTGCTTTCTGAAGCTCTTTGGTCAGTCTGGTCTGATCTCGTGGCTGTGGTGCTGATGTTTTCAGGGGGAACGGCTGATGCTTCAGTTGGCTGAACCTCCAGGCGTCTGCTGCCTCTCTGTGCTTTTGTGCTGTTATGTTTGGACTCCAGTCTGTCCATGACTTTTATAGAGGTTCGGTTGCTATTTTTGATCTATGTTGTCACTCTACAATCAGTGTGTGCTGACATCCGACACTGAGAGCGCCGTGTCTCATTCCCCGCGAGCTGGAAGCTGCTCTGAGGAGGGGTTATGGGTAATTGGGCTGAAAATCCCCTGATTCTCAAATTGTATGCCCAAGCACGGCTGTAATCACTCAGCCCAACACTTTCCACTTCAGCTGTGATTGCTGCGTACAGAGGAAAGTATCATGGAAACACAGAGAGTATGGAGATTAAATAAACATGCAGACCAGTGTCAAACAATCGGCCCGCCAAAGGGTCCAATACGGCCTGTGGGATTAATTTGTGAAATGCAAAAATTACACTGAAGATAATAACAATCAGTGTTCTGCCTTCCAGCAGTCTGGAACAGTAAAATACTTACATACTACCCAATAAAAAATGTCAACTCCAATTTTTTCCCCTATATTTTAGAGTGAAAAAAGTCAAATAACATAATGAATAATGTATAAATCTACAAACTCTCAATTAAAAAATATGAATAACCTGAACAAATATGAGCAACATGAATTATTTTGACAGAAATACATGCAATTTTAACAGTATTATGCCTGTTACAAGATGTTTAGTGTCTTCCATTGTGATCTGTAAATTATAATGCACACATGTAAATGATAATCTGAGGCATAAAACTGTTAAAATTGTACTTGTGTTTCTAAAGGAATGTCAGCTCGTTAGTGGTTGTTCATATTTTCACAATTTCTTAAAGGGTTATTTATAGATGTAAATACTTTTATTATGTAACCAGAAAAACACCCGGAGAGTGCAGACCTCCACCAAGGTAGTGTTTGTACTTTTTTTTTTTTAAGGTAGTGTTTGTACTTTCCTCCATGAGATGGCACTGAATGACCTCATATGCAAATCTGTGCTGCCATGCCCTATCTCACAATGATAAAGAATCCTTTAACAAATTCCTGGATCCAGACGGTGATCCGGATCGCCTCCAAAATTTAATCATCTCTTCCTTGACCCAGAGTGGACATATCCTGAAAATTTCATCAAAATCCATCCATGACCTTTTGAGTTATGTTGCTAACAAACAGACAAACAAACCCTGGCAAAAACATAACCTGCTTGGCGGAGATAATTAAAAGTATTTTCACTTTAAAACACAAAGAAAAGTATGGAGTTGACATTATTTATAGGTTATTATGTTATTATTGAGATGATATTAGGCTGGATGTGGCCCCCTGATCTAAAATGAGTCTGACACCACTGATGTAGACAGACACACACAACAGGATTGAGCGGAATGTTGATAAGGATTTGGTCTTGATGTACACACGCGTACAAAGTGGACAGATAGGAATAACACAGCTGTTCTTTATAAACAAAGAATATGTGTGACATCTAAATGCAGCTCACATTCAACACATCTGTCACTTGGAGGCAACAATTGGAAAAAGAAACACAACTTAATGAGGTGTTTCTATCCCATCCAGATAACTGGCTTTTCTTCTTTTATTCATAGAGGGAGTTTGTCGCATCAAACTTCCTCATTAACCCCTTTCATGCATGAATTATGAGAACCTTCATCAGGATTCTGTTCTTAAGTGATTTTATTCCTCTTTAGGCACTAAAAAACAAACAGAAAACAAAACAATGGGATTTTTTTGGGAGGTTATTTTTCATGGAGTTGCAAAAATGTCTACAAAGCTGGAAGCAAATAAACATGCATTTGTAAATATATTTGTGAAAATCATGAAATAAAAACATTTTAATGCTATTAATTTGATGTTTTCTCACATTTTAATTACTCTAATATTAGTCATTCCTCTTTTCATGGAGATAATATGCAAAAAAATAATAATTTTGTTGTTAATTACAGTCTAATAACAATAACAAGGAATTGATTTACACTCAAATATGGTCAATTAGGTTTACTAAGAACAGAAAATTATCAGTTGACGTGTATGGGAGGACGCAAAAGCATCCAATGTGTTGGCTGATATGAACCTAAAACAACAAAATCCATGGATATACAAGAGGACATCTGTACAGTAACTGTCCACTGTAGTGACCAGTATGTATGAAAGGGTTAAATACCATTACACTGCGACTGCGCCGCGCTCGGTAGCTCCTTCCCGAGTGATTCATTACTCTGAGTCTGAACCATACAAGTCATCATCAACTCAGGTTACAGGCTGTGAAATGCACACATGGGCGTACACACTCACCTCTGACAGATTCCTTTCAGGACGATGATGTTACTACCAGTCCCCGTGTGTGTGACTCATTCATCCCCTTCAGGAGCTGAGATCATCATAACACACATAACATATCACACAGAGCAGGAAATGTGAGGAAGCCACTGACAAGAAGCCTGATCAATAACACTGTCATGGGGGTTTTGTCTCTTAAATCTTAAGTAATGTAATAATGAGACGAGCATGTGCTGAGTCTGTACATGCTAATAATAATAATATTCACTTGACAAGAATAAATGACTGTTTGTACGAGGTCACAGTGGTGGTAAGATTATGTTCACATACGCACTGTTGGCGTTGACTGAGCTGTGATTTGAGGTATCACGGAAAAGTTTTATACCAAAATACCATCAAAAGGTCAGCGGAGGTTTCATGTTTGTCAGGCAGAGCATGCAGAAGAATAAACACAAGGACAAACAGACTCAAAAACAGTTTTGATCCAACTGTAGTCAGCACACGTAATACTGAAAAAACACATGTGATGTGTAGGAGGTTTATAACGGATCAGTGCAATTACTGGATGAATGTTTGTGTGGGAATGACGGGTTTGTGATTGTTTTATACCTTATATTTCATCTGCTTTTATTTGTATGTTTTATTTTAAATTATACATATGATGTACAGTGTTGGTTAGATTTAAACTACGTGTAGTTGAACTCTGTAGTTCAGCGACATTTTGTTGTAACTTGCTGGTAGATGAACTACATTCACATTTTGTGCTGAATCAAGTAGTTCAAGTATTTTTAGATATTTTTTTGTAGTTTAACTACTCAGTTTGTAAACTACAAGTTTCTGCGACAGCATAAAAGTAAGTTTGTTTTTTTTTAGATAATTTTTTTATAAAATTAATTGTATTTCACTGCAGAACAGTCCCTTTTTTCTTTCATCCTGAATTGTTTTGAAGACATGATCAATTCATGACATCACAGCCAACGCTGCCTCTGATTGGTTTGCCCTGGCAGCACTTGAATGCTTCACAGATGTGCGATCATTACAAACATTATGTGATCGTCACTACCATGGACAACCCTACCGCCAGTGCCCCGATAGCGACGCGCCGCTCCAACCATGGACATAGTTTTTTTCATATACACCAAATGTATATTCCTAATTTAATGCTGAAAATAAAGTTGTTAAAACTACTTTTTCTAGCGGTAGTTTTGCTACATTTCTCAAGTGGTAGAAATGTACTTTGCTTCAACTACTGCCATAAAGAACATGAACTACTGTTAGTTTTGCAAACTACACTTGCAAAGTAGTTTCCCCAACACTGGATGTACTGACTGGAGGAGATTTTTAAATGCTGTTGTACTTGTTACAATGACAACAAAGATATTCTATTCTATTCTATTCTATTCTATTCTATTCTATATCCTTCCATTCATCTTCTGAACCCACTTTATCCTCACTAGGGTCACAGGGGTCACTTAGAGCCTATCCCAGCTACATAAGGGCAAAGGCGGGGTACACCCTGGAGAAGTCCCCAGTTCTATTCTATTCTAAGGTATTTTTCCGTACTAAATATGTAACATATGTAAATATGTCAGCCCTGTGATGAACTAGCGACTTGTCCAGGGGGTTCCCCGCCTTCGCCCTTAAGTAGCTGGGATAGGCTCCATGTGACCCCCGTGACCCTAGTGAGGATAAAGCGGGTATAGAAGATGAATGAAAAATATGTAGCATTAATGTGATTAATCACATGACCACATCATTCTGGATAAAGCCTTAAAACATGTTGGTATTAAAAGACTTACTACTACTACTACTACATGTTCGTTGTATTTGCAGTTGTGTGTAACATAACCAACAAGTCCCGACCTCCTGCTGCAGTTGTTGTAGAGAAGAACTCTAAATATAGATCAGTGTGTTTCAGCTGATGGAGTTCTTGACCTCGACCTGGAGAAGTATTTGTATCTTCTGCTCCACATTTCTAAAACAGGGTAAAGGTTATTTATTTTTGACTTACATTTCAGCATCATTTACAGAGGTGACCTGTCCACCCCACTTAAAATTAGTTGAAGAAGAAGAGCTGTTTAAGCTTCTTCATTTGACCAAAAATGTTTGTGTTTGCATTATTATGATATAAAGTTTGTCCTATTGTTCATATTAAACTGTATTAACACTCAAAGACCTAAATACTATAGCTACTGGAGTCCAGAATCAACTGCTGATATAAAATAGTGAATTATTCTATCAATATATGCAAATAATTCAGGTAAAATGCAGTTTCTTACACTGCAAAAAAGGAGTGTCTAAAAACAAAATAAAAACACTAAATCTGAGGGGAAAGGTCCTCTAAACAAGTGAAATATCCGTCCATGCAGCAAGATAATTTCACTTGACAAGATTTCTTGAATTCAGATTGTTAATGAAAATAAGAAATTAACTCTTAAAACAAGATAAATGATTTAACACTTCTAAATGTAACTTTTTATGTCTTGGTAAGAACCAAATAATTTGCAGTGTAGCTTTTCATGATCATCAGATATGACCCATTTGGACGTTCAGAGGTTCCTCATTAAAGGTGGAAACACCGTCATCTTCCACAACATTGATTCACCAGTAAAACCTGTGTGGTGACAGTGGTTATACATAATGGTTTTATGTTCAATTATTAACACATTTTCTTGAAACTGTCACTTTTTATTCTTTTTTTCTGTTCAGCTGCACAACTACAGACAACTGATCCATCCTTTCATCTCCTGAACCCGCTTTACTCTCACCAGGGTCACGGGGGTCACTTGGAACCTATCCCAGCTGCTTAAAGGTGAAGGCAGTGTACACCCTGGACATGTCAACAGTAACTACATCAGTAAATAAAAAATAAAAATATAAAAAAGGAAAATACAGAGGATAACATCACAATAAATTGTAATAAATCTATCAGGAAATGTGAATTTTTTGCCACAAAAGTAGTTGAAGGGCTTTACAGGTTGAGTTAAAGTGTGAATATGGTCCCTTTTTTTTCATGAGGCGCTGGTAAAATTAGTGAGGCTCTGAAACTTGATGCTGTGGTGTCAATGAAACTTTTAGATTCACCCCAGGGTCGTATTTTTTCGCACCCACAGCCAATCGGAACAGTTTTTATTTTTTGCCCAAAGGTGATTGGATGATTTTTGTCCTGTTGGAAAAGTCACCTTGAGGGAGACAGATGATGAATAAATGTCACTGTTAACAAAGTTTGGTCCTATTCAGCTTGTAAAACATTGAGTTTCTCCACCTCGAGGTTTTAAACTCGTACTTTAGTTGAACAGAGTTTTAGGCCAAATACCACTTGGGTAGTTACTGACCCAGGTCATGGAGGACATGAAGTGACAGCTGACTGATGATCTAGGGGATAGGTCATAAATTTGTCAGTGTGAGTTTGAGTCCTGCAATGTACCCATAAAGACCCAGTGGTACTTCTGTGGCACTGACCCAATGAACTTTTCTCTCTTTTTAATCTTTTCTCATTATTTATTCTAATATTCTCCTTTGCATTTTGCATATTTAAGTAAAAATCAGGTACTTTCCTATATCATTTCACTGATCATGCAGATCGGGGGTGTCAAACATGTGGCCAAAACCGGCCCAGCGAAGGGTCCAATGCGGCCCGCGGGATGAATTTGTGAAAACTATTTTAGTTCAGGAGCCAGATACGAACCAATGTGATCTCAAGTAAAATAATAACTAAATAATCTATAAATAATGACAAGTACAAATTTTCTTTTTGGTCTAATGTGAAAAAAATAACATTGCACTATGAAAATATTTACATTTAAGTCTATCCTTTAACTATAAAATGTGAATAACCTGAAAAGTCTAAAGAAAATGGTGTGCAATTTTAACATTATTCTGTGTCATGGCTTTGGTTTGGTGCTTTTCCTGTTTGTCTCCCCACCCCTGTTCTGCCTGGGAGGCTTGGCTGTTAATGGCACACACCTGGGACTGAGCTCCAATCAAGAACACACCTGTATTTAAGCAGTGCAGTTCCAGAGGTGTGTGTGGGATGGTCAAGCTGCTCATGCTGGTATTTGGGCTGTCCTGTGTGTGCTCTGGTTGGACTTTAGACTCCTGTTTTGTTTCTTAGCCTGTGAACTGTTTTGTTTTTTTTGTAGCTCCTTTCACCACGTGGTTGGTCGACTTTCTGTTTTGTATCCGTTCAGGTGACGCCCTTGGTTCCTTTCCTTTGGTCCTTGAGTTTCCAGTGTTTTACTCCTGGTTCAGTGACATCCTTGGTTCAGTTTTTGTGTTCATGATCTTTTGTGACTATTAAATTGCTGTTTACCCCCCCCCTCCAAAAAAAATGCTTCTCTGAGATTGATTACCACGCGCTAGTGGGTTCCCTTTGCCTCTGTCCCTGACATTCTGCCTGTTTCTAAATGGTTTGTGTTTGTAGATCCACTGGGATCTGTGAGTTCTGTTAATAATAAGCTGAGATGTACTTACTGTAAAACTTTCAAATTTTAACAGTATTCTGCCTGTTACTGAAATGTTTGTGTAACAAATGTATAAACAATAAGTTGAAGCATAATTTTGGTGAAATTGCACTTTTTCTTACAAAATGTAATTTTGTTTTTTTTTCTCTCTTCAGGTTATTCACATCTTTTCTGAGAAGAAAAGGTAGTCTGTAAATGTTAATATATTTTTATTGCACTAAAAGTAAGAGGAAAAGTTATTATTTACAAGCTATTCTGCTGTTATTTTACTGGTCCGGCCCACTTGACATCAAATTAGGCTGAATGTGGCCCCTGAACTAAAATGAGTTTGACACCCCTGATGTAGATGTTCATACACGCTCTGATTAAAGTTAAAGGTGGGGTCTGAGATGTTTTCCTGGAGCTTTTTTGTTTTGTTTTTTTTTACTATATTGCTAAAAAAATCTCTCACACCCTGATTGAAAACAATTAAATGCTCTGACACAAAAATGAAAAGTTTTAGTCACCGATAGGACTAAAAAAAACATCCAATCATATTGAGCGCCCACTCAAAATTATTGAGCGCTGATGTTTACCAAAATTAACTGCCATTTGTCCCTGCCCCCTGCACTGCACATTCTGGAGTCTGGTGGCGTAGCTTCTGGGGGGAGTCTGAAGAAAGGGTGTGGGACTTTTGAATTGCGTCTTTTCAAAATGTAGCCTGCTTGAGCCGTTTTTCTAACATCTCAGACCCCGCCTTTAACCCTTGTATGGTGTTGGGGTCTGTGGGACCTGTTTTCAGTTTTTATCACAACAAAAATGAAACTATTATTTTTTTTCAGCCTGAAATTCATTGGCTTTAGCTCATTTTCTTTGAAGAACATAAATCAAAACGCATTTTAAATGACCGCATATCGTACACCCCCCCCTACGCATTTATATTACATACAGGGTGTTTGGGTCCACTGGACCCGGGGCTAATAAAAGTTTGGAAAGTGTAGGTCCTGTATACCTTCACTTTGTCTTCCTTCTTTCTGGGGCTACTGACAGTGTTTTCTGCCCCTCCTGCTCCCACACAAAGTTGAAACATTTTTGAAAATTCATGCCCCCATTTTCCGGACACTGGGGGGGGGTCGTACTGGTGTCTTGGGGCCTAGGCTGGTGGCATTGCAGGGAGGGGGCTGCTGGCACTGGGCTGTGTGCTCACGAAGATTGCGGTCGGGGGTGGGGGCTCGGATCGGAGATCTGCACACCTGGGGCTGGGACTGCTGTGTGTGTGTATGAGCCAGAGGTGGGGTGGCAGGCCGCGGGGTGGTCCCGGCGGGTGATGTGGTCGTTTAAGGCCCCGGTTGGTGCCGGGGGTGCGCCCAGCTGCTGTGCCCTCAGGTGGCCTCGCCGGCCTTCTGGGGGGGGGGGGGTGCTCCAGACTCCCATCCTCTGTGGGATCTGCCAGTAGCCTGGATCTTGGGGCCCTCTCTGCTGGCCCCTGGATCTTGGAGGGGTTCTGGTTGTGGTCACATGTCTCACCTCAGTGTCTGTGTCCTCTTTGCTTCACTCTGTCACAGATTCATGTGAACAGCTGCTGTTGTGTGGATTTAGAACTGGTATTTGTTATTTGTGCTGTTGTTGTTCACTGTATGATGTTTTGTTCATGCTTTCTGCTTTTCTCTATTTATTTAGTTTCATTATAATTTCTTTCTGTCTAGTTTACTCAGCTCTGGTTCTAGTTCTTGTTTTCATTATAATTCTCTCCATGGTTGTTGTTGTCAGTATTGTTCATATTGTCTGTGAGGGTCTACACCACTTCCTTTCTTCTCTCTTCCCCCTCTCCTCTCCTCCCCCCTGTCTCCACATGTCAGGTCCAGCATTGAAATGTGATTCAACAAAACTCATAATAAAGACAATAGAATATCAAGGGAAGCCTCATATAAACTGTGAAGCCTTCCTTTGGCAAAGCAAATTTGTTTAGCACCAAAAGGAGCCAGACTACCATTCTGCTGTCAGGATGCTGGACAAGACAAGTTTAAAAAAAAAAAAAGGTTCACATAATTCATGCGTGAAAGGGTTAAAGACTTTAAGGCGGTCCTATTCATCTTCGACTACAGTCACAATAGCCACGTTTACGAGGACACATTTTCCCAATCCCATTAAAATCTTGGATGATCGGAATATCTTAATCAACTGTTTACATGGACACTAAATAACACGATCCGATCATGTCATGCGTGTACATGCACAAAGCGTTTAATCGTGGGGAAAAAAAGTCTGAGCATGCGCGGTCGGATCAGAATCTTCCAATTGACCTGTTTACATGAAGCATTTTCAATCTGATTGGTCTTTTATTCTGATTATTTGTGTCCATGTAAACATGGCTATTGAGTGCATTTCAGAGCTACTGCTATATACATACTGTATATGTGTACTTCTATGTAAAGTAGTTGAAGGAATACTTCTAATTTTACTGGAATATTTTAAACTAGTTATTGGAGAACTCTGGACTGTATAGACTATTGTTTTGGGACCTCTTTACCCGTGAACGTACTCCGGTTGGGGAATAATCAGGACACCAGTGACATTTTCACTTTTATATATAAAGACTCAGAGCAGCTCGGTAATGTCACGACCAAACACAGATAGATGAACTCAAATGCAGGAAATGGATCAAAGGTCGGGACTTAGTAAAAAGAATGTTTATTTAAAGAAAATTAAAGGCTTCAGTGTCCGATAGGGAGAGTCCGTGCTCGATGGTCAAGGGGCGGTCCAGGATCCAAAACCGGACAGTAAACCAGTGTAGCAGAGGTACCGACAGGGATCAGGCAAAGTGTTAATCACAGGACAGACAGAGGTCATTATCAGGCAAGCAAAAACCAGCAGAAGTACAAAAGAGCTTAACAAGAGCATAGCACTGTATGTGAGTTCCAAGGTCCAGTTTCCTGGTGTCATCTGATGGGCAGAGGTACAGAAAAGGGTCAGGCGAGCTCAGGAACCCAGTGGAGAAAACGGGGCGGGTGGTAGAGCGGGTCGTCCAATATCCGAAAGGTTGGTGGTTCGAATCCCGCTCTCTCCAGGTCAGCCATGTGTCCTTGGGCAAGACACTTCACCCTCCTTGCCTCCAGTGTCAATGTTTGTGTATGAATGTTTGGTGGGGGTGAAATATAGTAGTGGTAATGTAGTTTACCACCACCAGAGGGAGAATGTGAGAACGAATGAATAATGGATCAACAATGTAAAGCGCTTTGGATGACTTGAAAAGCGCTATAAAAATCTACTCCATTATTATTAAAACAGTGATTCGGGTGATCACTCAGAGTAAAATAATCCTTGTAAGTCGCTCAAAGAGTCAAGACAAACTGGCAACGAAGACTGAGACACACAGGGCTTAAATACACACCAGGGAGGAGACCATGAAACCCAGGTGAAACACACTGAGGGAAAAGGAGGTAATCACAAGAGGGAAACAGGAAGTAAAGACGCAGGACATGAAACAGGAGGAACACTTAACAAAATAGAACAGGAAATGACCAGACCAACAATAAAACACAGGACATTTGACGATAGACTTGACAGGTTAGTACATAGACATGGCAGCAACCCTGACTCTATTAGGACCCCATAAACATAAAAACATAGTTGTCCTGTTCAATCCTGACCTAATAAACAGACCAACCAAAAACATGCCTGACTAAAAACATTCAGACACCCAAAAAATGGCTGTACACTGTAAACCCAGATTTTGATTCAACTCAAACAGATGAGTTTGTTTTACTTAAATGCGTCTAATTTATTGACATTACTGTACAAACTGTACTTTTTAATGGCTCTACTTTATTCTAATTGTATGTTTGAGTTCAAACAACTCAATATCATTAAGTTTTGTCTGTTAACAACACACTGACGTCACCCACGTAGCCGCAC
>JAQQZY010000028.1:17164223-17178469 GCA_030068375.1 Ostorhinchus rueppellii | reverse complement strand
GACAAACCTGTCGTATCTTTATAAATGGGTGAATTTATACATTTTTAAGTTGCCCAATACTTATTTTCCCCACTGTAGATATGTGTAAACATTTATTCTAGATGTTCAAGACATATGATCTAGAAATTTATTCATCTCTACCACTCTACTTAGTACCAAGTGGTAGAGATGGCTGAAACAGGTGGGACTAAAAAAGCACTCGGAGAGTGCAGACCTCCACCAAGCTTATTGTGACTCCCATCCAACAGTCACACTTTTTAATGTTACATATGCCCTGTCGTTGAATCAAATCTATCATTTATAGACAATACCTGTAGAAGATTTGCCGGGTGATGCCAATGTTTTAAAAAAAAAAAAAAAAAAAAAAAAACGCAATAAAATCTGGAATCTGGATCTGATCCGGCTCAACCTTGGTGGTGTCATAGGAGACCATACCCTTAAGCAGTGTCTAAGTTCATGAACATCCATTGGTAATCACCTGAAAAATTGACGATCAAACTTTTATGCTCCATTTACCGCAATGTTAACAAAAATGTCAAAGTGACCCAGAATGCAGGATTTCCTCCGGATCATCCTCAAAATTTAATCAGTACTTCCTTGTGCCATTTCCAACAGTTCCTGAAAATTTTATTAAAATCTACCCACAATTTTTTGAGTTATGTTGCTAACAAACAAAGTCGGATGGTAACAAACAAACGCACAGTAAAACATAACCTCCTTGGTGGAGGTAATTAAGTAAAATGTGTTTTTCAATAAGATATAGTGAGTCAGAATGTGCTCTACCATATGGCTGAGCAGAAGGTTAAAGGGTTAAGAGTTAATTTCTTATTTTAACTTTTTTAAGCAAATGCAAACAGATGCAGAAAGAGTTTTTGCATCTGTTTATTAGTGTTGATGACGTTAACAGATCACGAAGTGTTGTCCCATTTGACAGGAGAATGTTTACACCCCTACCCTTTGCAGCTCTGTTTCAAGGTTTAGTGCAAGTGGGAGGGCCAAAGGGTAAGGTTAGGGGGTGAGTTGGGATTGGGCTTAAGGCCACAAAATGTTCTGTCACTGAACTAAGTCACTCTACAAAAATGTCTCAACTCCTGATGTGAGTCTGTTCATCAGTAGTGTTTTAGTCATGTGGTTTGATAATTAAAGTATTTTCATGGACTAATCACTTTACTTGGATGCAAGTGACAATCAGTCTAAAGCACCGGTGTCACACATATGGCCCAGGGACCAAATCCGGCCCACCACAAGGCCCAGTCTGGTCCTTGGGATGAATTTGTGAAATGCAAAACTAGATATTAACAATTATTTTAGTTCAGATTCCACATTCAGACCAATTCAATCTCAAGTGGGTCAGATCAGTCAAATACTATCAGAACAAGAGCACTCAGTGAGCACTAACTAACACTTAAGTGAAAAAATATATTTGCCAGGCAGGAAAAGTAAATATAAAAACAAACAAGGTATTTACAGAATGAAGGCAAAAATTGTACTTGTACCACAAGTCACCAAAGCTGATATAGAGCACTCCATCAGCCAGTCTCAGACTCCATATCCATCCATCACATTCTAACTGAACTGGGCTCCCTTATATACCCCTTAGCCCCTTCCCTGGGCAAACCAAACACAAATTAAAAGGGTTTTAAGGCATAACTAACTAAATCAGACACAGCTTCCCAAATGATCAATTCATGTAAGTAAAGGAAAAGGAAACAAACCAGCTTCGATGTGGCTTCTATTATGCACATACTATTCTAAAAATACACAAAATACAACACAATTGAATGATACTGGTAGCGTCCATCGTCACCTGACGCTCAGAAGCGCGCCACACAGCAATATTTAAGCCGAGATGAGGCAGTGCCTCAGTTTGACCAGATGTCTGACGGGCCCTGAAGGCAGCAGCAGGTAAGGGATGAGTGTGTGACACGTAGGCGCCGAGTGTGCACCCTCGGACGCCGCAGTGGGGGGGGGAGAAACAGTGTCCAAATGTAAAGGAAACATTAGGGGGGGCACAAATGCTGACGAAGCTGTGCGCGCTCCCGACGCCCGCTCTCTCTCCAGCAGAGAAACGTGAGCGCGCCGGACGGGGAATAACGGGGCGTTCAGAGGTGCTCCATCACAAGGTTATGACGTCAAAACCGCTATCCGGATCGTGACCAAAATTTAATGGGAACATCCTTGAGCAATTCTCTATCACTGGTGAAAATTTCAAGAAAATCCGCCCAGTAGTTTTTCTGTAAAGTTGCTAACACACACACACACACACACACACACACACACACACACGCACACACAAATAAACGCCAGCAAAAACATAACCTCCTTGGCGGAGGTAACAACCTATAAATACTCACACTTCCAAGTTTGTAAATCTAAATCATTTCATGTATTGACACTAAAAAAAACTATAATTTTTAAGTGCAATTTTAATAATATTCTTCCTGTTACTAAATATTTTGTGTATTTGTAGAATCACTGTGTCTGGAAGTTAAAATGAACATGTGGAAATGATAAACTGAAGCACAGTACTGTTAAAATTACACTTATTTTTGAGTCTGTTCATGTTATTCGCATTGTTTGACAGGATCGTTTGTAGATGTGAACATTTTCATTGTTTCGTTTTATTTTGTTTTCTTCTAAAACATAGAGAAAAGTTTGGAGTTGACATTATTTATATATTATGTTATTTTACTGGTTTGGCCCACTTCAGACCAAATTTAGTTGAACGTGGCCCTTAAACTGAAATGAGTTTGACACCCCTGGTTTAAAGGGACGCTGACAATGGGTATAAGGAGAAAATATTTGCATACTTGTTAAATACTGTGAATATTTTTTTCAGATTACATCCAAATGTCATTGCCTAAAACTACAGAATGCCATTTTTATTTTACATTAGGGTAAATTTTAACCATTGGAGGTTATGAGAATAAATATGCGTATTAAACTGGGTTAATATGGGTTGTATTTAACAGCAGGTAGTGTCAGACAGAATTTTATCCAAAAAAAAGTGGAAAAACTGTAGGATTCAATATAGCATTAAACCCCAGTTGCAGAACTTCCACCCTGTACTGGTTCTACTGGTTGAGGGCAACAGAAAACCAAGTCCATTCTTCACTCATTTCCATCCTGTTTTGGTTCTTCACTCCATCTGAGGTAAATAACTGCGTCTTAAGCTGCTAAATGTTGCACCATATTCACCAGCTTTCTGCTTACTTTGCTTGTCTGCTGTTGGGTAAGAAGCGTCAGTGGATTTTAAAGCTTTTATGCTGAGAACGACCACCTGCTGTGGCCAAAATCAATGTTACGAAAGCAGGGAAAAGGAATAAATTTGTGGGATGGAAAACCAAACAATGAGCTAAAAGTCAAATGTTCTGCATTTCTGTAGTTGTTTAAATATAGCCGCTGTGGAATATTGAAGATAGCTGCTTCAATGCTCATACTGTTCTTTTCATAACATATTTGATTGATTCACTGGTGATTTCTTCAAACAGTGTAAAGCCATTTCAGTGTGTGTGTGTGCGCGTGTGTGTGCGTGTGTGTGTGTGTGTGTGTGTTGAAACCAAAGGCGGAATTAAAATCATATGAGTAGTGGTTTTGATATTTTACTGCACTGTTTTCATAACATGACCTTTAGCTGTATTATGTGTATTCCTGCATTAAAAGATACCCCAAAAAAACTTTGATGCTTATATTATACCATTACATTACATATATTACATAGAAGATCATTTGATCTGTTTGATGGAGATTCACATGATCTGTTCAGTTAAATTTACAATATGTGATATTTCTGGGTTATAATATCTGAAAATGAATAAGCCTCTATTAATGTTTTTATTTATTTATGTATTGCATTATATAAATTGTTTCCAACCGTGACGTAAATAAACTCATCTGTTAACGGCATTAGAAGTCATTTCCCATCACTTGCAGCTTTTTCCTTGAAACTAAATGTGAATATAATCCCGATTTCAATACAAATTAGAATATTGTGTAAATGCTAATCTCATAAACCAGTATTTTATTCAAACTAGAACAAAGGAAATAACAAATGTTTGGGATTCCAGCTATTTAACAGGCGTGGATACTCTCTATTTTTGTATTTTTTGTTTCATGATGCATTCAATGTTTTCAGTCTGTGAAAGGTCTGGACTACAGGCCCGTTCAGGACCTGGATTCTTCTCTTATGAAGCCATGTTTTTTTAAAATATCACAAATATAACTTGGACATAAAATGTACCTCATGGAAAAACGACAATTTCGCAAAAACTCTTGTTTTTCGATCGAAAGTTTTTACACTGGCAAGAGGTAGCTTTTCGAGCGTTGTGAAATTGGTATATTACGAAAAATTGCAATGGAAAGACCTTTTTTCACAAATATGGCGCTTTTCCACTACGAACCCTACTCGGCTCTTCTCGGCACGCTTTGGCTCGACATGACTCTACCCACTTGTCGGACCGGCACTGTTGTGTTTCCGCTGCCAGCCGTTACTAGTCGGGACTAGTTGAAGTGGGTGGAGTTGGCGGAGTGGACTCAGCCGTGCCGTTGTTTTTGGGCGACTAATAAAGTGTCACGCCGCGGTCAGTAAAGTAAACAACAACGATGGAGGCACTGGATGCAGTACTGCTGCTGCTGTAGTTTATTGTTACTGAAAACGCCTAAACAGACGCAGGTCTGTCTGGCGGGTGATTATTTCAGATCCCCAAGCTTCATCGCGTGTATGACAACATTTCCTCTGACCAATCAGTGGACAGCACTGTTCACGTGACATTTTAGTGCCGGCTCAGCACGGCTAGACCCACCTCTGAAACAGATACGAAAAATCGTAACTTGTCCCAGGTCCAACCCCCAGTCGAAAAGGGCCATATTGGGGTAGAGTCGAACCGTGCAGAGTAGAGCCGTTACGAAAACGTGCAGTGGAAAAGGACCATTAGAGTCATGTGAATAAAAAAAAATACAAAAAAAACAAACGAATGTGGAAGGACGTTACTAGAGAAGAAGAAAGGTTTTAATCGAAACATGGTGCGTTATCTGAGGACACACCAGGAAACCAAATAATTTTATAATTTAGTACAGAATAGAGGGGTAATATATAATAATAATAATGATGATAATAATGAATATATCTGTAAACCAACAGGATATTTACATTCATCACCATGTTTATGGAATGACTTCTCGTGTCATCTCACAATAATAAATAAACAAATCATCACATTTGTGACTTAATGGAAAAACCGATATTACGCACTTCTGTTTTTTTGACATTTAGTAAATTTCAGTAAAGTTTTGCGCATAAGCCTAATGGAAAAGTGACTAATGATGGAAGTGTTCCTGGGAATCATGTCTAGTTTTAACTCCTGAACCCTTGAACTGACTTGTGTTTTTTTTTTTTTTTCTCCAAGTAGATAGTATTAGCCTGATGCTTTGTGGATAGTGACACATTCTCACAACCATTTGATTATATTATGTGCTGTTACAGATAAAATATTAAGAGTCTGTCATTTGAGGAAGGCTGTGCAATAGGGATAATCACAGATTTGGGAACCTGTCCACATGTTTAATTCTGAGTGATGCCTGTTGAAGACACTCTTTTTATTCCTAATCATGTGATTGACCTGATGACTTTTAATGTAATTAGTTGCAAAATGTTCCTCCAGGTACTTACTTTTTGTGCCACTTATTTTTACAGCTTTTTTTACTCCTACTCCTACTTTTTAAGACATGTTGCAACTTTCAATTTCAAAATTAGCTAATTTTTTCTTTCTTTTACATTTTCTCATGACCTACAGTAAATAAATAACAGATTTGCAAAAGTATATTTTGATTTTATTTACATTTTATACAATGTCTCTGCTTTTTTGGAATAGTCACCAGAAAGATTATCATGCATGAGTTTGATTTAAAAAAAAAAAAAGAAAAACTGACACAATGCCTCATAAGTACGTTGACCTGTTTTGTTAAGGTTTTGATTATATTTTAATTGAAGGTAAATAAGCAATAAATAACTGCAGTACTGGCCTCAGATGCATCTCCCTGTTGCATGGGGTACATGAGTCACTGGTCAATGTTGACTTTGCACGTGTCTGTGTGTGCACAGGTATGTGTGTGGTGAGTCTGCACAGTCGTACGTAGCAGGCTGGGTGCAGATCGGCTGATATGGGTCTGCTCCCCAGTGGCCATCCTCTAAGCTGGTGCTCTCATAGCTGGGCCTATAAAAAGCTGCAGCAGTAGGACAGCATAAACTAGATCGGAGGGGTCTCTGGGGGTTCTGTGAGATGAGATACACAAGGCTCAAACACTCCGTGCAGCGTTAACACTCCGCACATCAGCGGGAGTCAGCTGTGCAGATCTGGCCTCATCACAAAGACAGCGTAGATGAAAAACGCCTCATAACTCCATCCGTGTCAGTGACCGTCTGTCCCCTGTGTTCAATAACACATCATTACACTGGTCGATCCTGGAAAGCCTTGTTCGTCTCTCTGGTGGAGGTGAAAGGAAGTCCATAGGACGCGGCTCTGACTTTTGCTCTCTCGGTCAGATGTCCTCAGTAGAACCGAGCTCCAGATGGACAGATATGGATTGCTAGAAGATTGATTTGCAGATATGGCATCTGCCCACAGGCTGCTGCTACGTCACTCAGAAATCAGAACATGAGTATGTGCATCACATACAGTACACAGAGGGAACAGTGTTGTGGCATACATTCAGCCTTTGTGCTTTTGTAAGTGTGGTTTCTTAAAAGCCTCCTCAGGGGCAAAAGCAGCTACAGCAGAAACTGTAGCATACACTGGATGCAGTAGTGTTTGTATTTGTTGAACCTTTCAAATAAGAGCTGTATAAATAAATAAACCTCATCCAGAAGCGTTCCAGATGTTAAACTGTGCATTAAATAAATACAAATCAACACAAAGAAATAAACAGAACAAAGCTATTAGTACGCACAGTTTCAATTAAAAACAGCTCTTTTGAGAATGAACCATCTTCAAGAACATAAACCATGTCCAATTACCTTTTGCAAAGCTCTTTGGTTCCCACATGACCTGAATGACTGAGGATAATCACAGACGGTTCTTGAGTAATGAGCTAATTTTATGCCAAAACATAACAAGGAAACAATGTTGTGCAAGTGCTGTATGAATATGATTCACTATCCAACACAGTAAGTCATGGGAATATACATCAAAATTAAAAAGTAATTAACTTTGTTTTACAAATGCAAAATGTACCTATCAATTAAATGTGCAACACATTTCTAATGCAAAGAAATAAAGCCAGTTCACAAAAACAAAACAGCATTCTAAAACAGCAGTTATGGCCAAGTCATGGCATGTTTTTGCCACTGAATGTGTATAATTAGATTTTTGGAGCCAAAAATTACCATTTATTTCAGGAGCCATAGGGATCAAAGGTCAGCTAATGCTAAGCACTAGCTTATGGACTCACTTTGTCAAGTACTGAGTAACAAAGTCAATTTACAGTCTTGTTGGAGCCTATTAACCACAACTAGAGCAGAAGAACGATGATTTATTCAATAAAAAGTCATTCCGATCATCTGACTTCATCTGGCAGGTGTCATATGGACCTGTCAATCAAAGCCCAAACGCAAAGCCTTCTATTCAACTAGAAATCTGACAGAGGGAAAACTTGAAGATAGCGTTCCCAAATAAAATAAACAGAATGACTTGCGGGAAAAAATACTGACAAGTTCAGAGAGAAGTTCAATGTAAGTCTGTGAGCCAGGACTTTAAAAAAAATATATATATTATTAATAGTGCAATGTAGATATGTGTCCATCCACTGTCACTGATCCGACTCCATGGGTTCTACTGGGAAATCAATGTTATAGAAGATGACGGTGTTTCCATGGTAACTTTGCACTTTCTGAATGTCCAAATGGGTCATATCTGATGACCGTGCATTTTACACAAATTATTGATAGGATTAATGAATCAACATGTGTTCAACAGTGTAGATTAGATGCTTTTGGTCAGTGATGGATGTTTGGATCTTTATGGGTTAATGTTGTTCGTATTTGCACTGTTTATGCCGTTTGTGTGACATTTACCAAACCATCCAATCCAACTTTATTGTAAAGCACTTTAACCCTCCTGTTGTCCTCAGGTCAAAATGACCCGCCACTGTGTTAAAGACCAAAAAAAATTCCCTTAAAGGATATTTTTTCAACTTGATATTTGATGACTTTTCCCAGATTGACCGCAAAATTAGAAAAAGTGAATTGTTATCTTTATTCGCAATTCCATGTCAGCTGTACAAACAAAGGTACAAAGGTCATCTTTGGTCAAAATGACCCGACAGTCAAATTGAGTTGAAATCAGTCACAGAGTTAGTTACATGTGAGAATATTTTAGTTCTGTCTCAGATCAATCAGTATCAGACATAAACAACACAAATAGGTGGTCTTCTCGCAGACTGCACTGCCTTTGATCTGACCCAAATGGAACGATATTGACCCTTTGTGGATCTGTGGTTTCTTAAAGCAAAATAAGATTTGGTGTTTCAAATTCAATTAAGCTGCTTATATTGGGGATTTAATGAAGATGGGTCATTTTGACCCAGAGGACATGGGGTGTGTACAGAATATGAGGACAACAGGAGGGTTAAAAGTCATCTGTTCCTCCAAGCATTTCAATCTGCAGTAGACATGGGGTTGTTTTATGAACATCATGTTATTTTAATCTATTCTTTTATGTCTGTATTTTAACTGTGCTTTTATTTGTATTTTATTGACCCATTGTGAAGCACTTTGTGACCTCCTTTTTCTGGGAAAAGTGCTGATGTAATTATCCAAATTACATCCAAAAACTATTGAAGACAGACTCTTTAAAAAAAAACACACACATTCCTTTACTGTTGTAACATAAAAACACATACAACTATTTTTAGCAACTCGTGGCATACAACATCTTTCTTCCAAAAATACTGCTAAGCCTTTTGGGTAATTCCAAGCCTTATGGGAAATGCAGTTATCTAAATATATCCAATCTTATCATTCACTATGGCTTATTTTAACTCATTTAACATAAATCACAAATGAAATGTATCTTTTGCTTAAAAATAATTAACTGCAACAGCATATGCATTAGGAAATTATAATAAATCCAAACACAAATGATTTATACTTTATCCTCCCAAATAAAGTCACAACAGGTGCTATAAAAATAATGACATAAGCATATATTTTGTGCAATTATTGCCTGATTTTGCTCGATTCTGTCATGTTTAGTTCTCCTCTGCTTCTATTTTCTGATTTTGATCACATGCTCAGGTCACTGATTTATCTTTTTTTGTCTTGAAAGCAGGGGTTACATAAGGGATTAAGTTCGAACCATGAGCCAGGTTCGAAAGTTGTCAGTTTGTTGAGTTATAAGCAAGTGAGCTTGACAAGATCCAGACGTAATGCCACCACAGTTCGCTGCAGGTCACTGCGATAAAAAGGTCACCTTAAGTTTCCTGTTATGCCTTTAAAATGCTAAAGGGACACACTCATGCTCCAAATCAGACTTAACATGTTGTGACCCCACAGCAGGATGGAACAAGACCAAACACTGCGGATCTGGTCAGAAGTTCATGCATTCTTATTCACATGTAAAACAAATGAAACAGGATAAAATGCATGTCTTTAGTGATTATTCATTTTTACAGGATGATAATTTTGGCTGGGAAAAGCATGTGACCATTTGTGACTCACATCCCTGTTTGCAATGAGAATGAAGTCTATATATGAACATCTGAGTTTAGCATATTTTCCATGGATATGATAAAAACCCTTGTTGTCAAACCTAATCTTGAAGCCTTGTCACGTTTTATGCAGATAATCTGTTTATCTGGTGCATGTTTGTGACTAGGACTTGGTGATTAAACCAAAAAACATTACTTCGCTCCAGTTAAAGACAGATTTTTAGCTCAGACTGAAAGTTGAAGGCACAAGCCAGTTATTTGTGGGTTTGAAAAGTGTTTTTTTAATGGTGAAAACCTCTAGTAAATCCTCCAAACTAAGATAAAATGAAGCAATGCATCCCAAAAAAAGATGCATTTTGTATTTTTTTTTTTTCACAGGAGAAACAAAATAAACCATAAAGACATTTTTTTTTTTTTTTTAAATCGGACTCCATGTGTGTTTTATACTATTATGCAACTATGTTCCAGTTAAAGGCTGATTTTTTATTTTATTTTTAGCTCAGACTGAAAGTTGAAGACACAAGCCAGTTATTTGTGGGTTTGAAAACATCTAGTAAATCCTCCAAACTAAGATAAAACGCAGAAAAACATCCCAAAAAAAAGGATGCATTTGGTATTTTATTTCACAGGAGAAACAAAATAAACCATAAAGACATTAAAAAAAATAAAATTGGGACTCCATGTGTGTTTTACACTATTATACAACTGTTTTCCAGTTAAAGGCTGATTTTTAGCTCAAACTGAAAGTTGAAGACACAAGCCAGTTATTTGTGGGTTTGAAACTGTTTTTTAATGGTCAACCAAACTAAGATAAAACGAAGAAAAACATCCAAAAAATCATGTATTTTTTTCATTTTATTTCACAGGAGAAACAAAATAAACCGTAAGGACAAAACAAAACAAAATAAAAATGGGACTCCACGTGTGTTTTATACTATTGTACAACTATTTTCCAGTTAAAGGCTGATTTTTTTTTTATTTATTTTTTTAGCTCAGACTGAAAGTTTGAAGGCATAAGCCAGTTATTTGTGGGTTTGAAAAGTGTTTTTTTTAATGGTGAAAACATCTAGTAAATCCTCACAGAATAAACAAAATAAACCATAAAGACAAAAAAAAATAAATAAATAAATTGGGACTGCATGTGTGTTTATAGTCCGTCTGTGTGCCTTTTGTGTTGCAGGTCCTGGTGGGCGGAGCTTCTTTTCACCCTTGGGTGCACCTGGCCACTCTCCCAGGAGTGCATTATACCTGGCTGTCTCAGTCTGTTTCCTCAGCCTTGTTCTTTCTTTGGTTGGCTTCCGCTGCATTAGGTTTAATTTTAACATTATTATTGCAACACTTCATCCATCATTTCACCCTCATCTAACAGCAGACACACTGATAACACTGATTTTCATGCTTCATCTCATGAACTTTTTTATTTTTTCACCAACAAAATTGCATTTTTTTCAGTTCAACTACTGTTACCCTGTCCAGTTCCTTTGCCATTGTTGGGTCATAACACTGATAATTATTATAGTCAACGATTTCCAATGAAAATGATTACAAAATAACAACAATAATAATTATTATTGCTTTATTATTTATCCATATTTATACTCATTTGTTTTCATGACGTAGTACATCCCATCTAATTGGGATAGACTGGAGGGAAATAAAGCAAAAATAAGAATCTGGTCAAATAATGTCCTGCTTGATCTTGTTTGAATTGTGTCACTATTTACACACATGGTGTTTAGCAGTTTAACAGATTATTTTATAAGCCAAGAAAGTTAGGATTAGTGGGAAAGATGAGAAAGTAACAATTAGATCACACAAAGTCATTTTAGTTCAGGGGCCGCATTCAGCCCAATGTGATCTGAAGTGGTAAAATGTATTCATAGATTCATTTTCTGAACGGGTTTTAGGGTCACAGGGAGACCAGTAAAATACTAGACATAATAACCTTTACATAATAATACAAATGTTTCACTTTGTTTTAATGTGAAAATATGAATAACCTGAACTACTGTGTACTGTCTGACATTTATTAAGAAAAATAAGTAAAGTTTCGACAACATTATGTCTCAGCTTATTATTAACACAATGTACAGATCACTGTGAATCTATTATTTAGTTAAAATTTGACTTTTTTTTCTTTAAAAATGTTGAAGTTGTTCAGATTTTGATTCAACTCAGACATAAGTTTGTTTTACTTAAATGTGTCTAATTTACTTGTTAATTCTGAGTAAACTGTACTTTTTAATGGCCTATGTACCTTATTGTAATTCAATATTCATTAAGTTTTGTCTGTTACTAATAGCAACGCATTGACGTCACCCACATAGCCACAAATGCATTGTGGGTACTTGATATTTTACTCATTGTGTTCTGTTTAATGTGCAGGGATTCAAGGTAGGGGTTATGTTAATGTTTATTTATGTTACTATGTCTATTTATAACATTTATTGGCCTTTTTATGTTGTTTTTTTTTTATTTATTATTTTATTAATGACATCATTTGTCAAACCTGGAAGCAGAACAATCCTGAACCTGTTTGCTGTGTTCATGCTCCAGTAATGACACCTAAATCCTTTCAAATTAAAAGTACCATTTGCAACTTGACAATCTCAATATCCTTCTTAGCAGGTTAAGTGCAATAACATTACCCTTCATTAATTTTAGTCACCTCAGAGATTTCATTGAGATGTTTCTGAAAATACGCTCCTGACCCTCCCTTTAGGAACCCCTGCTTTAAACTAAGTATCTTCACTTCCTGTAACTCAGTTATTAGTACATTCAACTTAAATGTTCTCTTCCACTCCATTTTGGTCTCAAGTACATTAAACCAAGTCCACTTCACTGATTAAACTAATGCTTTTTTACTTAAAAATTTTAAGGCAACGAGTTATCTGGACTTTTTTTTTTAGGTAGATTCTACTCATCTGGTTTTATAGTGTAATTGTTCAGGATATTCACATTTTACTGTGACAATAGTTTCTAAATGTAAATATTTTCATATCTGGACCAAAAAAAACAAAAACTACTTGCTTGCAGTGATTTTCCAAATGGGGCTCAAACAGAAGGGGTTAAGATAGACTTAGACTTAGACTCAGACTTAGACTTCCTTTTATCGTCATTGCCCAAAAAAATACACAGCAGTGAGATTTGGCAACAAAATGTCGTTGCTTGGCTTCCGGATTCCACAGTATTTAGAATATAGTCTATACAACTTTAAAAACAAGCTAAAAATAAATGAGTGCAATAAAGAATAAATAGATAAACAGAATGTAAACAACAGAATAAATAAGGAGTGCAAAACAGAATAACCAGCATATAATTTGTATGAACAGTCAGAAACATTGTAGCAGCTGGGGGGGCTATTGCACAAACAGGAGGTAATTATGGCGCATATTTATATACTGCACAGAAATATTGACCATATGAAAAAAGTGAATTGACAAAAGTTATCCATCAGAAAGGATATCTTGATATTGTCCGTGAGGTAGGTGGGTGTGTGGGCGGGGGGGTGGGGGTGGGTGTTATTTGGCATTTAGCAGTCTGATGGCCAGGGGGAAGTAAGTCATTTAGATATACAGTATATTGGTGTTGAATATATATGTAAAGCTGTTATTTACAAATTGTCATTGCATGGAGGTTGAGATTATTCTTACGGATGAGCAGACAGAGTCATGGGTCAAATCAAACTAAAAATGTCAAAAAATATATACCAGTCACTAGTATATATAGAAGAGCTAGTAGGTTATTTTATTGGTTAGATCTTTGGTGCATGTATTATTATTATTATTATTATTATTATTATTGGTGCAGTGGATAACACTTATGCCTCACAGCAAGAAAAGAAGGTCCTGGTTTGATTCCAGCACCAGTCACTGGTGGGACCGTTCTGTGTGGAGTTTGCATGTTCTCCCTGTGTCTGTGTGGGTTCTCTCCAGCTTCCTCCCACCATCCAAACACATGCGCTGATCTAATTAATCTAAATTGCCCATAGGTGTGAATGTGAGAGTGATTGTTTGTCTCTATGTGTTCAGCCTGTGATGAACTGGTGACATGTCCAGGGTGTACCCCGCCTTCACCCATAAGTAACTGGGATAGGCTCCAAGTGACCCCCGTGAGGATATAGAGGGTTCAGAAGATGAATAAATAAATTAATAATTATTACCTCCGCCATGGAGGTTACGATTTTTCCGACGTTTGTATGTCTGTCTGTTAGCAAGATACCTCAAAAAGTTACGGACGGATTTTCATGAATTTTTCACAGATTGTCAGAAATGGGGTATCCTACAGATGATTAGACTTTGGTGGTGATCCGTACATTCAGCGCCAACTAGTGGATGAAATTACAAACACTGCCTTGGTGGAGGTCTGCGCTCTCCGAGTGCTTCTCTAGTTATTATTGTTGTTGTTGTTGTTTTTACTTATTGTTATTGTTGTTGTTATTGTTGTTATTATAGTTGTTGTTATTGCTGTTATTATTGTTATTATTATTATTATTATTATTATTATTATTATTATTATTATTATTATTATTATTATTATTATTA